>JAITYX010000126.1:607500-1005064 GCA_021018815.1 Talinum fruticosum | reverse complement strand
GGGGTGTGTCGAGGGTCGGCCTCGCGGGGTGTGTGTCGAGGGGTCGGCCTCGCGGAGGGGTGCCGAGGGGTCGGTCTCGCGGGGGTGTGCCGAGGGTCGGCTGCGCAGGGGTGTGTCGAGGGGTCGGCCTCGCGGGGTGTGTCGAGGGGTCGGCCTCGCGGGGTGTGTGTCGAGGGGTCGGCCTCGCGGAGGGGGTGCCGAGGGGTCGGCCTCGCGAGGGGTGCGCGTGAGGGTCGGTGCGAGGGGTGTGGAGAGGTAGCGTACGTATTTGGGGTTGGAGTCGTAAACCCTTCAAGATTGAAATTTGCGTAACTTCGACAAAATATTTCCGCAACGAAGCATGTGATTTCGGAGCCGAAACGTCTCTCGACGTCAAACAACGACTTAGCCTCCGGGAGCTAACAAGTCATATTTCCACCTCCACAAAGGGGACATCCTTCGAAGTTACGGTGAGCGATAACTTAGCCTCCGGGAGCTAAAAATCGTACGCCTAACTTCATAAAAGGAACACCTCTCGGAGGACACACAATCATGCACTTCTAAGCCTACGGGAGCTGGAAGGTCGCGTAAAGACCCATGTCCGCATGGGCACTCGCACTCCTAACTTAAGGTTAGGGGGTCGCGCTCTCGTGGGATGTTCCCTAGCGAGAATCATGCACTTCTAAGCCTACGGGAGCTGGAAGGTCGCGTAAAGACCCATGTCCGCATGGGCACTCGCACTCCTAACTTAAGGTTAGGAGGTCGCGCTTGACAATCATGCACTTCTAAGCCTACGGGAGCTGGAAGGTCGCGTAAAGACCCATGTCCGCATGGGCACTCGCACTCCTAACTTAGGGATAGGAGGTCGCGCTCGACGATCATGCACTTTCAAGCCTCCGGGAGCTGAAAGGTTGCGTAAAAGACCCATGACAACGCTACCGTGGGCAAACTCACTTTCTTCGGATCCGAGGCACATAGGGGCTGGGACGCCTTGAGGATCCTAGAAGGATCACGAGAGGACTCATCCTCCCCGCAAGAGCCCTAGAAGGACCATGGGAGGACTCATCCTCCACAGAAGAGCCCCCGGGAGGATCACAAGAAAACTCATCCTCCCCGCAGGACTCCTTTTTAGCCCCAAGGGGCTAAGTAAAAAGTCAAATCAAATCATCATCACAAAAATCGCAAGAATGGCAAAAACAAAACGAGCAAGGCTCGAAAGCTCGTCAAGCAACGACTTAGCCCTCGAGGGCCAACAAGTCGCATCTCTACCTTCACAAGGGGCTATCCTTTGGGGTTCAGAGTCGATTTTCACTCAGCGACAACTCGGCCTCCGGGAGCCGAAAATCGCACTCTCGGCCCCATAAGGTGGTACCCTTCAAGAAGCTATCTCTCACGCACTTTCGAACATTCGGGGATCGAAAGGTCGCGCAAAGACCCATTCCGTCATGGGCATTCCCGCACTTTCGAACCTCCAGGAATCGAAAGGTCGCGCAAGACCCATTCCGTCATGGGCACTCACGCACTTTCGAACCTTCGGGAATCGAAAGGTCGCGCAAGACCCATTCCGTCATGGGCACTCACGCACTTTCGAACCTTCGGGAATCGAAAGGTCGCGCAAGACCCATTCCGTCATGGGCACTCACGCACTTTCGAACATTCGGGAATCGAAAGGTCTCGCAAGACCCATTCCGTCATGGGCACTCATGCACTTTCGAACATTCGGAGTCGAAAGGTCGCACAAAGATCCATTCCGTCAGGGCACTTGCACTCCTAACTTAAAGTTAACAGGTCGCGTTCTCCGTGGGATGTTTCCTAGCGAGATATCCATACTCAAGCACTTTCAAGCCTCCGGGAGCTGAAAGGTGACTCAAAAGTTACCCTCTGAGCCCGAGGGGCTACGCAAAAATCATTTTTCTCAACGGAGCGTCTATGACAAGATAAGGAATCGAAGGAAAGCAAAGTTGACAAAGCAAACTTCCTTCACTCATTCATTCATTAAGACAAGAACGCGTAGTGCGCCATTACAAGAGAAGCAAAGCGTCTAAAACTCAAGATGCTACGCTACGACGCTATGGTTATACTATTACGCTACGGTTACACTACTCGAACGTAAGGAGAGCCATGGCTACCACCTCACTTCTCCTTCGGAGGGTTCCTCTTCCTCTCCGCCGGATCGTTCCTCTTCCTCTCCGTCGGAAGGTTCCGCCGGAAGGTGTATCTTCTTCTCCGCAAGGAGGCTACTCCCTTTGCCTTGGGCAAGTCCCTCCGCCCGAAGGTGCATCTTCTTCTCCGCAAGGAGGCTACTCCCCTTTGCCTTGGGCAAGTCCTCCGACCCTAAGAGGAAGTAAAAGGGTCATCTGCTAACTCTCCACTCTCCGAGGGAGGGTCGGACGACAAGCCAACTCCGGGAGCGGTTCCTCCTCCCGTCGTAACGTTCACGGAAGAATTAAGGTTCACCGATTAAAGCCCAATGATGCGATCATGGTTACATTCCACCCAAGCCTCAAGCATGTCCCACTCGGAACGGATCGTGGCTGGAAGCAACTTACCATACTTCTCACCATCATTTATCAACCCCGGCTTCCGAGCATCGTCAATGAGGAGCTGGTAGAACGCCTCTGCGGCAAAGGATGGTCGGCGGTGCTCAATCGCTATTTGCTCCACATTCCACCTACCTACCTCGGGAGGCATGCGGGCGAACGTGAGGGGCTAAATGATTCGGGTATTTCCGGACAGTTCCAGCTCAGCCGACACGTCACCGGCCGACCGGGCCTAATCAGTTGGATAAAGGAGGAATCGGCCCAAGATAACCCTTAATGGGCCGGGTAAAAGCCCCAAAGCCCACTAGTGCTAGGGTTTCCCTAAACCATGGTAAAGTACCGTTTTACCCCTTTAAATCCTCTATAAATACTCATCATTTCCCAATCCCAAGGCATGTTATGTTCATTTGGACAAGACATCTCATTCAAGGATAATCACTCAAGCTTCTAAGCTCTCAATTCCCATCTACGTTCATAACGTTCATCGGTGTTCATCGGCACACATTCATTCCCGAGAACTTCCATCTTTGGAAAACTTCTCGACTCCCAAGGAATCCCCCACGCACATCGAGGAAGATCTCCTCGATCCATTCAAACTTAGTTCATTTCTAACTTGAGCGTCGGAGGGCGTTCCCGGGATCCACCACCCGGGCTTCGCCTTTTGCGGGTTCAAGCGGTCGTCACTCGGACTCGGATCGATCGTGCCACGTCCTCGGAACCGGAAGCGGTAAATCCTTCCTCTCTCCGAATCATCATCCACATCATCAACTCAGATTTATCCGGAAACAGATAACCAATAATAATAGTAGTAAAGATTCATATGTACTTTGATACTTATTTTTTAAAATACAACATCAAATTTAAATTTTATGAATAAAAAAATATATAACGTGTTGTTTCGACCTGGTGGATTTATACATGTTTTAGAATAACTGATAAAAGCCAATCAATTAATTAACTTCTCAAAAATAAAATCTTTAGATTTCTTTTTTTTTTTCTTTGGCTTTTAAATTCATTTTGGAGATCTCTTGGTCATAATTTATTCGTATGTCTAGCTAATCGTGCAAAAAGGTTGGATTTGTACTCTTCTTAGTCATCAAACAACATACACCAACCCAAATGCACTCCAAGGTCTATTGACTATCGCATTCACACTACCCTAACTTTCAACAGAAAGTATGATTAGTTAAATCCATGGATGGGAATGTAGTTCATGCAAGGAACGTACGGCTCATAAATTGTTCACATCAAAATACCATTTTAAAAAATTCAAGGGCTTATTTTATATTATAGGGTCGATAAAATCATCTTTATGTAAAAAATATATATTTACATCTTACTTTCATCGAATAGTTAATAAATTTTAAAACATGTGTTTTAAATGTTTTATTTATTTTTTATTACAATTTATAAGAGTAAAACAGTTTTATGAACACTTATACCAATATATATTCGTCCTTTAACATAGGGATAGAGACAACTCAATTTGATATTCTCCCCTTACACATTAAAGCACAACTCATCAAAAGTTTGTAAATCAATTGATATGGCAGTAGGGTTTCCACATTCCCCTCTAAGGTTCGAATCTTGGTTGTTTTTCGGTAAAAGTTGTGGACTCATGACAAACTTTTAATGGATAGGTTTGAACACATAACTAGGCTTTCATTGGACTTATTACAGAGATTTTGCACTGTCTCCCTCTGTTCGCGAACCCACTAGGCTTATATCACACTCACTATTAAAAAAATAAAATATAACTTGAAAAAACATTAAAAAAAAGTAATAAGAAAATATGAAGGAAAAAAAAAGTGATGGTGATTATTCAAAGAAAACGGAATGATTTTCAAAGGTGAAAAGTCTGGAGTTGAGTTATTGATATGATGGGATAGAAGGAAAAATTGATGGAGGTTGAATTGAAGAAAGTCCATATATGTCACTGAAAAAGGCTAATTTTGTTGATGTTAATTCTGAACCTCACCACATGGACATGCATGGAATGGAACACATACAACAAGATTACCTGCTACGAAAATCCAATCAATTCCAAAAGCTAGCTGAAAAGATTGCCACCTCCCCACAATAATTCAGCCCAGACTAGATCCAGCCTCAAAATTTTTACTCGTTTCTTTTAGGTTCCATGATGAGAGCATGGCTTCCCCTCGACTTGATTGTCTTATTCAATTAGATCTCATATCTATTTTAGACTAGTATGACATGCAATCGGCTTTTCTTTGAAATTTTCGAATATAAAGTCGGAACACCTTTTTACTGGATGGCAAATAGAGATGCGGGTCGAGATTCATTGTCGGTGTATTTTGATGCTTCTCTCGATTGTATAAGCAAGATCTTTCTCGAAGATTATATAGGTTATGCAATTCTAGGTCTATCTTAGTTTTTGTTACTTGCACCTAAGCAAATCAAAAACTCAATTGGATTGGGATATAATGTTAACTCATTTGACTAGTGACCGTATTTAAATAGATCTCATATCTATTTTAGTATATCAATTATATACTATTAATAGTGTTGAATATGATATCAACTTTCATTTCAAATTTTAGAATGTGAAATTGGAACACTGTTTTTGTTAGATAAATAAGACTCGCTTAATAGATGACATATAGATGTGTCGATCAAGATTTACTTGTCAGTATATTTTAATGCTTCTCTCGATAGTTTAAACAAGATATTTTTGAAGATTACATAGATTATGCAATCCGAGGTCTACCTTAGTTTTTGTTATTTTGCACCAAAAAAAAAACTCAATAAAATTGGATATATAATATTAACTCATTTGACTAGCGACCCTATTTTAATCATATCGAATCAATTGGTATAATCATCCAAAGCAAATTATTTATCTTCCTCGGTTCACTAAATAACTAAAAAATTTATTATAAAAATGATCTCCTATAAATAAATTTTCTTTCATTGAGGTATTTATACACATAGCTGACTAATATTTATGAATCTCACCCAATTAAATTATTTCAAAAAATATACAGTAGTGATTCTTGATACACCTTTCTAATATACCAACATACCACCTTATAAACAATAAAATGAAAGTTTAATTAATGTAGGTTTGGAATTTTATTAAAAGAAAAAAGAAATAAGAAGTTTAGATGAGGGAGAACTGAGGAGAAAAAATGACAAAAACAGTGAAGAGAAGCATGAAGAAATGGCCACTGGGCCACCAATATGGAATAAACAATCACATAATAGGATGGGAATTGTAGGGCCAATGCAACTTTTCCATATCCCTATTGCAATCTAGTTAACATAAATATTATTTAATCTAAATTCGTTTAAACAGTTTATTTTGTCAAATAAAGTCTAAATGTATAAATTTTATTTCTAATTTACATTTAATTATATCTCTTTTTGATTTCGCTATATCTGTATAATTCAAAGAAAGAGATATTAAATGACTAAAATCGATATTTATCCACCGCTATTATACAATTACCTATCTCTTTTTTTTATTTTCGGAAAATATTGTCAATGACATGGTTTTGAATTCTGCCTAAGCCTTATTTACCACAATCGTTGAGCGAAAGTCAAAATAAAAAGAATTTTACGGATTTAATATAATGACGCTGTTCTTAGGAATATATACTCCAATATGGATATAAAAATATAAGAATCTGTAATCATTTACGCTTACACACCAAAGAAGAAAAAAAAAGGACAAAAGTGAGGAGAATGAGTTGTCATGCTTGAGTGCCTATCATTTTTCCAATCTAACAACTCCGAAAATTTATTATGATTTTCAGATGATGGGCTCTACCCCAAAAAGCCCAGATTATTCTTATAATAATATTCCAGAAATTTGTTTTATTTATTTATGATGGTGTGAATGAGAGAGAGGGGACACCCAGATCAATAAATGCAGAGATAAAGAGGTTCCCCATACCATACCATACCATACCATACCATACCCCCATTTCCAGAGAGAGATAGAAAGAGAGAACTCTGATAAAGATTAAAGATCATAAGATAGACGAAGAAGATTTCCAAATCTTCCCCTCTTCTTCCCCTTTGTCTTTTTTCTCTCTCTGTAATCTCTGTCCAAGTAAATAAATCTGAAAACAGGGGGAAAACAGAGAGAGAGAGAGAGAGAGAGAGTGAAAGGCATGTTATGTTATCTCAACTAGAAATTTCCTCTGCCTCTGCCCATACAGATAGATACCCTCTTTTATAAATTAAAAACCCACTTCCTCTTATCACTTATCACTATTGATTCTGATCTATCAGTTCTGGAAATTCCTTTTATTTGGATACAGAAAGCAGAGCAGGGTTTAGAGAGAGACAGAGAGAGAGAGATGAAGATACAGTGTGATGTATGTGAGAAGAAGGAGGCCACGGTGTTTTGCGCGGCGGATGAGGCGGCGCTTTGCGAGGGATGTGACAAAAGGGTGCACCATGCCAACAAGCTCGCTACCAAACACCTCCGTTTCCCTCTCCTCCACCCTTCTTTCTCCAACCATGCTCCTCCTCTTTGCGACATCTGCCAAGTATTTGATCTCTTTCGACCTTTTTCATTTTTGGTCTAATATTTCTTTTTATGCAAAATTTTTGGATTTAATAATTCCCAAAGAATTTCTTATATAAAAAAATTCCCAAAGAGTGGCTTCTTTCATCCAAAAAAGGAAAAAGTCTTTATATGTAAGCTATAAATTTTTAATAACACGACAAATTTTTAATAACACGAAATAACATAATTAGATAAAAATATATCATTATAAAAAAAAGAAAATTTTATTAAATAATTTAAATTGACCCATTACATAAAGCTAATATACTTTTAGTATAGTTTTTGTCAGCAAAAATAAAGTTTTTGACTAGCATAAAATCATTCTAGAGAGTACCAATGTTTTGATTTGATTTCAATTAATGAAATATTAAAAAATAAAAAAAATCATAAAATCTGTAATGATTATTATTTTTATATAAAATTTTGAAATTGTACCAATATTTTATAGGAAAACTGTACCAAAATTTTTAAAAATCACAAAATCTTTAATAATTTTTATTTTTATATAAAATTACAAAATTTATTCGACTCAAAGATTGTACAAAATTTGTATATCTTCTCGTTAAACACTATATAGTGAAACAACAACTGTGTGGAAGAGGAACATTAAGAAAAGTTTCAATTAGTTTTTCGATCGAAAAATTTATTTTGTTATTTTAATTATTAATTTGTTTGAGCTTAATTTTTATTGTAAATGTCATATAGCATTCGATTAATAAAATTCATCCTAAAAAAATTAGTTTGTTTTAAAATAAATAAAGAAATAAATAAAATTGGGTGCAATGCGGCAACCGGCTAGTTTATGGGCTAATGTGAATTCACTTTTTTATTTGCAGGAGAGAAGAGCGTTCTTGTTTTGTAGAGAAGACAGGGCAATTCTATGCAGAGAATGTGACATACCAATACACATAGCAAATGAACACACCCAAACCCACACTAGATTTCTCCTCACAGGTGTTAAACTCTCATCTTCATCTTTCCCGTACCCGAATCCTTGCCCTCCCTCGTCTGACTGCTCTAATCCGGACTCAAATCGAATGACTTCAGTTACAGCCACTAGTCATAATCATGAAATGTTTAACCAATGTTTGTACACTTCTAATGACGATACCACAACCCCGTTAACAACAACAGCACCAACAACAACGACAACAAATTGTAATCAAATTAACGAAGAGGGTTCCTTGTCGACAAGTAATCTGATATCGGAGTACCTAATGGAGACCCTGCCTGGGTGGAGACTGGAGGATTTGCTTGACCCTTCTTCCTCTGCTTCTCATCATAATCTCTGTAAGGTTTGCAGTAACCTCCTTCTATCCTTTTCTTTTTCTCCCCTTTTTGCTATTAAATGGTAGAAATTTCTCTTTAATATTTATACATGTTAATATATACCGTGCTTCAACTCGGGCACAACTAATTTGTAGCAAATGACATGGTATTCTTATTCTCTAGAACATAAACTAAAACCAACTTGATCACGAGTTTATCTAAATTGAATCAACTCGAATGGTATATTGGCGGAACCCAAACACAAAAAAATTAATGCTAGAAATGGTTCGATACGCAACCTTACCCAACCTAAGTTTTCGATCTTTCAATTTATTATAAGTCAAGTAAAAATTAACCGAATTTAAATTTTAGAGTAACAAATAGTGTATCCACCCCGTAAAAGTTTATAATTCTATACCACCTTTATATTTTGTTTGCACCCACAGTCCTAAAAAAAAAAAAAAAAAGCCCCTTAAAAGACAAGATGTATAGTTATCATTACCTAATTGGGACAGGCTTCATGAAAATCGAGTCATTAAGTCAATCATTATGAATTATTTGGTAGGGTTAGGCCAAAAGAGGGGCCCCAGAAATCCGAGGCCAAGCAATTAGAGGGCAAGACATGAGATCAAAGAGCTCAGCCCAATGATTAATGAACTATGTTGAGTAAAATGCATTTCATACTATAATAAGATAATCATATTATAGATAAAGACAAGGTTCAATTTTTTCCTCCCTCGTTGTATCCCGAGACTCCTCTGAACCAAACAAGTCATTTTCGCTGATGTTATGTTCTTGTGAACATGGAACTTGAATCTCACATTGTTTTTACGTTGGTGTATTTCTTATTCGATATTTCTTTTCTTTTTGGGGTAAGGTTATGTCATCTATTGATTTAGGTAAAAAATATGCTTTTTAACGTAAATTCATGAATTTACGAGAAGTTATTTATATTTACGGACTAATATTCCAAAAAAAATTTTTGGTGTGGCAGCCTTTTGATTCTACAAAAGCAGTTAATGAAAAGCAGGAAGTGGAAGAAGTTATGGATCCATTTGGTTCAGAAGATTATGCAAGATTATGGGAGGTTCACGAAGAGGGACCATATGTGCCCTCTTCCCATCTTCATCCTATCTTTCTCAGGACACTCTCATAGTTTCATTTATGGGAGCCCATTGGAGATTTTTTTTTACTGCCTAAAAATTATGGAGCTCTCACTATGTGAGAAATTTAATGAAAGTTTTTGGACCAAAATTCCAAAAATAGGGTTGGAAAAAACGAGGCAGACAAAACAGAACAGCTTGCAATTGTACATCATCCCCTAATTTGTTGTTGAATTTAGGATTTTATATACTTCCATTTCTGCTCCCTTTTTTTTCCCAAAATATTTCTTTAAGGTTCGATTTCCCCACCTCTTTATGCTTTATTCTATTACCCTTGTAGCTTATCTGCACCATTAAAAAAATGTAACATATACACTGATAAAAAAATTTCTTAGGAAAAGTTCCCTAGTTTTGGAAAATCTTTCACATTCCATTTCGAAGGTCGACTTCGAGTATATATATATATATATATATATATATATATGCTATGCTTCAAGTAAAAATAAATAACTAAATAAATAAAAGCTTGATGTAGAACGATATATTTCATTTGGAAAGATTACAGTGATCTGTTCTATACAAACAATGAAGAGGATATACATGACAATATTGAGCTGCATATAGTATTTCAAAACGAACAAAATGCAGCGCTCTGTAACTTCTAATATATGCCTTTTCTCTCTCCCCTGACAATTCACCTTTCAGTTTTGAGTTCTTATTTTACAGCTTCTAGGAAAACAGTGAAAGTCTGAGGGGAGGAGAGAGATCGATATACCTGGAGAATACATACAGCCTCAGCTAATGAATTAATGTGCATCAGCCATTGGTACAGAAATCTGCAATATGAGAATTTATAACAGCCCTGCATATAAACACAGGAAATATTTAGCTTCCTGCTTCTACCGACAATATACAGCAAAATTCAAGTTCCTGCAAAATTTTGGGTCGTGTTGAAATAAGGTGATGAAATGTTCAGTTTTGGGACTACTACTTGAGCATATTTGAACAAGCTCCTCAAGAAGTATATGTGACAATGGCCAGAAAAGAATATTCAGGTCAGGTTCAGTTTAAGATGGATCAGTTTAGGTTATGGTTAAATAGGGTTTGCCTAGTTTAGCTCTATTAGGATCCCGATTTCCATAATTTTGGTTAGGCGACCGGTACTTGCTAAATTTTGCAAGGTATAGCTAACACCATATACTAAAAACACGTCAATGTTTTATACCTTCACATCAAGGGAGGAGAGCGAGTTGTCATGATGTGAACGCAAAAATTCTATCAGCTATACTTGTGCGGCATATTGGACATTCCGAACAAGCGAGGGAACAAGGCTTACATACTGCAAGGATGTCACAGCACAAGTTAAACCAACTCAAAAGAAAGTTAAAAAGCACTAGTAGTAATAACTTACAACAAAAATGTCTGCAAGGAAGAAGAATAGCTGCTGTAGATGACTCAAAACAAACTTTGCAAAGATGAGAGTTCACATCTCCATTGCCAATGTACTTCTCTTTCTCCTTCATCTCCTGCATCCTCGCCTGAGTTTATCACGTAGCAGTTGTTAATCACAGCCTTACAAGTTTCACAAGATAACTGAAAGGCACAGAAAGTTAACTAAAATGCGTTTTTAAGTAGATGGTAGAGTTAAGAAAACAACACCACCCCGGTGTACATAGAAAAGATGGCAAGAAAAGTATATAGAATTTTTACCTTCAGCCGAGCAACTAAAGGTTCTTCACTAGGGGCGACTTGGTTAGGTTTTGCAACCTCCAAAGAATGTGTTTCTTGGAGGAAGCCGTTTTTATTAATATCAGTTGCTTTGTTTTCAGTCACAATATCTCCATTACTTAGCCTCTCATCAGATTTAGACTCCGGAATGCTTCCTCCCTCTTTCTTCAACTTTGCAACAAGCACCCACATATTAGCTAAATCATTTTCAAGAGCTTCCTCTCGTCTCTTTGCCTCTTCGACTTTTTTCCTGTATTCCTCTTCCACTAACTCCTTTTCTGCTAGAGCAGCTTCAAGAGCAGCCTCCCTCTGTTTCCGTGCTTGCAGTTCCATCTTCAGATCTTCAGGATCCAAATTGTAAGAGTCAAAATCATCATAAGCACCTCCAGGAACATCATTAACTCGAGCAGAAAATCGGGCTTTTCTTCCAGGCTTCACACCTTCGCCATATTTGCGACTGCCACCATTAGCGGTTTGAGCACCTCGAGAGTGAGCAAATTCATGAGCTGCCTGCAATTCTTTCTCTAGTTTTGCATTCTGCATAGAAATTTTAGTTACTTCAGTAGCCAAATTCTTCAGCTCAACGGCAGCAGCAGAAGCAAGTTCTTTTGCATAAGAAGCTTCTTCTGATAGTTTTTGATTCTGCACACGCAAACCGCTATTTTCTTCTAACAGTTGAACATGCTCGAGCTTTAGCTTTTCATTTTCCATTTCCTGCAAAAGCATACGATTAAAGTAACATAAGAACACAGTTTCAGTGGCAGCACTATATTCTCAAAAATTACCAAGTATTTCAAAGTTACGTATAGTGATGTAGATCATGAAACGCTTTAAACCTAAGTACAGCAGAACAGGTAACCAAACTAAATACTGCGCACACATACTAAGCAACCTACATCAAGCGAACTGAGGCCAAATATTCAAAAGGTGGCTTATATCATGTGAAATAAACAAATTTTAAATTCTTTCATCTTCATGTTAGTTAGCACAAAGGAATAATAGAAACCAGCACTCAGTCAGATAAATAACATTCCTAAAATACAGCCGGAATTCATCCAGCATCCATAATAATCAATGATGACAACATCTATCATGTCATTCTAGCCAATGGATTCAAGAACAATAAATCACCTGTGATTGAATTCTCTTTTTCAAATCGTCAATGTGCTCATTGGTCACTCCCTGCTTGGATGTTGAGAGCATTTTATCACTGGCAACTGCAGCCAGCTGCTCCTCTAGGGCATTTATACGCTCTAGTAGCTCTTTGTTTTCAGTACACTATTCAACCATAAAAACAGGTTTCAATACAAATTCTGAGTTCAAATTTGTGTGTGTGTGTGTGTGTGTGAGAGAGAGAGAGAGAGAGCCTGCCAACGACAGGAGCAGTTTTTTTACCTTATTTTGAAGTTGTTCCTGAAGAATTCGGTTGTCTGCCGTTTTTATCTACAGAACAAATATGAGACTGTAAGAAACTCACAGTGAAAGTGACCAGGAATGTGTGTACTCGCAGACACATAAAGAAGTGTAAGTCCTACTCAAACAACTACAGGCACAATCTAATGTCACACAATAACAGTAAAAGAAGAAGAAGAATTTTCTCAACTCTTAGGTCATCTATTGCTTTTTGCATAGTCTCCCTATCTCATTGTTTGATTAGGGTGTATGGTTCAACCATTCAATGCCTAGTTGCCAGATTGCACCAGTAGTCGTTTCATGCTTCAAGATCAGACTTTGAACTGATGTAACTGTCCTCACTCATAAATGTCCAATGCAAACATGTTTATTTTTCCAACTGTCTAACACTTTCCAAAACTTTTGCACTTTTTGGTCTAAAGTATTGTATAAGTTTTACATTCCCGTCTCGAGGTTGACCACAACTAATTGGAATGAAATTATGCACGTAAGGAACACAGCTGTAAACACTACAATGTTAAAGAATTTCGCTAGAGTCAATTGATACTCCATGTACTGGAAGGTGAAAATGACAATGCATTGACTACTTTTCATTCATGGTACTCATGTATGAATGCTTTTATCTATCAAAGAGTTCATGTTTGCCATTAGGTAACATTATTTGGAAATAAGATGGTTAATACGATCTTCAAGTAAAAAAAAAAAAGCGTGAATACGCACCTCCAACTCAAACCCCTTTTGACTGCATTCAGTCATTAATCTTGTGACAGTCTGTTGCACATGACATGAAGGAGAATAATTAAAACCCAGTACTGCTAGAATATACAACAAAATGTAAGACTATCAACAAATACTCCCTCTATCCCAAATTACCTGTCCTTCTAAGAAACAAGAGCCTTGTTTACGTTCACAAAAACTAGCCTCTTAGCTCTAAGAGGGAAAACTAACTTGGGATGAAAAGAGTATAAGATTACAGTCCCAAGAAATAAAATGAGAACCTGCTGCATATCGATCAATGATGCATTAGCCACTGAAGCCTCACCACTTTGGATAATGCGCTGTTCTAGAAGCCTCATTTGCTTCCTTTTCTCTTGGATCTCACATTCCAAATTTTGGACCTGCATTTGAGAGACCATGAGAAGCAGAATTGAAGGAATCAAACAAAAATAGGCTTGCGTAAGTATTGGATATACATCTGCTAAATAATCAGATAACCATGGTCAGGGAATTGTGTTTTAGTATTCGGCAGTCACAACCCGAGATTGCTTATGAGAGAACAAATGTAGCAACTAGCAGCCAGATAAAACCATAGTGTAGAATGCATTGCTTATATGCAATTTAGATGAATAGTTTGACAGGGAAGATGGATAGAATTTTTGGTACGAATGACATCCTGTGTACTTCATAAATGAGTACAAACATGAAAACACTGATTTTCTTATCAAATCAGAAAGTTCAATAGTGAATCTTAAACCACCACTTTTCTCCATCATGTATCCTAGGGTACAAAATACAAGAAGACCTACTTGCTCTTTTGAGGCATCTGGATCATCTACAGATTGCTCCACCAAGCGCTTGAGCGTACTTGTACTGAAAGCAATTTCTCCAGCCAGCATTTTCACTTGCTCCACAAGGAGGTCCATTTCATCAGACATAGTTATATCATCCTGAAGACAAAATTAACAGCCAAATTCATAAGAGGGTATTGGTAAATGTTGACAAAATACAGCAGCAACAATATCATCTACAAACCAAAAGGAGTGTCGTAATTACAGTTGTTAGCTTTGAACCACCAATGAGTTCTCCACCCTGATTTGAATCTGTGATTATGCTGCTGGCTGCAGAAAATGCATCATTCCATTTGCTAGAAGATCTTTTGTGCTTAGAATCACTGGAAATGTCTGATAATGCTGATGTTGGGGAATCCTTATTATTTTCAGCGTCTCCAAGCAAAGAAACATCTTTCATAACTTCTGATTTCTGACCAACCAAAAAAATCTGAAAATATGAACACTTTTCATTTTTGAGCTTAATATGTACTTCAGTACTTCAAAATTGACACCTCTCATTCTTCTGTTCTCTATGGAGCATCAAGTGAGGGGTAGGAGCTAAGTTGAAATTCTAAACGAACAAGAATCACTAAGGGAGACAAAGAAGGATACTGTCAAACAACCTCCTTCATACCAGTTTCTAGCACATGACAGCAATAGGGTGTAGTTCAATGAAACTTACATCATCTGAATGACACCTTTGGTGGCCAGCAACATCACCCAAATAAGCAGGAATACTATTTTTGGAGGAAACAAGTATCAATTTGGTCAGCCTTTGTATCCTACTCATAAGAGCAGCTTTAGCTTCCTCTTCTTCCTCCAACCGCGATTGCATTTTAAATTGGCCTTCTTCCAACTAGAATATAAGTAAGAGAATCATCATAAGAACCATTGCCCAAAAATAAGAGAAAAGAAAAGGGCCAAGCATCAATAACTTACATATGATATTAGTGCATGTCAACTTCAAATTATGGATGCTAACATGCCAATTAAAGGAAACAAAGAGAGATTCACTAGTATATAGAGAGAAACCTGTTGCTTTAAGGTCAGTATCTCCTCATGGCTGACACCTACTAACATTCCTCTTCTTAGCTGATCGAGTTCTTGCTTCAGGTTTGAAATTTCTTTTTGATACTTCTTAATCAAGGACCTTTCATCAATAATCTGGAGAAACAAGCGTTTTATGGACATCTTAGTAACACTTGTAGAAACCATGGTACAATGATAGGATATCAATCAATCATCAAAAATATCAATCAATTATTGGGTTATATACAAGACAAGAGACACACCTTGTTCCGTGAAGCATATATCTCCACACGCTTGGCCCTGCTGGCAAACTTCAAAGTATTATGAGTCTCCTCCATACTACTAGAGGCCGGGGTTACCGTGCATATAAGCTGCAGAAAGTAAAAAGAGAGACGGAATAAGATTAAGCAAGTCGTGGAAAAAGAAAGCAAAGATAGAATATCAAAGGGCTTTTTCATATTAAAAAGAAAAGAAAAGTGCCACAAATCTTAAATATTCAAACAGAAAAAACATTTCCTCTCAAAAAGAAAAGTGCCACAATTCTCCAACATCCACAGAACCACCCCTTCCAGTACAACTGATATAACTGCAGCAATCTATACAAAAGATCTTACCGAAACATGTCCATGGCCACTAAGAGAAGACTGAAGAAGGCGAGTAAGCTTAGAGTCCCTGTAGGGAATATGAGATGCCTTTCCCTCACTCAATTTTCCAATTACCTTCACATGGAAAACACAGACTTAAAAATACTTGCACAGATGTCAAATCCAGGTACCAAATCAGTAAAATAACATGTATCCAATTCAAGTGATAATCAAGATATATTTAGTAACTTACAGTTCCAAGAGTCAAAAGACTTTTATTGATGTATGACCCTTCTTTTCTCCGTAAACCAGTTGTTTCTGTTTTTGAGCTCTCAGATCCAGCCAAGTCAATTAAATTCTGAGGCAAAAATATTTATCCCATTAGACGAATCTTTCAAATTGCAACAGTAGAAAAGACCATGGTCCAGGTAGTTGATTAGGAGTGTACCAGCTGAGAGAAAGTCACCCCATCATATTCATCACCATGGGCACTGCTCTCTATCATCTAAGAGTAAATCATTGGGAAATGAATGTCACAAAACTAATATGTCGGGAAAGTCCAGAAGAACAGTGTATTGATGGCCAAACTTTACCAGTGTAAATATGGTGTGACTCCTGCTACTGAACAGGTTAAAGTTATTAGAACCCACATGACGATGCTCTGCCAATATGGGACTAAAGCATCAACACTGGAAAATAAAACAATCGAGGATAGAACAGAAAAGATCTATATGACATAATCTAAAACATACCTTCACCGGCAGCAATAAAAGAAAGCACATGCCCTGGAGATAGAACAACCTCTTCCTTTATACCTTCAACATAAGTTCCCTGCACATCGGATCTAGATAGTCAATCTTATGATCTGCAGTGGACAAACAGGTGCATAGAACAACCAAGAAATTTACACCAATCATCGCAGACCTGGGCATCCTCTCTGACACGCAAATTCTGACCAGTTGGATCAAGCAAATCATTTATAATCTGAGAATGTAATAATCACATTAGACGCAGTTATGCATATAATTAGACATAGACGCTAAAAACACAGAATTAAAATGTAGAAAGAAAACAGGGTAAACCAGCACTAAAGCAATGTGGCATCCTCAGTCTGCACTAGATTCTACAACCAGATCATAGTGAGAACTACAGACACAGGACAGGATCATATGAAAGGATACTGACCTCATTATAGATCTCAAGATAGGATACACGAAGCAAGAACTCTCGCCCAGGAGTCTGAACCATGAACACAATGAGTTACAATACACTAATCAAGACTGGCACACAGACTCTCAGGCAAAGATGCAGTAATCAAGAAAACACAACATGTGACTCCAGTCATCTTAACTCTGCAAAACTCTCCATTAACCATCAGAAAGAAGCTTTAAACGCTATAGTTAAGAGTCAAAATTTTCTAGCAAGCATGCTTACATCCTGTATGATGCTGAAAACATCTTTGATTGCCAGCGGTATGATCCCCGGACAATTTTGATCCCCTGTCGACAATAACAAGTGAAAAGAGTTAACAATGATATCCAGGATTACCAGGTTACGAACTTATCAATCAAGTTAATTTGCAGCACTGCCATGATGATGTGATCAGGAAAAAATGAAGTCACGCATGAAATTTCGGGTAGAATCTAAACAGAAAAGTGACTTAATATCTGCTTGCATTTTTGCTTAGAAGCACGTACTTACATGCATAGTGTGTGTCTTCCCACTACTGGTAACCCCATAAGCAAACACTGTCCCTGCATTTTTCAACATACTTTCATATCAGCAAGTCAGCAAAACCCAACTTTGCCATTAAAATCAACAATGTATCTATCATCGGTGCTGTTTGGAGCTTAATGCCTTTGTTTAAACTTCCTAAATCGTCAGATTTTTTATAGAATGCGATTAGTTACAGCTTTTGAAGGGTCAACAGCCAAGGAGTACAGTTTCCACGTACCATTGACGCCCTCCATTGCTGCTTTGATAACAGGCCGAGCCGCCACTTCATAAACTTCTTCAGATGTGGCATTAGGTCCAAACACCTTATCTGCCAAGATCAATACATACCAGCATTGTCAAGGAAAAGCATTGACGATACCCAACTCAACCCAATAACAACTAATCACAATTCACTCAATTCACTTCCCAACAAGCATGATTAACAATGAAATTGCACCAACTAATCAGAATGGCATTGCCCAATTAGTTATCAAAATCTCTGGAGGAGAAAGAGGGGACTATATTCACCGAAAGCATAGGCAGTAGCTGGATTATACTGGCTCCGAACCATCTTATCGCCATCTGGGTACCATGAAACCTCATCTCCTCGCTGATATTCTCTATCACTAAATTCAGAAATTCAAAACAAAACAAGTAATCAGCAAACGAAAATCGTATCACAGATCTAGGTCAATGAAATTCAGATCTAATTAGCGTTATTTCAATACTTCATGGGACGAAATCGAATCGTGACCGAGATGCTATCGCCGCCGGCGGTGGATCTAGGCGCATCGAGCGGCTCAGCCATCAATTCATCAGTCGACGGGAACCCCACCGGAGATCGGCCGGCGTAGCTCCGTGAGGCGGCGGTGGTGCCGTACATGGAATCGGATCGGTTCCGGCTGGGGGTCTTAGATCTAGACCGGAATCCGGAGGCGGCCGAACCGTGGCTGGACCGGGGAATGAACCGGCCACTGGTGTTCATAAACGACGAAGTCGAAGACGACGACGAGAAGGAGCTGGACGTCCTCCGGTGGCTGAAAGGCGAGCTACTCCGAGCCCTCGCCGACATCTACTACGACGTCGTTTTCCCACAAGCTTTCCTCAAATGGGTAGTTGGTATCTCTCTCTCTGTCTCCAAAATGGGAGAAGATTGATTGGATGAACTTCAAATGGAAGAAAGGAGGAGAGAGAAAGAGGGAGAGAGGGAATGTGTCAGAGCTCCCACATGCATGGTGGCGTGAATTACAAAAGAGAAGAAGTACATTTGAAAAATTTGCCCCTCAAATATTCAATTTTTTCAGCACTATTTTTCAAATAAACTTTAAATTAAGTTTGGAATTAATGGCTGGGGTCGTGGTCGCCATTGACATACAGGAGTTGCTGTTGCAGAGCGTATGTGTGTGTGAGAGAGAGAGAGAGAGAGAGAGAGAGAAGGTGGGAAGAATTGAGAAATGAGGAGGACGAAGAGTTGCGTTGATTAATTTTGTGTTTTCCATTTTGTTTGTTTTTGGTTTTTTCTCCCGACACAATTCAAATTTTCAAATTACGGATGACGTGGCGACAGAATGAGGGTTTGATTTTTTGATTTTCCATTAATTAAACTAAACAGATTTCAAAATTTTTAAAAATTCCACACGAAAATAAATTAGTAATTTATTTTTAAAAAAAAGAATATATGGGGAGAGAGAGAGGGAGAGGCGGGAAAATTTACATTTACTGCCGGCGCATTGTTTCTGACAGCGTCGTTGCTTAACACTGCAAAAGGCAAACGCTGAACTGGAGAACCCACGACCCTTTTTTTTTTTTGGGTTTATGGAGAATATGGATTTTTATAAAAAGAAAACAAAAGAAAATATGCACGGAATGAACTTAGCTAAAAATTTAAGTTATGTATCAAAGGTTAATAATTTACTTCATCCGTTTCAAAAATACATATCGTTTTAAGGTTAGACAGAAATATTAAGAAAATATATAATTCATGGCAAATTTTATATTAAAAGATTAAGTTGCCCTTATGATTTACTGAAAATGAAAAAAATCAAAGAAAAAGGAAGAGAAATAAAGTAATTAATAAGGACAAAGTTGGTAAATTAGTAATTAATATGTCATTAGAATTGTAAAATAACAAATATTATGAAACGAGAAAAGTTAGTTAAAATGACATATATTTTGAATTTTTAATGCAAATTAGGTATAAATGTTAATATAAGTAAAATTTAATAATTTTTAAAAATCTCACTGGCTTGACAACTAACATTCATAATATTAGCTAATAATATAAAAGTAACTTTAACGATAACTAATTTATCTTTAGTTATGATCAAATTTAAATTCTAAGTGAAAAAATCTTCGTCTTTAACAAAGAAATTTATTCCAATATTTTTTAAAAAATTGAAACAAACTAATTAATAAATTCATTGTTATTACTTTTAAAACAAATAGTCTCTCCATTTTAAAATATATATAACTTTAACTTACTTTTTATTTTACTATAATTATCACTTAACAAATGACAGACTACTTTATCAATTATGTTCTTATTAATTAATTTTTCTTTTTTTTTTAATTAATTTTTTCATTTCGATAAAATTATGGAACAACTAAATCTATTAACACAAATTTTATCACAAATTTTATATTTTCTTAATACTTTTTTATAATTTTAAAATGATATATATTTTTAAATAAAGGGAGTAACTTTCCGATAAAATTATTTGCTTTAATTCACCAAAACCGACTCGGGGGCCTTGGGCCTCCGGTCTTGGCCATGAACCCCACACCTCCAAAAAAATTATATTTTGGTCTATTGTGGTTTGGTATATTAATTTATAAAACTCAAAATTTTAGATAAATAATTATGAAATATATGAGATTTGGTTAAATATTATGGGGACTAATTCCATAGACAAACTTTATTTTTCGGTTAGTTTCCAGTAAAAGTTGACGTGGCAGCTGAATTTAAAGCTGTCACGTCAGTTTTTACCAAAAATAAAGTTTGTCGCTAGAATTGGTCCATCGTAATATTTAACCAAATTTCATATATTCTATAATTATATATCTAAAATTATGAGTTTCGTAAATTAATATACCAAACCACAAGGGACAAAATGTAATTCCCTCTCCCCCTCTTTTATATATCTCTGTCTCCTCTTGTGCTGGGTCCTGGCTATTTAACAAAACGGGGATGTAAATAAAGCAACTTTAATATTCTGCTTCTCCAAATTTGGTTCAAAAGTTATTTATTCATCTCCACCCCACTATACCTCCAAGTAATTAATTAGTTTTTTTTTTGTGCATAGAGTAATTAACTAAATAGTGTGTCTCTTTGTTTTTTGGAGTAATTTGTGTTTTTTTTTTTTTTGCTGAGTAACTAAATAGTGTGTCAGTATGTCATAATATGATTTTTTTAAAATATCTTAAAAAATTATAAATCTTATGTACATACGAAGCCTAAAAAAATTTAATCTACTAATTCATCCGCTAATATATTTCCAAAAAGTCGAGTGTTTTAATATTTGACTATAATTACATAATTAAATACAAAACATAGCTATGAAAATAATATTTTTTAAAAGTTTAATTTAGAACTTATTTATATTAATATTGTCTCTATTTTAGAACCCAAAAAGTATTCCAATTAGTTGGCTAATACATATATTTTTGTTAACTTATGTAATACTTGAACTTTAATTTAGGTTATGTTCGGCAATAGTGTTTGGAGTAACGTAACAACGTTTAGTATTTTGACAAAGTTTAAAGCTCTAATCAACCATATATTAACGTGTTTGATAAGGTAGTATTTAAACAAACGTTTGCAATTATAACGTTTTTAAAACATTGAAAATATTAGTTTTTCACAATTAAAATAAGTTTTTATTTTTATTTTTTGTCAAAAATATCCTTTTATTAATTTATATTTAAAAAATTATTTCTATCATTTTATGTCAATTTACTAATATCGGTAAGGTCAACCACTATTACCAAATAGGGGTGAGCGGGACCGGGACCCGGTCATTTTGGCCGGACCCGGTCCGGTCCCGATTGGAACCGGGTCCAGATTTTGGACCCGGTCCCGGTCCCGGTTCCGACCGGGTCCAAAATCTGGAACCGATCCGGACCCGGTTGGAACTGGTCCGGGACCAGGTACCCGGTTGCTTTATTTTTTTATTTTTTAGTTTTTCATATATTATTTTTATTTTTATAATTTTTACAATTTTTTTTGGTAAAGTTTTAGCCAATAATTATCGTTTATTTTAACTATTTTCTTTACTTTACAACCTTATAATTATAACTAATAATCCAATATTAACAATAAAAAATGCACATACAAAACAAATAAAAAATTACAAGTTAGGGTTTGTTTGGGATTTTTTTTTTTAAAAATAAAACCGGGTAACCGAGACCGGGACCGGGTCCGGGTCCATGATTTCATTACCCGGTCCCGGACCCGGTTATAAACGGGTCCTAAAATTTGGACCCGGTCCCGGTCCCGGTTCAACCGGGTCCGGACCGGGTCCGGGTCCGAGTCCGGAATCGGATACCCGAAATTTTTGCTCACCCTTATTACCAAATACATTTTCTTCAGTCTCTAAATTAAACAGATTATTCGCTAAACTTTAATATCTAAAGTTATCCATTACTCTTCCAACTAATTTTTTTCCGAATACGACATTACTATATCTTTCAAGATCACAAAAGACTATTAATCAACACGAGATTAGATAAAATGATGCAATAAATAAAATATTAAAATGAATAAAGGGGAAGCAAGCATGGGAAAAATTAATTAATCATAGAATAATGATGTCTTTTTGTCCACACTTTTCAGCAACCCTTGGTCCTTTTTTTTTTAAGTGTGTTGTTCCATAAATTTAGGTGGCTAGGAAGCTAATTGGCAATATTTCACCTAAATCTAGTGTTATTGTTGTGGACCATAAATTGGATTTGGAAAAGTTGGCAACTAACCTTTTGGAGCCTAGATTTGGTTAATTTTAATAATAAATAAATTATTCATTCACATATTATTTTTTAAAATTTGTTTGAATTGTTTATTTAGTGTATGGCTTGATTCAAGCATATGGAATATACATAGGATCCATAGGTGGGGAACCAAATCTAATTTTCTATTTGGCGCTTCAATCAATGGTAATTGGACACTTTTGGAATACACAATTGTTTCAATAATTATATATATGTGATTTAAATTTAAATTTTGGTTTTACATGATAAAATCCATAGTTACATAAAGACGATTTTTTTTCCTTAATATTATATGAATATCGTATAATATAAGTGGTTATCTATTATAGTTCATTTGTTTCAACGTTAGGATATAATTAGAAGTTCGAATATACCCCTATGTACTTGTAACTTAGGTAAACGGACTTACATAATGCGAGATTTGCACGTGACATTTTGATATCAACTTATTGTAATATCAGACATTGCCAATTGACATGACTAATAAGATCACAAGTTGCACATCTAAAGAGGGGAAAAATCATTGAATAATAATCAACAAGTACAAAACTTGGTAAACTCCTTTTGGAAGACTTTGGTTTAGAATTTGATATATCCATCGAAGGTTGTCACAATTCACGACCTTATAACTTTTAATATGTTACCTTTAAAAATACGCACTGTTGATTATAAAAACGAGGGAAATTAGTAATATTATAAGATACTAACAATGTATTTTTAGCTTTATATGGAGTATATATTGCTCGATAATTTTCATTTTATTTTTCGTGCATGCAAATTAGATGCAATATCGAAGTTGGCAGAATTCAAACCCAAATCTATAATTGTACTTTATAGTTTCAAAGACTATATTAGTTTAGTTAATCAACGCCTACATATACTACACGACTCCACGTGATTAAATTTATGAATCTGATAGATTGTTTTTTTCTAACCAAGCTTTTGTTAGGTAACCCTACCACATATATTAATCAATAGTTTAGTTGCCTTCTCCAACAACACACTAAACCACTAATCTTATTTATTGCAAACAAATTTATTATATAACACATACAATACAATGCAGGCCTGTAAATATTATTGGGAAGAACAGTACAAGCAAAGAATGGCTCGTAGAGAATCATATTTTTGGCAGTCCTTTTCTTTTTCTTCATTGGGTTATATTATGTTATGTTAGTGTGGTCCTTCCCCCTCCCCTTCTGTCTCCACCTACATACATTTTTGTGACGGGGAGTGCAAGTATGTTAAGGTGCCACACTTGCCATTAGTGCCTTATATGGCAGCTTCCAGCAAATCCATCCACTACACAAGTGGCTCATGGGCTCATCAAATATTTTCCAATGGAAAGGTTCAATTGTCTTTTTTACACTCGTGTCTGTCAAACTTGTCCTGAAATCGAGGGAAAAAGATATTAATAATAAAAACAAATTAATGACACGATTGAAACTGAAATGCCTATTTATCGTATTCATTTAGAATCATATTATCATCCCACAACTCTATTTATCATATTCATTTAGAATCATATTATTATCCCACATGTACAAATAGTTGCGAAACACAAGGTACCTGTCTCTAATTCAAATATCGATAAAACCGTCCTATACAAAACTTCATGTGTTTGGGATTTGATGTGGTGTGCTTCCACCTGTTACACTACTAGTCTCACCAGCAACACTTCTATTTGCTGGACAATAAGCCCAAGATTAGTTTGAGCCTTTATCCCTAGAGTAAAACTACTTAGCCCCATTCACGAGTTAATGATAATCTCACAGCACAATGGCCCAGGAGCGTCTTTTAATTGGTACGTAGCCCAAGGCCCATTTCAACGTTTTTGCCCCGTTATCTATTATTGTTGCCCTGATCAGACTTGGAAAACCTGGCTCGAAATTTGAAATCCAAATCATAATTAGAGTTGTTTGTGTCGAGTTGATGTTTGAAATTGATTAGATTCAATTTAGAATCAAACCCGAATGAACAAAACTAATTTTTATCTCTTTAAAATAATTTTTTAAAAAAAATTATCATACCAACTGAACGATTCTAAAAATAATCCGAATTAATTATAAACAATTCAAATCGAACTTAAACAATAACCGGAAAAATTTTAAAAATGATCTGAACAAAGTTAATCCGAACCAAGGTCGAATAAAGCGACCATTACCATTACCACACCCGCGTTTTGAAGTATGGGCTTCGTTTTATAATTTTGCCTTATCCTGGCGGGAGAAAGAGAGAGGACAGAAAGAGAAGTAGCCGATAGGGAAAAATGCAAGCATCACTTCAACTCCAGTCTTTGACATGGCATGCCCCCTCACGTCCTCTCTCCATCTGGGTATCCTCTCTTTCTCTCTATCCTCTGATGGTCGTCGTTTAAATGTATGCTGAAGGGTTTCGCTTTTATTTATTTATTTTTCGAAAATTGAATCTCGATGTTAGGAAGGAAGAAGATTTCTAGCAGATTAGACCGACGATTTAAGAGAACGAGGGTAAGATCAGTTTCATCGTCAATGGGCAGCTTTGAAAATGGAAGAATTGGGGATTCTAATGTTCAGAAACAGCTCTACCTTGGTATGGATTTCGGTACTTCTGGGGCTAGATATGCCCTTATTGATAAACAAGGGGAAATTCAAGCCGAGGCCAAACGAGAGTACCCCTTATATGTGGTAAACATTACGGAGTAGTATTTTTTTCTATCCCATAACTTACCAATTATGTTTAGGTTTCCTAATCAGTTCTCATAATTTTTGCAGTCTTTATTGGAGGGTATTTGTGAGCAATTTGGTTGATTGGGCTCTTTAGTTTATTTTGAAAAAGAAAAGAAAAATCATATAACCATTTGTTGATTCCTTCTGATATGGATGGTCTAATGTGAGTTCTAAGAACAAATTATATCGTAGTCCTCGGGCAGGCTTGCAATAATGTGAGGTAGAGGTAGGCCTAGAGACAATTCTAAGTGAGCGAAGCTTTTAGTAGCTCTTTTGGGATTTCTATAATCCTGAAATTTGGAAGATAGCGGAGTTAGTATACATGAGGTAGTACAAAATATGTTAAGCAATCGTATGATGAAATTAACAGTCATCATGGTATTGCACGGTGCTTGGAGAAAAATTGGTGATTTAGCAGTAAAAATAGTGTAATGAGTAACAATCCTTGGCTAAGATTGTTATTTTGGACTCAGGAGAAACTCAATGTAGGTAACTCTCAATGATTGGTGTTGGAGTTTTCTTGCTTTAAATGATGCTGAAATGGGGTTTTAACTTTTGTTGTAATTGTCTAGAAAGAGCGGAGAATCCATAGATTGGGTGCGGTCATGGAGGGAGACGCTTTTCTTGTTACTTGAAGACATACCAATTGATATCCGATCTCATGTTGCTTCTATATCAATAGATGGGACTTCTGCAACAACTCTTATCATTAACAGGTAATTTGTTCAGGTTTAGCTGGCAAATGCAATGGAAATCCAATGCATTATGGCATTACTTAAGAAGGGCTTGGTGTAATGTGATGTTTTTTTTTGTATGCCATCAAGACTAGCAGTTTGAATTTCTAGCATTTAGAATTGTATGGCTGCAGCTCTACAGGTGAGCCATTATGTAGACCTCTTCTCTATAATGAAAGTTGCCCTGATGCTCTGCCAGTGGTTAAGTCCATCGCTCCTCCGAACCACACAGTTTGTTCGGGTTCGTCCACCCTGTGCAAGTTGGTCTCCTGGTGGAATTCTGATAGCCCAGGAAAAGAGTCGGCTGCCTTGTTGCATCAAGCAGACTGGCTTCTGTGGTTGCTTCACGGAAAGTTAGGCATTTCTGATTACAACAATGCTTTGAAGGTGCACTGTACTACTTGCTCTAGTTCTTTGCTTCTTGTCCCATCTGCTCCTTGTCGCACATTTGTAATGCTGATCATGTTTATATTTTTCGATAGGTTGGTTTTGATCCCGAGCAGGATGCATATCCTCCTTGGCTGCTGTCACAGCCCTACTCGAGCCTTTTGCCTTCAATCACATCCCCAGGATCTGCAATAGGGACTCTAAGAGAGGGTCTCAGAAAACAATTTGGTATGTTGAGGGCTTGTTCTGCTGTTTCGCATCTTCCTTTGTTTTCTTGAAAATTGCTAGAAATGTGATATATAGAAATATGAAATATAGACAACCATGGAGAAATCTGGATGATTTAAGGTTAGCTAACCTCAGGGATTTGGAGCAAATTTGCATCAACCTAAATGAATGCGAATATGAAGTCTATGAAAACGTAGAATTTATTTTGATTATAGATAAATTAAGCTGAAGATAACAGGCCTTAGTCTACCAATAACCAGTATAAAATCCCCAGGGTCTGCCTCTTGAAAGTGGGGTGCTATTAGAATTCTCCGGATTTAAATGCTCTGTATGAAGGGGATATATAATGTGAGCTCATCATCTATTATTGTATCCACTTTTCAACCTGGCCATCTTCCATCCACTGAAAAAATAATGGTCTTTGTCTAAAGCCTTGTGGTCTTCATAGGTCGTGCTAACACAGAAGAGACATCCCACTTATATTGATTGAAATGTTTCAACAGGCTTCTCAGAGGATTGTGTAGTGTGTGCGGGGACAACTGATAGCATAGCTGCTTTTCTTGCAGCTCGTGCTGATGAACCTGGGAAGGCGGTAAGATTTTCCACTTTTCTTCCATGGGTGTATGTACTTAGAGTCCACTAAAGCTATATTTTATAATCCCTTAATCAGATTCAGAAAGTAATGATCGTGAGTTCTTGGAAAAGAGAACCTTTCCTTTGGATGTCTCAGTGGCTTTGTATATATGAATGCGTTCCTGAATTTGCAGCTTCAATTTTCTGACCTGACAGGTGACATCTTTGGGTTCAACGCTTGCAATTAAACTGCTAAGCAGAAACAGGGTTGATGATGCGCGATTTGGGGTGTACAGTCATCGGCTTGATGATAAGTGGCTCGTTGGAGGAGCTTCAAACACAGGAGGAGCTGTCCTGAGACAGCTCTTTACCGATGAGCAGCTGGAAAAATTGAGTGAGCAGATTAATCCTGCAGTAGCCTCTCCACTGGATTACTATCCTTTACCTGCAGTTGGTGAAAGATTTCCTGTGGCGGATCCCAACATGATGCCCAAGTAAGAAGCTTATTTTTGCTGCATTTTATATGGTTTGCCAAATTTTTGTACTCAACCTATTTCTTTTTAACCACTCTACCATTTTCACACTTAAGGCCAACAAGATTATCCACCATTATCTAATACAACACGAGAGATTTTTGACTTAGTGGAGTCAACCACAGGTTACATCCGCGCCCTGATAATGATGCTGAGTACTTGCATGGTATACTTGAATCCATTGCACGCATTGAGGTACCTCCTTTTCCCTCTTAACCTTGAGCTATTATTTCCGAAGTTTAGCACCTTTCATACATTCAATTCCTTTTTCCTCTCTTTCTCGGAATTGGTAGGCAAAAGGGTATGGGCTGCTAAGGGAACTAGGTGCAACAGAAGTGGATGAAGTATTTACAGCAGGAGGTGGGGCAAAGAACGATCGATGGACCAAAATTCGAGCGAGGGTGTTGGGTTTGCCTGTTACGCGAGCTGCACAAACAGAGGCCGCTTATGGAGCTGCTCTATTGGCACTCAAGGGTGCCTCCGCCTAAGCCTAAAAATGCAATATTCATCAGCATTGGCTCAGTTGTACATATTATATCAGCAAATGGTTGCTTCATGGAAACTGTAAATTTAAATTATGCATGGTTGGTGGTGTTGTCACACTCAGTTGTCCTCCTCACTCAAACCCATTCTTGTGAATTATGGAAACTGTAATTGGAAGAGATTTGCAATTTCGCAATATCTGGATCTCATTATTGAGATTTTTTTTACCGCGGACATGTTATTATTTGTCGTAGTTATAAACTATTAAACAACTTAATACTTAATTTTAAGCATAATTTAAAATTTTAATCGCTAAACATAAGTTATAAGATTATGGTCCTATTCCATTTAACTTTCGTTTACAGTTTTATATACTCTTATAATTCGTTACAACTCTTTACTTCCCTTTTATAACTATTTTATAACTATTTATAATTCTTTACAATTTTTTTACTTATATTTTCTTACGTCTTTATAAGTCGTTAAATTTAAATAGAACACGATTTTTATGCGCACCCTCTAACTTGAGTCCTAAAATAAAAAAGGGAAAAGTTGGGTTGGAAAATATGAGCTACTGTAGTAGTTTTCATTCTCTGGGCTACGCAATAGGCCTGGAGAAGAACCATCTTTTCACTCTCACGTAAAAGGATCCATGCCTTCCGTAATGATTGAAGTGCCTGGGAAACCAACCAAGATTTTACATCTCCGTCTCCGTCGCCTCGGAAACGTCAAACCTCCCTCTTTCTATTCAATAATCGGGCATTTGGATCCTCACATCACTAACCCACCACAACAATCACTAATCATCATATACTAATAAATAAAATCAAATATGAAAATAAGGAAATGGGCCCCATCACAATATTTTAAAATTTTTACGCAAATAAATACAGAAAGTCTTAGTATGCACTCTAAGAGTATATGCTACTTGTCATATGTCAAATGAAGGTTCGAAGAACAAAAAAATAGGAATTGAAAATATCCATTACTCACCATATGTCAATAGAATATTGAACGAATGAAAAAATAGAAGAATTTTGCCACCTACTTTCTCTTTCTCTTGAGAGTATATGCTCACATGTACATTTAAAAATTTGCAACCCAAACAAGTCATAAACATTCTATTGTCAAGCCCATATAGATTTGTATTTTGTCTATTGTACAAATATAATTTTATTGATTAAAAAATAAACAATCCCTTTGTCTTAATTCAATTACATAATTTGATAAAACATAAACTTTAAGGAAGACAGTAAATAAGATATAAATTATCTATAATATTTTAATCATTTTATATCATATTTTAATTATTATAAGGATATTTTAAAGAAAAAAGTTCTAATTATGTATATACAAATAAAATCCAAATAAATAATTCAATAATTTAAAAATAAATAACAAACAAATAATATAGGACGGTAGAAGTAAATCAAAGACTAATAAAATTGCACTGTCTACCTGATTGATTTTTATTACTATGCTTCTATAGGGTTGTTCAATCCATTTGTTATGTACCATAAGCATTAAAGAATAATCGATAATTAAAGAAATATTTGCATTTTTTTCTTTATAATTTAAAACATGTTCTTAAAATATGCTTTTAGGCGTCTATAGGGGTTTAGATTATCTCATGAAATATGATGGTTTGTAAGTGGGATATAATTTTTATGGGTAAATTAATTATCAAAAAATGTTGTTAAGGATTAATCCGCTTAACATGCTTATTTAATTAGTCATCTTGGGATTCTTTGAATATTTTGGTGTCGTTAGCTGTAAGTTTATTAGGTATTTTTGGTAATCATTATGTTTGAGGAGTATCTCATGAAGTATGAATTAGTATATTTTGATGTTTGAGGAGTATAGAAAATCTTTAAAAATGTGAAGATTTTTATTATGCACCGTATTTGGATTTCGATTATATTTTCAGATTTTAAAATTACTGTAATTATTACGTTATTTAATATTTTATTTTTCTCAAACACAAAACGACTACTCTAAATATAAAAAATTTTATACTCCAATATTAGCTTAATTGTGGATCTGTTTTAACTTATATATAAAATGCATATAAATATAAATATAAATAAAAACGAACAAAAGTGAATAAAACTAAGTTGTTAAATAAAAAATAAATATAAACAAATATAAAATATAAAATATAAAGTCGAAAATACCCTGAAAATTGCGGAAAAAGAATGGCTTTCATGGTATTATTGGTAACGGAGTCTAATGTAAAAACTACGGTTGCTCTTGCTTTGCTAGGGATGGGATTGAGATGAGAAGCTCTCTCTCTCTCTCTCTCTCTCTCTCTCCATCTCTCTCTCCAGGGCATTTAATGAAGTGAATAATTAGCACTAGATCATCTTCAGATACAGCCATTCTCTCTCTCTCTCTCTAAAACGTAGGGTCTGCTATTCGCTCAGACAAGGGCTTCTGACATGGGTCCTCTCAGATAGGCAGATTTAGGGATTTTTTAGCTCTAAAATTTAGCTTATTATTTCTTGTGGTTCTCTCTTTTGTTTTTTTTTTTTTTTTTGAGATTTAGAGAAACTACGGGTAATTGAAAATCCTGTCGCTAATTGTGTGTTATAATCTAGGTTAATTTATAAGAGCATCTAGCTCACCTTCACTCGATCCTTATGATTCTAGGGATAGAATTTTGTTGGACGAAGCTCGATTAGTATCTTCGATTTAGCAAAAGATGATATGTATGTTTTCCTCAATAATAATCAATAAAGCATATCAGACATCTTTTGATAAAAAAAAAAAACAAAAAAACACTTATCAACGTTAGAAGTGATTAGTTTACCCATTAATAAAACATATATTAAATTTGTAACATTATTAAATTAAAATTATAACATTTAATGTAAATTTCGGGGTTGATTGACTTTAAATAAAAAATAGAATTTATTTAAATTTTATATATATTTAAATTTTTTTATTTTTGTTTATGTTCGTTTATATGTTTATATTTGTCTATCTTTATTTATATTCTTTTATGTTCGTTTTATTTAACAACTCATTTCGTTCATTTATGTTCGTTTGTATACATTTCTGTTCGTTTATGTCATTTTATGTTCGTTTATGATCGTTTCTATCTATATTTCTATTTATGTGCGTTTTGTATGTAAATTCGAACATATCATTCATATCAAAACAAATATGTTACTTAATAAATTCACAATTTATCTCAAAAAAAGTACTTGCAAATAAAATTCCTATTTTTTTCACTAAAATTGTTAGCCAACATGAGAGATAGCAACTAAAGGACGGGCAATGATAAGGAATTAATTGTCTCCGTTGATATTCACATCTGTGCAGTGAGAATTACTGAAGACGGGTATACATTTACTGAGGCACACTAGTAAAATACTTCATTATATAATATGTACTATAATTCAATCCTAAAGAGGCAACTTGTGGCATTTAATAGGTAAAAGTTATTGATGTAATACTTTCAAATCTCATATATTTTTTCAATACTCTCTATTTAAAAAAATTATTATTTTAAAGTTATAAGATAATATAAAAAATATAAATTTATGATAAAGTTTATGTTAAAAGATTAAATTATTCCATAATTTTATTAAAAATTAAAAAAATAATTAAAAAAATAATTAATAAAGATAAAATTTATAAATTAATTATTAATACATCATTATAATTATAAAGTGAGAGATAATGAAACAATAAAAAAAATTACGTATTTTGAACGAAGGAACTATTATTAATTAAAGATATATTATTATTTGTAAATATATAATTAAAAGGTGTAAATTTTAGGAAGAGAATGGAAGTTGTAAAAAGCGCAGAGCAAAATTCCTCGAACAAGAGCTTGTTTTGTTTCCTGGCTTGGAGCGAAAATCAATCTTGAAGTCCCAAGTATAGTGAACAGTACACCAAACCTGACATCCTTCTGTCTCCCTCCTTCCATATCTCTCTTTCTTCTCCTTTTGGGTACCCACAAACTGAGCTACTCAGCCCCATCATCTAGTCTATAAAAACCCTAGAAATCAATCATATTTCTGTCGTCACTTCCTAACTTACCTCGTTCCTTGCACGCTCTCTCTCTCTCTCTCAAAGAGGTCACTGCGGCCATGGAAGCTGCTGGAGAAGCCCAAGTAACTCCTCAGTGTCTAAACCCCCATGCCCAAGAATTCCGCCCTTCCTCTAATCGCCCTCACTCCTATAACTTTCCAAATAACTACTATCCTCTCACCACCATCACTGCCTTTCTCTTTCCTCCTCCTCCTCCTCCTCCGCCGGCACCTCCGGTTTTGCTCCCCCACCAACACTTCCCCTCAAATTACCCACACGACCCCTACACCCTCAACACCGTCCCCGATCATCATTATTATCATCACCCCAAACCCATTTACCAAAACAACCCTCCCCGGTACCATTCCTTCATCCGCCGCCACCTCCTCCTCTCCCGGCAGCCCGGCCCAAAGGGAAGCGGCTCAAAGATGAAGCTGCTGATCCTAGTGGCAGCAACATATGCGGTAGCAGAGGGGCAGATTGCAATTACGGGGGAAAAAGAGGGCCTTTTGGGAGGAAGCTAGGAGCTGGCGATCGTCAAGGGAATAGTGGTAATGTTCATCAGGGTGGTACTGGTAGGGTTTGGGCTGAAAAGAAGAATAAGAAATGGAGAAGAGAGAGAAAGAAGGAGGTGATGCCTGTGAAGCCTGATGGGGTTGAGACAACCGTCATGATCAGAAACATCCCCAATCAGTACACGTAAATTCAATTTTTTCATTTCCTCGCCCTTTTCTCAAATTTCTGATATAATGATGATCTTCATCAGTCAGTTTCTTCAGTCGTTTTTTTTTAATTTTAAATTTTGGATTTATTATCGTTCTTAGATAGTATATATCATATCATGCATGTGTTTAGTATTTTCCATTTCTTTCTAATTTAATCCAAAAAAGGAAACATAAAGGAAAGAATATGTTTAATTGGTTTGGTTGATATGTTCCTTGCCATGGGGCCTATGAGGATATGACTAAAGTCGTTCTTTTTGTCAGTAATTCTCAATTAAATTATGCTTGGTTCTACATTTTTCATTAATTATATATGTTCCTTCATTTATTATATTCTTACCTTCTATAATTGGTCCACGTTTTAGTTGTCTTTGCCATAAATGGTATATAGATATGGGGAAAATGAAGGTTTCGATGCTTATTATTATCGCGTTGAACATGCTCATAAGCTTATCTCGGTTAAATTGAGGTTTAATTGTTTAAATTTAACATGGTCAAAACTATCTATTTTATGAATGTGGAACAATATTAATGTTTATATTCGTAACAACTGCCAACAAGGGGTTGTTTTTTTGAGCTGTTGTGTTTTGTAGGAATGAATAAACCCTAAATGTAATATGGAAAATATTGGCAGGCGTCGGATGTTGATGAGTTATCTGGACGAGTTTTGCGATGAGGAGAACCACCAAAGACCTGTCAAAGATAGCCAAGCTGATGATCCACTAGTGACATATGATTTTGTCTATTTGCCTATGGATTTCAAGTCAGTAATTAGCTGGTTAATTACATAATTAAGCGAGTTTGAATTTTTTTCTCTTGTTTTGGTACATATGTTTTGATGAAATGAGCTGATTATAGGACTGATGCGAACAAAGGGTATGCCTTTGTGAATTTCACCCACCCCTTGGCTGTTCTGAAGCTCCTCGGCTCTCGTAATAACCAGGGCTGGAAGCATTGCAAGTCTTCCAAGATTTGCCGAATTGCTTGTGCCACGATCCAGGTAATCCCAATGCACCCTACGTTTAACTTATCGATCTTAGACCAATTACTTTTGATCTTCGATTGTAAATCTGTGCCAATGTAAAGAATTATCGTCTTTGAGTTTGGAAGAATCATATAATGGAGGGTTTTCTATGATTAAGTGAAGAAATTAAATCGTTTTATTTACTCAATTTTGATGCCCTTAATTCTACTTGGCTTGTTTCAATGAAGAACCATGACATTCTGTCAATTTTGGAACAAGTAGGGGAAGGGTCTGACATGTCTATTGTAGTATGTGTTGGAGGTCTTTGTTTGTTTGGTTTCTTGATTTTTGATTCTCATGAGAATTTCAGTCACATTTTGTTTTTCCTGGCTGGAAAGATTGATTCATTTGTTTTCTGTTTTTAATGGAAAATGAAGTTCATATGACAATTCAGGACTTGATTTAATAAGAATTTCATAATCAACAAACTGGTTTAACATTATTGCATGAAACTGTAACTGTAAATAATGGGTGCAGGGGAAGGAGACTCTAAAACGTCACTTTGGCAGAAGCAGGTTCATGTGCAACAAGGATGAATACTTGCCAGTATGCTTCAGCCCGCCGAGAGATGGCTCGGGGTCACCGGTCATCCAAACTACAATTGGTGAACGAGTCAAGCCATACTCCCATCGCTGAAACTGAACTGCGGATGTCTCTCTTTCCCCGTAATTTATACAACGAGTCAATCAGCGAGTCTCTCAGTCTAGCTAGCTAGGGCTTTAGGTACACAAAAACTAGGAGGTAGGGATCTGGGCACCTGCTCAGAACCTAACCCTTTGGGCAGGTTCTCTGTATGGATATAATACCCGAAAATAAATCAAATTAGTACTTAGTTACTCCTAGGTTTATTTCTGGTATTATATCTAACGCACCAAGGGCAGGTGTTCTGTATGTTGTATGTCGTATGATTTAGGGGTCTATGTATCTTAGATTGTGACCTTTGTGATTAGTCACTAGCTACTGTGCAATGTCCTATGTATGTGGTGCTGGAATAAAGGAATAGATCTGGTTCATTCTGAGTTTAGAACCTTGAGTACTACAGCTTTATGCATCGATCATGGCATTGTTATGATGCTGAGGGCGAGTTCAAAGAAAGACTTCATCAATGTACGACGGTGGCTTTAGTGTAGAATCATGAACGTATAGGTTTACTACCACATGAACTTGTATCAATTTCATTCATCCTTAAGTCTGTGATCAATCTTTATTACAGTGTATATGTATATCTGTAAACATATTTTTACCAGACTTGTAAATTAGTAGTTGTATGAAGTAAGTATTGTTAGGTGTGTGATAGAAAATTAAGAGAAAAATAAAAAGAGGAAAGGTGAGTAAGTTGTTGCTGGAAGAACAATGTTGCTAAAAGCATTTACTTCATTTCCATTGGTCAATGGATGATTTAATTTTGCAGCAATGGGAGTATAGGGAATCAGAATTCTGGCTGACATTACGCGGCTAAGGCATTAGGCATTTGGCTCAGATCTTCTCTATAAGAATTGAGGGGGCTGGAAGCTATAATAAAGAATGTGTTTTGTGTGTACTATGTACCATCAGGAGAAAAAAAGGAAAACACACGGGGGAACCATGGTTACCAGGTGCGGGAGAACACATTTGGGTATAGTGTGTGTGTGAGAGAGGGAGACACACCACCGGGAGGATGAGAGAAGGGTCTACATCACAGGAAAAAGAAAATATCAAGAGGGTTTTGCTGTGGGTGCGTGGGTGTATGGAGTACTTGGTAACTAGTTGCTTGGAAACATGTCTAACTAAGGGGTGTGAAAATGATATATTTATATGTTTGAAAATTAGCACGTATAATTCGTCTTGTACAGAAATAGTGGAAATATAATTTTTCTCTCAAATAATATTCTTATATCTATGTATCATATTCTTAATAATTTTCGAATCTTACGTACTTAAAACCCAAACATTTATTAGCATAAATATACATTTAGGATTCCCCAACAGGATTAAAACGATGCCTTGGTGTCTCTCTAAACCCTCAGTTTTCTCTCTAGCTGCCCACACCTTCTCCCTCTTCCCTTGCAGCTTAACTGAGCTCCATGGCTGAAACTTCTCATCCATCGTGCTTTGGCCGTAGCTCATCCATCGTGCTTTGGCCATAGCTCACCCATCGTGGAACCCTCCTCGCCGCTCTGTACTGGTGGTGATGATCAAAACTACCATGGCTACCCCGTGGCTTCCCTTTGCTGTCACTTCAATAGAGCCCTATCAGTTGTTGCGTATGGACAATTATGCTACTTGTTTTTCTCAGGCTGTTATACTCACAATGATGTCAAGCCATGTCTGAAGAGTTTAATGCATTTTTATTAAATTATTTTACTATACCCTCCATTTTACAAAACACGTCATTTTCACTAACTTTTTTCATTTCATAATATCCGTCACTTTACAATTTCAGATGACTTATTAATTTTTAATTTATCAATTTTATTCTTATTAATTTTTTTTCATTAATTTTCTTTATATACAATAAGAACCTTGAGACAATTTAATTTTTTAACATAAATTTTATCATGATTTATGTGTTTTCTTGGCATTCCTTCATAATTTTAAAAAAATAAATATTTTAAAATGGATGGAATAGGTAACAATTTAGGCCAATTAGAAATTAAACTTTATTACTACACATTGTTTTCACTTCTTATAATAAATACACCATACGGTCAAATTAACAAAATTTAGCTCCAAGCCTCCAACTCTACTATTTTTTTTATATAGAAAAACACACTTTTAATAAATGCTATAATATTACTATCTTAAAAAACTTGAAAAAAGATAATAAAAGGGGTGTTGCGAGAATCGAACTCGCGACCTCTCGCACCCGAAGCGAGAATCATACCACTAGACCAAACACCCTTTGTTGTCTTTTAGCTCCGACAATAATATAAGATTTAATAAATATTAAATATTAATACTACTATCGACTCGGGGGATTAGAGATGAGCTGCGACCTCTGAGAGTGAGACCCCCAGAAATGGCGTCCTCCTCAGCCTCTACGGCAACCCATCTTCTCCTCCGCAGCCTCCTCTTCCGCCCCCTTCGCCTCTCCACTGCTACAGTCAGTCACCCTTTCTCCCTCCTACGCCATCACTACCCAAAACTCTCCTTTTCCAGTCCGCCTCCTCCTGGTTCTCTCTCTTTCTCCTCTTCTTTCTCCGTACACTGTGCAACTGCGACTACTCAATCCCAACTCGAACCTGGGTTCGAAGAGGGAGACGATGAATTAGACGAATTAGAAGTGCAGCGAGAAGAAAATGAAAAGGGGGAAGAGAGTAAGAGTTCTGGGGCTGCTCCGTGGGCGGGGGAGGAGAGGGAATTGCCCAAGTTGACGGTGAAGGAGAAGAAGGAGCTGGGCTCCTATGCTAATAGCCTCGGGGATAAGCTCAAGTCCCAACAAGTGGGAAAGTCTGGTGTTACTGAAAATGTCGTCTTCGCTTTGTCCGAAACCCTCGAGGCCAATGAGCTTCTCAAGGTACTTTTCTGGTAGCTTTCTTTTCCTCATTTGCTTGTTTCCCAATTTGGGTACTCTTCATTTCCAGTTGTTCATTATGGGAATTTGATGAATCTGATGTTTTGGGGTTTAGGGTTTATCTCCCAATTTGCTTGTTTCCCAATGTGGTGTGCGTATGTATCCATAAGGTTTGTAGCTGTTTGAGATGGTAAATTCTATAGTTTGGCTATGGCTGTGATGCTCTAGTTTTAGGAATTAGGGTTTGTCTCCCTGGCGATTTTGAGCTTGTAGTTTGTTTCGAGGGATTTCCGTGACTGCTAATTCTAGTTTGGTGCTTTGGATTAGGATGAAGGGAATGGAGAAAGGGTCAAGTTTTGAGCAGAAAATTTGTTCTGTTGTTTACTTTCATAGTTTCTGGTTTTCTCTGATTGTATTTGGGATCTCTGTTGGTCAGTAATCTTGGAAATTTGGATTCTGATATTGAGGGTTTGTTGGTTCTAAGATCAAAAGATGAAACATTGATGTTTCCTGTAGTTGGTTTCATTGTTCCTACACCGGATAGTGCTGTTGATCCTTTCTGCATTACTTGTAAATCTCATATTCTAACCTATAGCTTCTGCAAGATCATAGTTCATAACGTTTCGTCAGCTTCGATAGAAGAAGAATTCTAATGATTTCATTAATTATGTCTGCTGAAATAATAGTCCTTTTGCTTGTTTTGCCATCTAATGATCTAATTGATCCCCTATGAACTTGGGCGGATCAAAAGAGGAACTTCAATCACCTGAACCTTTATATCAGATTTTTTGCTGAGCATTTTGTCGGTAAAATTTGGGGAACAGCTTAAGATACACAGAAGCTGTCCAGGTGAGCTTGAAGATGTTGTGAATCTACTCGAGCGAGCTACAGGTTCAGTTGCAGTTTTCCAGATTGGCCGAACAGTGATATTTTATCGGCCCAGCATTACGAAAATGAAGGCAGAGGAGAAGAAAGAGCAGGCTCGTAAACTTTTTGCGCAGAAAAGGAAGAAAGCCCAGGCTGCTTTTATGGTAACATAAAATTCATAGATCTATATGTAAATTGCAAAGGTTTTATTATCCATGTATTATGTTATTTTGATATGATATGCCCTTTTTGTTACGAGGAAAGATGGGGAAAAGAGAGCAACAGAGGCGGCCAGGGCGTGGTTATGATAGAAGTGGTAGATTCGAGAAGGCCCCCTCGTAGCTTGCAGTTTGCTGTTGTAGATTTGATTCCATACATGCTGGCCAGGGTCTGAGGAGTATGATGCCAAGGCTCTCGTAGCTCCAAAAGAGCCCAACCAAGCAGTTTTTAGAGTAAAATGATGCGTATTTTGTGTAAATCTATTTGGTGCTACGAGCTTAGCAGCACTGGTTTGTATGGTTTGGAAAGTTCAGAACCTTGGATACCCTTCAGGAATTTACCCCAACTTCTTGTGAGACAGCTTTACTGAAGAATTTACTCCAACAGCTCCAATTGGGACAAGCAATTCTATTAAGATTCAAAATAATTTGTCATGATGTGGGTGCCAATGAAAAATTAAAGCAAGGAAATATGGTCCAGTATTAATGTTAGTTCCGGTCAACTATTTCTGGGACGAACTTATTGGCCAACGCAAAAACATCAAAAATTTTACTTTTGTTTTTAATGGATAAATTTCATGCATACACACAGCTTAGAGAAATTGAACCCAAACCTCTTTTTTAAAAACTAGCCATTATACGACTAGACTACCCCAGAGGGCAAAAACATCAAGAAGTTACAACTTGAGCAATCTATTTTGGCTGTTAGTCTTGGATGAAGGGGGCACAAGCGAAAATGAAAAGTAGAGAGAAATGGGGATTTCAATAGGCTTGTGTTAATTTGGAATGTGATATACTACTAATTACATTTTAGTTATGATATCTACGTTACAACTTGAGCAATCTCAAATATGGACCATAAAGAGGTCCATCTTAGAGGACACCAAGCTTTAAAAAGAAGCATACCAAACTGATTTTCAGCATCTCTCCTACAAGTGGATATCGCAATTTTTCAAGGTTTCATCAAAATCGAAGCCTGAGTTTAGGCTATTCAAATAATTAACAGGGAATGTCATTTCTGAAGTGTGCGGATTTCTATCCAATCACCAAGTTAATACTGTCTATCTCCTCTGAAAATGGAGGTTTGATGAAGTACTAGGTTGCTTTTAGCTCGGCCAATCTAAACCGTTCCAGGTCATCTGAAAATAGTACACCCCTGGAAGATAGAAGGCGATGCAGTGCAAGAAAGAATCGTGCCTGTACATCAGGATGGGGGGATATATCAGAGATAACTTAAAATATGAACTTATTAAAAACATAAATTAAAAATAGTTACCCATTGGAATCCGACAAGGGCACTCCAACAACCCATTAAACCTAAACCTTGAGCTTTCAAAAGCTGCGTACAACAGAGGGGGAAATATGGAGGTTAAAATTAGTTGAGAAAGAAAGAAAGTTATATGCGATGATGGACAATCTTCGTGAAATATACCAGCAATACAAGTCCACCCAGAGCGAAACAACCAGTCATTGTTGAGCTAATATATTTGAGATCCCTTCCAGCCTGCATATCAAAGACCATTTTCAATGTGATACCAAATAAGTCCAAACCAGGCATTTAAATAGCAGTTATAAGCAGTCAACAGCTATGGCATGGTGGCTTATTGTTTTTCATTTCAACCCAAGCACCCCAAGACTCTCTGACACTTCATTCTAGACTAAAATTATGGAAATTTTGAAAAAGAAAGAGTAAGGCTGACACCTAGACGAGTACCCATATCAGGTAAATAGTCGAGTCCAAGTCATATTAGTCAAATGAATAAGCATGAAGTTCAAATTCAGTTCAGAAGTAGAGGAACAGATACAGGGCAATGGAACATCAAGTTTCAATAAAATTTTCATTTGAACAAGTCATAAGAGGGTTCAGTTCTTACCAGCAATGTGCCCTCACAGCAATGTATACAAGGTGTTACACATAAAGCAAGAAAGAATGGAATCCAGATTGTGTGCATCTGCATAGATAACATTCATCACTCAGTGTCTATGCTTTTACTTTGCTCCCAAACCCGAATAAGATTTTTGATAAAGATGTGTACAATTAGAGATCCCAATATCAAATATGCAAATTTAAGCAAAACAGGGAACAATATACTATAAATATATAATCCATATATCTGATTTACGTGCATAGCCAGTGAAACAATCAGCGATGATAAATGGTGCCAATTCAACGGAGGAAACAAGAACCAACCTCCGATATAATTGCAGGGTCAGGAGTGAAAATATTGGGAACCAACCAAGGGATGGATGTTGCAACAGTTCCTAGAACAATCCCAACAGAAGCCCCAATTATCAGGAGAGACCTCAACAAGGTTCGAGCCTATTTGTGAAAAAGCATTAGAGACAATGAGAAAGCAAACAAATTAAGAACACATCCTCAAAACTATCTATCAAGAACACCGTTTAACATCATCTAAATATTCAAAAGCCTCATCTACTACAACGACGCCCTGTTTGATCTGGTTAAATATGTTCTGTGAGAAAAACAGGGAAACAAATCAAAGTACTAAGAATTAATCTGTCCCATGATTATGATGATAATACCAACGACTTGTGTTACATTAAGACATTAAGAAATGAGAAAGAATCAGATAATCTGAGGGCAAAGATTTGTGTTACATTTGTAAGATTTGCAATTGTAACCAAAAGACTACTACTTACCTTTACTAAACTTCGGTTAACTCCATATAGCAACTCTGGCATAAACGATTGCGCAGTCTGCGAAAGGGGCTCACCCCACACTGAACACATGCTGAATATTTGAGACAGGACCTAGAAGAAAGAAAAATAATGCACGCATATTAGATTAGACTATGTCAAGAATCAAATTGTCCAACCTATGCAGGTTTCGCTCACCTGATGAGCAGCTACTGTTTTTGTTCCCATAGATGTAGCAAAATAAATCATCAGAGAGTAGAATGCAACCTAAAATGAAATCACCACGTTTTGCATATTATAAATAGAATAGTGGCTAGGTATAGCCGTAAAGTAATACTCAAATTCAAAGTTCTGTCAGTGAAAGTAACAAACCTTTGTAACAATAGTTACAAATACAGGTGCAGCAATTGAAAATATTTCTCTAAGTTCAGTAAGAGATGGAATTGAAAAAGAAAACCCACTATATCCTTTTTGGTTCAAGGCTTCAATCATTGTATATGCTGCAACAATCTGAAAAAGGAACATACAAACGATCCAGAGAAATGCAGGAAACAATGCTTAACAAAGTGGTGATAACAAAAGCCAGAATAGCACTAGCAGGACATAAAAATACGACGACAATAGAAAAAGAGAAGCATTGAACGCACTTGTGATACAGCAGTTGCCCATGCTGCACCTGCAATCCCATAGCCCATGAAAGTACAGAGTACTACATCACCAACACCGTTGATAGCACTGGCAATCAGCAAGGCCTTCAAAGGGCCCAGCGAATCTTTCATACCCAGACTGGAATCAGAAGAAAGACATCAAGACATTGATAAATGGGTGAACATGAATATATGTTTCACATGGCAGTAGAATAGAGTTAATTATTGCAGCAACAGCTTGCACATAATAAATGACGAGTTCAACTGAATGCAACAAGAATTCACCTTGCACTCTGAGCAACCCATCCAACAAGAATAGCAGGCCATGCTAAAGCTCGAATCTGACACACAAAGAGAAAACGAAGACAATCTTTGAAAACTCTAAATAGACTTTAACCAAAAGATTGCAACATGAAGATAGAAAGGAAAAGAAACCAGCAAAATTTTCGAACTAGGAGCAAGAATGAACAAAATGGATGCATCTCTTTGGAGGGCGTTCTTTTCTTTCTCTCTCTATCTCACTCTCCCTCTCTCTCTCTTGGGGGAGATTGAGCTTAACACAGTTGCTTAGGGCAGACTACAGACGTCCTAGTACATGTCGAACTTTCTGAAATTATCAACATCTGATAATAAATACCCTTAAATTATTGATATCGTCTGCTCTCTAGTGCTCATAGGTCTTATTGTCAAAATTCAGATACTTGAAGCTGACCAAAATCCACTAATTGAAGCTCAAGAAACTTGCACACTTTGTAATTCTTATACTATAAAAATGACATTCTAATCGAGTATGGAAGCTCGAACCTAGACAAAATATTCTGTATAAATATTCCTGATCCTTCCTCTTCCCACTAGTTTTTGACCAGACACCAGCCATTCAGCAAATAAGGGACCATCTCTCCCACCCACACTAGGCAAATGCTGTGTGTAGAGCAGGAAGAATCAAAGCCCTGGGCATAGGAAATGATTCTTCAGAGTATAGAAACCTAACTAAGAATGGACAAACCTGAACATATGTGTTAGCAGCAGGCACAAGATGCACATTGTTTGCTCCCGCAAAAGCTGAAAGAGGTGATGGAGTGACATGTCAAACATTCGCCATCAGAAACATGAAAAACTCTAGTAATAAAGTATATGGATAATTAACGGGTTCAAGAATTTCATAAAAACTGAATGTCCTATACCAGCTTCAATTACCAGTTAAAGCCCATGCACCAAACCATTTTGTGAACAACAGCATCAGCACCCCACAAGCCAGACCCACAAACAACAAGACTGATATCTGATGCTGAACTTGTTCCTCATCCTGGACACTCAATGCAAAAAATTTCCATGTTCATATTCATATAAAAAAACATCATCATGAACTCATAATCATAATCATAGTCAAACAGAGGTATTACATGTTCTAATACACTACTGACCTGTCGAGCAAGTGAAGTAGCAACCATATTTGAAGTAGCAATTGAAAGAAACATAAACACATAGCTCATATAGTCACAAAGCACAGTTCCAGGACCTGCCAATTTGATCTTTCATTAACCCACAGAATTATGATCACAAAATCAAAATCTAAGCCTAAAGCAAAACAAAAATTAAAGTTTACCCAAGGCAGCAAGCTCAATAGAGCTGCCCTGACCAATAACAGCAGTATCAATCAGAGACATTAACGGCCCGCAAATCCAGAGCCCAGTTGCGGGCCCAGAAAACTTAACAATCTCCACCATTTGTTCCCATAAGCTTTGAATGGCTAATTGCCCACTTGTGGGCTCCACCGTTCCCGGCTTTTCCGACGAAACTGAGCTATTTTCATGGCTGATTTCGAGTTCTGGCTCGTGGGTTTCTCCAAATAGTTCCTGGCGAGGACTGACACAACGTGGAAGTGGGTGGTGTCCAGAAATCCGTAAATTGATAGGGGTTTGGGAGGTTTGGAGGCGGAAATGTGAGGGAGAGAGGGGTTGAAGTCGAAGGGACAGGTGAGAGGAGAGAGAAGGGATTGTTTGGCGATTGTTGGGCATTTGATTCGGATATGTGGGGAATAACAATTTGTTGCTTTGAATTGCATTGTTATTCTATCAAGGAGGATACAGAAAAAGGGGTACCGGAGAGAAAGCGACCGCCGGAGCGGAATGAGAAAGTGGGAAACCTTCTAACTATCGATCGATCGATCAACCAAAAGGGAAAATATGAAAAGGGCAAAAGCCAAAAATGGACTACGTAGGTATCTGCGATTCTAGCGAGTAAGCTTTCTTCTGACGGTGATTCAATCAATACTGCTTGGATGAAAAGGCAATTGAACTTGTCGAGTGATTCACATTTAGACAGAGCTTGGCTAAGTGAAGCTGCTGCAGTTTGCTCAACTAATTATGAAAAAAAAAATGTTTATTTCTATCCCATCTCATATAAAAGATCATGCTAAATTTAGCTTAGAATATCAAAATAAGATTGTATATCTAAATTCTTAAATTTTCACTTTAATATTCTTTCAAACATGGCACGTTTTGGAATTCAATTTCTAATATATATGATACACAAATAATTTGTATGTTATGTGCAGTTAATTATGGATCAAATTTGATCCTCACTTATTTTTTCAATGGTAAGCAAAACAAATAGATAGTACTTTTACGGGTTCAATAGTTCAAGCTAATTTACGTCCAAGTATGAAACTTGTATAAAACTGATCCTATAGAAAAGGAAATATGGAAAAATTACAAGCGAATATTTCATTAAACCCACCTAACAGATAAATACATGAACATGACTAATATGATAGAATTGTAGTGAATGAGAAGGATCGTGGATAAATAACAAAGTAGGCTCTGATAAAATCTAATCTTAAGAAGAGAAAATACAAAATCAACTACCAGACAAGACTTAATGGAGCCATAAGCCTAATAAAAAGAAAAATACAAACACAAGCATAAAAAAATGTGGCCCAAAAAAAGCAAAAAGTACAATCCAAAAATAAAAACTATACAAATAAAGGGCTTAACTTCGATTGGTTAGGGTCACTTCAAGCGAATAATAGTACCCAAAACTAAAGGGTCACGCCTAGAAGCATATTCATTACCTTTGAAAATAACTCTTGCTAACAGAGGTATACAACTAGACTTAAGATGCAAAATTTGCCAATAGGAAGATGAATCAAGCAGTCACTTTTTTTCGACTACTCAAGAACCTCCCAAGTATGAACCCTTGCAAAAAGCCACCGTTGGATCCACTCTTTAAATTTCATCAATCCCCACAATAATAGTATCACCATCCTCCAAGCAACGGTACCTCCCTCAAAAGGACCAGTTACAATGAGTCATCTTCCTTCTATGGAGCATTTGGAGAGAAAGAAATGTGGTAATTTACAAAGAAAAAGAATTTCACCATATTAAAGTACTTATTAGAGCAAAAAAAAAATAGTGGCAAAATGAAAATCAAGGAAAATTTGCTCTCTATTAGAGGTCTACAACAACGACAACATAACAAAAGTCAAACGACTTCATCTTGTGAAATGGAATAAACCAGGTAAACGAGATATGTTAAACTCAATTTTGATGGTTCTTTTAGAAACAACGAGTGCAGCTATGGAGTTTCTATTAAGAGATGACCATGACAATCTTCTAGTTTCGGGAGCGAGCATGTTTGGACACACATCAATTTTAGTAGTTGAAGCAAGTGCACTCAAATTTGGGATACAACAAGCAGTCAAAGCAAACTTCGAAAATATTGCAATTGAAAGTGACAACAAAGTTATCATTGATAGTATTAGAGGAAGGTATAAAACATTATGGGAAATCGACTATATCATTCAAGACCTCATACAAATGATGTCTGCTTTTCATAACTCGCAACATCAACCATATTTACAGATGAAGCAAATGCCGCAACAGACTAGTTGGCTCACTATAGACACACAATTACTTCTCCAACCGTTTAGGAAAAGTGCCCTTCCCTTTGTCTTTCATGTATTTTGATAAATGATAACTTAGGCGAGAACCCTTATGAGAAGGGCTATCTAAGTTTTGCCGGTTCTCTATATTTACCCGAGTGTAAAAAAATAAAATAAAAAAATCATTCAATACAAACTCCAATGTCCAATAGGAGTTTGGGATGCATTTTACCATAGATATCTCCTATGCTATACTATTAGGCAATATATTTTTCTTTGACATTGAGAAAGTGACTTATACCTTACTTTGAGGGCATGTTGTAGAAACTTATTAGACATCCATAACTAATATAGATAACTTGGTTCAAATTTAAAACCAAGTTGTCGATTAGGTTTCGGCTTAATTGTAGAGATTGAGATATTGAGAGGTTGGTATGGTTCTTAATTATGGCTTGACTAAGTAAAATACTAATAAAATAAAGTGACAGAAATTTTAATTAAAAATTAGATTGATCGAGGACTGTTTGACTTTACATAAAAAATAAAATCTATTTATATTTTTATGTTCATTTATATTCTTTTATATTCGTTTATGTTTGTTAATTATGTTTGTTTATATTCGTTCGTTTCTTATTTAATAACTCATTTCTATTTATTTATGTTTGTTTTTATTCGTTTATGTTCGTTTATTCTCCTTTATGTTCGTTTATATTCATTTATGTTTGTTTCTATTCGTTTATGTTAGTTTATTCTCTTTTATTTTATGTTTATTTATGTCCGTTTCTATTTATGTGCGTTTTTGTATATAAATTCAAATAGACCCAAATATATACTAGTAAGAAAAGTATAAATCTTGAAGTGTAACATAACATAAGAAGGTAAAATAGACATGATAGAGGCAAATTTGAATCTAGTTTTGGTTTGGCTACTTCAAAATATTTGTGAAAGTAGATAAATTTAAATTGTTGTACAAATTAAAGGGAAATCTTTAAAAATAAGTATATCTCATTGGTGGCACCATATTATATCGAAAAGTTTATATATTATTTTGTGCACTTTTATGATGGAACAATTGGGCTAATATTAAAATTTTAAATCAATTTGTAATATTATAAATTTTCAAATAACTATTCTGAAACAATGTTGGGTTAAAATGTTATAAGGAATACTTCCCTCAACCCAATAGTTACGCCCGTGCATTGTGGATCACAATCAACAACTTGATCCAATTTGCATCGGTTATTGGTTGGCATTAAATATGCAATTAAATTTATAAATATGTAATAATGTATAGGTAAGCGTCAACATTCGTTTAAAAACTAATTAAATTTGTCACTTATCTGTATGTCATTGGTTTAGTTGTCTACATCCTCATAGTTGACCTTACATTGTAATATTGAGTGAATGATTTAATTGTTTAGGCCCGTGTAGTTGACCTTTTTTTTTTTTTTTAGTGTATGTGTAAGAGTTAAAATGTGTATTTGATAACGTAAATGTTTCTTAAATATTAGAAATACAAATGTATTTAATCTTCTCCTCTCGACTAAGAGGCATAATCAAATCATATGTATCGTATGTTATTTTAGTTTTCCTATACCTTATAATCTAATAGATTTTATATATAATTGCTTAAAACTTATTTGACTAATTTTTCCAAAAAAAAAAAGTTTCATCATAGCCTCCCGAAAATATTTTTTGATTCATTATTGTATTTTTTTATGAGATAAATATGAGGATCGATGAAAGCATAAAATTAATCAAAATCAAGAGCACGTTAAAGAATATTTCCCATGATATAAATCAAGATTTAGTATCTCTCTTCGATTTTTATGTAGACATTGATGGAAGTGGCATATAGATATTTATCATATGATGTTGTACTACTACTATATATGTAATTGTACGATGATGTATTATATATGATTTTTTATGTTCATGATTTGTACCTACTACCATTGTCCTCGCATATAAGATAATAGATAAAATAATAACTCATACATCATTAAGACTACTTATATATTTTTTAAATATTTTTATAGGTTGTCTTTAAAAAAATAAAAATACATTTGACCCAAGTTATTGGCTATTTTGGGTATCACGGCCGTATTTTATTTGACTTAGGACCTGTTTGATGTGATCTTTATAACAATTAATAATGTGTAACAGATAAGCGTTAATTATAATATTTGGTTATATTATTTTATATTTGTTCGTTTCTTATTTAACAACAAATTTCTATTCGTTTACGTTCATTTATACTTCTTTTATATTCGTTTCGTTTATATATTTTTATATATAAATTCGAACATATCACAACTAATCATAATCACTTAGTAAACAAAATACTTTTAATAATTCATAATAACTAATAATTAATTATAATAATATAAAAAACTCGTAACAGTCGACCAGTAATTTTTTAATAACTGCTAAAACGAATATACTGTCGATTGCCACTAGTGATGGGCCCACTGGAAGAGGATGAGCTGTCAATTCTTGATCTTCGATCTGTTTAAACATGCCTTCTCTGCGCCTCGCGTTCCACGCTCTCTCTCTCTATCTTTGTCTAACAAATTTTCCGGAATTAAAATTCTTCCCAAACCAAATACTTCCCTCGCTGTCAGTCTTGAGTAAAACCCCACCAACTGTTTCTTTCGACCAGAAAAACCCCATTTCAGAATTCATTTCCCCAATTTATATGGCCATTAGATCATCATAGTAGATTACAAAATCGTGGGCATCACTCGCTTTTGTCAGTTTTCTGAGATTTTCAACGTCTTCTTCGAATCGTCTGAAGATTTCCATTACGCCACAGACGAAGTTTAAGAGGGAGGTAGTTTCTGTACGTAGTAATTTCAATTGCATCTGTGATTTTGCGAATTGCCCAGTTCGATTGAAGGGGAAAACCGAGAAAAATGGGTACTCCTGGGGCAATTCTGAAGCACCCAGATGAGTTATACCCGCTGTTGAAGCTGAAAATGGCGGTTAAGAACGCGGGGAAGCAGATTCCCCCTGAACCCCACTGGGCTTTCTGCTATTCCATGCTCCACAAAGTCTCCCGAAGTTTTGGTCTTGTCATTCAGCAGCTCGGCGTCGAGCTCCGCAATGCTGTGAGCCTTCATTCTCTGTCCCTCTCCTCACCCCACCCCTGTTGCTGTTGATGAGTCTGACTTGGGTTGGATGGGCGATACAATCGAGCAAGGACCCTTTTTTTTGAATTTTGGCTGAGCGCATGTGAGTCAGTGTGATAATTTCTGAAATTTTTTTATTTATTTTTTGTTTTGATGTGGTGTATGTATTGCTGTTTGAGTGTTGGGTCTACGCAAATCTGTCTGTTCACTTTTGTTTTGATGTGGTTGGTGGATAAAAAAGTTTTTTTTTTTTTTTTTGGGGGGTTTCTAATGTTTGAAGGTACTCTCTGTAATAGCAGAGAGGAATTTCAACGTCCCAGGTCCAAGTATACTACGGACTAATATGGAGATGTGTCCAAGTTGAAGGGTCATCCTTCAATTGTTGTATTGATTTTTTCTTATTTTTCTTGAACAATACACAAACTATCATTTCCCGAGTTTTGCTTGACAACTGCAATTCCTTGTGCTGCAGGTATGTGTCTTTTATTTGGTTCTCCGAGCACTTGACACCGTAGGTTTGTCTCTTTCAGCTCAAAAATCGTATCCATATATGCATTTACCTTAGTCTGAAGTTGAGATTTGAAGCTTAGTTCGAACTTTGATTAGTTGGAAACAAGGCTTTATTATGTTTGACTAATGGTGAGATTGTTACGGACTTAGAGCTGGATCCGGTTCTTGTGTATTGAAAGAATGATAGAATTTGAGAGTATTTAAGAGAAGCCGTAGGTTAACTTATATAGGAGTATCATCTCTTTATGGATAATATTGTTCTTGCTCCCTTTAACCAGTGTTTTTATGACCTTTTTGAATCTTGTTGATGTTCATACATGAAATGATGCCTAACCTGGCTTCCCCTTTTTTTTTTTTTTTTTCTTAAATGCCTTAGTCGTGCCTTGACTCATATTAAAGCACGAGGCTCAAACTTCATCAGCTTTTTAAAAATATTATACAATGTTTGGAAGGATTTGTAGGAGCAAAATCAGCAGTTGACAAAGTTTCGGTCCTTTTTCTAAAAGATTCAAAAGTCATGTATAATAGCCTTCTTTAGGTATGTTCGAATTAGCGTTTATATCTGCGAGCAACTCTGAATACCTATAACCGCTATAACACTACCCACTATAGCCGCTAATCATAACCTCATATTATTATTATTATTATTATTATTATTATTATTATTATTATTATTATTATTATTATCGATATTATCATTATTATTGTTGTAAAGAAATTATTATATTCGAAAATTTTATTATTACCATTATAACAGCTCATAACCGCTATACCAACTCATAACAGCTATAAAAACTACTTATACAGCTTATAGGAGCTCTTAGCGGTTATAAACGCTGTAACAACTAAAACTAGCTTAAACGAACAGACCAGAGTGCCAAGAGGCTATGACCTTTCTACCTATAAAACTGCGTAAGGTATTCTAGGTATCTCTCTAAACAATCTAATGAGTATGATGTCTTTATTAGCATCCTGTAGATTTTGAAATGTGCTTTTGAATGCTAAAAATTGGGCATTATTATGGTATCAAACAGAATTAGAACTATCTACTATGCTCTTGGAACATTACAAGACCTTTTGAGGTGTGTAAAGAGCACATAGCCGCTATTTAACAACTTGTAGAACATTTATCGGAAATTCCGAAACTCTGTGCAACAACCTAATTTTGTGGCTCCTCGGAGCTAGTTTTTTTTTTTTTAAATAAAAAGTGAGCCTCATTGAGGGGTGTGGCTGATGCAAGTCCTATTGTTAATCGAGGTGTGCCCTCGATAAGCATCAAGTCAGCATCAAAACACTAAACCTTGTTCAAATTACTACTTGCCTAGGACATAACCTCAAGCAAACACCTTCAAACAATGTCATGAAATCTCCCAAATTAAAGATTCCGCTTTATTCAAATGTTATAATTTTTTAATTAGGCCTAAGACAGCCAATAGTTGAGGTTTGGTCAAACGATGATGATTTTGTCAAAAATGTTTTACTTACTGTTTGCATTCGTTTGAAATTTCGATTTTCATTTCTACTAAAATAAGATTATAGCAATTATTCAGAATATGAAAAGCGTAATTTACCTATTACTAGACACTTCAGCAAATATAGGGCTTGCATCTCTCATGCATATGCCTTTGCCTTGTGCCTCAGCTTTTGGAATCCTTTGTGCCGTAGTGTGCCTTGTGCCTTTGATAACTACATGTTAGTATGTACCTTTGTAATAGTAATAGTTATACTTGTGGAATGGTGCTAGAGAAGTAAACGAGAATATGCTTGTACATATTCTAAGATTTGTACTCAGACAGTGTTTGAGTTCAAAATTTAATATGAACATGCACCTTATCTCTTAAATTTGAGGGAGAAAGTGGAAGGCTCAAGGCGTGAAAGATAATTTTTTTAAGGTATTATTTGCCTGGTTTCACAAAAATTGTTCACGATTTTGGCAAAGATACACCCGGGATACAGTAAGCCTTGTGTGTTATTTGAAGAGCAAATTCAAAGAACACCCTTTAGGTTTTCATTGGAAAGAACTCCATAAATTTTGAGAGAGAGAGAAGAGAGAATGAATGAATACTCAGCACTAAGCAAAATTCTTGTATATATCTTAACTAATTAATTAATTAGTTAAATTAATTAATAAAATAATTAAGTATATCCTTAATAACTTCCTTTGGATAATATCAAAACAAGGAAGTTAAATTAATCTACTTGGATAAGGCAAAAACTGGAGCATTTTACAGCCACAGGGGCTGCTGTCCAGTGCCACAATCAGCACCACAAGCTGTGGTGCAGACCATGGTGGCCAGTTTCGCTGCCACAGTCTGCACCACTACCTGTGGTGGTGACCGTGGCAGCCAGAACTTGCTGGTTGTCATTGCTGAGCCTTGCCACGGACTGTGGCTGCCGAGGAGGTACCTGTGGTGGTCCTTTTGCTTCCCCCTTTGCTCGTAGCTTTAAGACACCGAGCGTAACACCGAGTTTGAGTGTGTTAAGTGACCTTTAATTCTCTTATTCTCACATTATCTGAAATATCAACTACATAACACCTTATGGGTGTTTCAGTGCCTTTCCGCTTTTTGATAACATTTTTGTCCTGTTGTGGGGTACAGAGGATGATACAAGCATAGCTACAGATGTCAAATTGCCTATCCTGGAAGCCTTTCATCAACACATATATGATCGTGACTGGCATTTTTCATGTGAGCACCTTGAAGCTTTCTATCTGTTATCTGGATTTTATTTGTTGAATATGAGATCACTCAATCTTGGATTCCCATCGGATGGTTGTTATTATGGAACATGAGATTGATAATATAGCTTTTGATCTGGCTTGTTCAACATTAAATTGAATCTAAAGCAATTTTTTACTTTTATATGATTAGCTATTCTTTTTCTTTCCTGTTTAGGTTGTCTGAGAATGTTAGCTGTATGTTGTCTTTGAGACATATCTGTACTTCCCTGAGCTTTGTGCCTGGATGCTTGCATAGTTATGCACTCACAGATCAATTTTTTTAACATGTTTCCTCTTTTGTTCTTTGGTTTTACAGATCTCTCATGTCTCTATTTCTCTATTTTGCCGTGCTGTTATTGGTCTTTATATAAATTAATGTCTGCTAATGAAATATTCCCTTTTGTGCTTAGGTGGTACAAAGGAATACAAAGTTCTAATGGATGAGTTCCACCATGTCTCCACTGCTTTCTTGGAGCTTGAAAGAGGGTAACCTTCTTACCTTAAGAACTAATTATTTTTCCTTGAAAGTTATAAGTATGAGGTGTATGTCCATTAAAAGTGTTCCTCTTTTTTTTTTTTGGTCTTTTTTTCCCTCTTTTTTTTTTTTTGTGGGTATGTACTTGCAAAGGGGGAAAGGTTAAGGAGACCCTTGCACGTGCTGGGGTTTGAATCCCTAACCTTTCTCTTGGAAGGTGTGTACTCCAACACTCGTCCAAAAGGCATTTCTATCCTTTTTTTTTGTTTTGAAATGGTAGAAAGCTTAGCTGTACATATCAATGGCTGAAATAGTTGAGATCCATGATTCCATAGAATGCTATTACTGTAAAGTCCTTTTCTTTGAACTCTTCGTGATTACCAGCATACCTAAACAGAATCAAACTACAAAGCGTGGAACAAAGCTTACTGTCCAACAAGATATCTATAATAAAAAATGGGTTTTTTATTTGCTCAAAATAAGCCATAATCCTCTGATTTCAGCGTATCCCTTATCTGTCTCCTGATGCTTTATTTACAAATATAAACACATTTATTCTATATAATTCCATTCAGATCAGCTTATTCCATATTACAAATGTTTAATGAGATTACAAGAGAATGACAAATACAATTTTCAGCTTGATTTATGAGTGGGAATTTCAGTTTTCAAGTTGACCTTGCTGCCCCGTGCAACACTAGGATTGTGATATTGAAGCTGGAAGGAACTGACATTTATTCCACTAAATAATTAAAAAGATATAGACCTTTTGAATAATTAACATGTTACAAAATTGCACTTGGCTTACTCAAGTCTATTGCACTTGTATAAGTAGGATATTCCACTAGGATTGTCCTTCTAATATATCAAGTCTATTGCACTTGGCTGCTTACTCAAGTCTATATAAGGGAATCCTTTGATGTACTAAAATTGAATTGTTAACTGCAGTTACCAGGAGTCAATTGAAGATATCACGAAAAGGATGGGTGCAGGAATGGCAAAATTCATCTGCAAGGAGGTTTGTGACTGTGCATGATGGATTATTCTCTACATTGAATAATTAACTATCTTGTATTCATTTCTACTATTTTTGCCTCCTCTAGACTCGAGCAACATTGTGCTGGAAGGGCAGTATATGCTTATATTTGGAGAAAAACATGTAGTTTCCAGCTAGTATCTACCAGGCGGTTATCCCTTGTAGCTTGCTTAAAGCTCTAGATACCCCCCAACCAACACCCTGCGTGGTGGGGGACTTTTGTAGTATAGATTTGGAAGCATGTAGTTGGTCAAAGTACATTTTGTAGGAGCCATTCTTTCCTTGACAGCAAGGCACCAGCAACATGCTGTGGGGTAGATGTATTCTTTATCATGGAGTAAACTTTGATGATTCACATCACGTTTTTTTTTTTTTTTGGGGGGCGATGGTTAGTTATTGGTGCATTGACTGCATTGTGCTTCTATCTTGAAAAGTTTTCTTCATTCGGCAGGTGGAAACAGTTGAAGATTATGATGAATACTGCCATTATGTAGCAGGACTTGTTGGGTTGGGATTGTCAAAGCTTTTCCACAACTCTGGTCTGGAGGATCTAGCTCCAGATGATCTTTCCAATTCTATGGGCTTATTTCTTCAGGTAATCCTTTGGCTCCTGACCTTGGACAGTGACCATCTCTTCTTAGTGGCAGTGTACTTGATCAGATGTGGCATTGTGTCTTATTAACTCAATATGTGCAGAAAACAAATATTATCCGTGATTATCTCGAAGACATAAATGAGATACCGAAATCTCGCATGTTTTGGCCTCGAGAGATATGGAGTAAATATGTCAATAAACTTGAGGTTGGTCATTTGCTTGTGATTGTATCCAGTTAATATGTTGTATCCAAGATCCAAGTGCCTGGCATTTGAAATTTTGATGCCCTGCAGTTCAAATGGAAAGTTTCATAACCTCCCCCCCAAAAAAAAAAGGGAAGGGAGTGGCTTAGGTTGGTGGGGGAGGATAGTTAATTATAGCTGATTTCTTTCAAAAAATGTGATCCAGGATTTAAAATATGAGGAGAATTCCGAGAAGGCAGTGCAATGTTTAAATGACATGGTGACTAATGCCTTATCACATGTGGAAGATTGCATCAAATACATGTCAGCTCTGCGCGATCATGCTATATTCCGGTTCTGTGCCATTCCACAAGTATGAAATCTTCAGAACCAGCCTACGTGATTTCTGATTTTTGCATTTTGTGGCTGTGCATCTGAATGTAGACGATGTGATTTCTTTCTGGGTTGATTTGAACTGGTGCAGTGTTCAAAATTTCTAAGTAAAGCTATTAAAAGTGCATCTGTTGCCAAAAACACCTAGACATTCCTGCATTTTGAACAAAAAGGTGCATTAACGAGGTGGCTTGATCAAAATTACATATTTATATTTGTCCGTTCATTTCCTTCTAAGACCATAATAATCTAGGATGGATGTTCCCAAAATTCTTTGCGACATATATGTTGTAGTTCTGTTACTACACTATCTCAATTTACTTTTTTATTTATCCCACTGTAGATCATGGCAATTGGAACATTAGCTTTATGCTACAACAACATTCAAGTTTTCAGAGGTGTAGTGAAAATTAGACGTGGTGAGTTATATTTTACACTATCAAATCCATTTCCATGTGAACTATGGAATATATATGGTGACAGTAGTGTGTGGTGTTTCAGTGAGCTCATTCTGATTTCATATATGTTTGTTTCATTTTTAGGTCTCACCGCCATAGTAATTGACCGGACAAATACAATGCCTGATGTTTTTGGGGCATTCTTTGACTTCGCTTGTATGATGAAGCCAAAGGTATTGGCTCATAGAAGGGAGTAGGCTGTCTTGATTAATTTGCCTTAAAAAAAAAACCTATGAATCCTATTTGCCTTTTCATGTCATTACATAGTAAACTTTGCTGCATCCACCTTTACAGGTTGACAAGAGGGATCCTAATGCCACAAAAACCCTAAATAGGATCGAGGCAATCCAGAAAATCTGTAGGGACTCTGGAACTTTAAGCAAAAGGTAAGGTGGACATTCTACTTTGTTGACATTCTTTTATTTTTGTCAGCTTGTGACCTATGGTAAGCTCATTTGTAGTGCTATTTCCAGGAAATTATATCTACTGAGGAGCAAGCCAGCATTCAGTCCAGTTTTGGTAAGAGCTTGTGAAACTTTGTCTAGCCTATTTCAGTGGTTAAGTATTGAGGTCGAAAGCCTGGAAGAACTTACCCATATCCAATTATCTTAATGAAAGCCACATGAGAAAAAAATGAGTGGCTAATATTGACTACATTTTCTTGACAAGCAAATCGGAGTATCAGACCAACTGACAACATATGACCCAAATCTAAAATGATCTGCTCTGAACCCAATCTTGATTTGGTATTTCGCCGTTAACTCGGTAGTCTCTATCATAGCTAACCAAATGTGAATGATCCGTTTGCGGTGTCTGATTCCTGCTGCAGATGATGGTGATCTTCATCGTGTTGGCTATCATTTTGTACCATCTATCTGCTAGTCGACAAATTGACTATTGAAAACCAAGGTAATCTGACGTATTCCTGTCACTGCACAAAGAAAAGGCCTTCTGAAGGTGACCTCATCTAAACCATTTCCAGCTTGTCGCTTTTGCAGTCAAGGCTTTTCTGAGGTGTAGTGCAGTTTGGGAAGTGGTTACAAACAAGCGTAGGAACGAGAATTTTATTAAACAAACACACTATCATGTATTCTTAAAGTCTAAGCATTGTGTATGAATGCAGTTGCATTAGCTTATGATTATTTGAAGTTCATCTTCAGAATCCTATTCATTAAGCCATTCTCAAAGCTCGTAGCTCGCTTGCAGACTTTATATTTCCATTATACGTGTGATTTACAAGTAAACAATCCTTTCCTCTTCGAGTAAGGAAAAGTAATTAGGTAGGGATGACAGGATTTGAACAAGAGAAAAGATCGATGTAGACTTGTTGGCTTATGTTTACAATTTGATGTAGACTTGTTGGCTTATGTTTACAAAATTGGATGGTGAACAGTATGACTATAACCCTACAAAATTGTGACATGCACAATTTTTTTTTTTGGGGTTGGGTGGGGTGTGGGAGGGGAGATGCAACTAGAATGTAGAATCCTACGCGACTCAAGGGTCAATCTTGAAAGGTACTTCCTCCATCTCCATTTCGAAATACATGTTATTTTAATTAACTTTTTTCATTTTACATTATCTGTCAATTTATAACTTTAATGATGTATTAATAATTGATTTATCAATTTTGTCCTTATTAATTGTTTTTCTCTCATTTTTTCATTGATTTTCATTTTTAACAAAATTTTGGGACAACTTGGTCTTTCTACACAAACTTTGTCATAAATTTTATTTTACCTTAGTATTCCCTCGTAACCTTAAAGTGATAAGTATTTCGAAACGAAACAGAGGGAGTAACTTCGAGTAACACTGAAACATCGCAGAAAATGAAAGATAGAATATGAGATTTTCTGAAGTCGGTCTCACTTACATGACATTCCTCAATACATTGCCCTTTAGTCGTCCAATTAAATTTTAAATAAAAAGGGAAAGAATACAGAAGAAAAGGGGCCAAAAAATAAACGGACAGAACACAGATAGATAAACCAAAAAATACTGATATCTATATGACACACTGTCATAGACTCAAAGGAAATTGTTGGACTATTTATGCAATGTTCAACTAAACAAGAGTTGATCTCTTGGTTCAAGTCGTTCAAGTCAAACCTAGATGTGAACTTCAGAAAACATCAGCAATCTTGCTTGCTAGGACACGCTCGCGTCTCTCTACGTAATTGTATGGGAACCAACCCGCTTTGCCTTTGCATTCTCCTTCAGCCCAGCCATTGTTGGATACCTGCTAATAGCAAATATGTACACATGTTTACCTCTTCAATTACATAAAATAGTTTCCCAAAAAAATCAATTACATGAAATGACAAATGCTACACTGGAGCACAAACCCCTAATTTCATAATAAAGAAATGTATGTTAGATGGTGAACATCGTCATTTTGTTGCTCACTATAAACATGCATTTGCAAGGATGCGTACAATGTCAGGTTTAGTGCAGTTAGCAACAAATGACAATCAATCGTCCACTAAAAATACATCTCGTTGTAGAAATCTTCATTGTTGTCAATATGAAATTAGGGTAAATAATTCAGAAGCACAATCATGTAAAACTAAGGCATCTTGTAATCTTATGAGATATCTGGGAAGGTTCCGCATCCAAAAGGATTTGACCACCCCCTCCTAAATCAGTCCCCATCCATTAGAACGCTCAAGAAAGGGGTTGTGTAGAAAAAAACTAAATAGTAAAATGACACAAGACATGGATGCTAAATATAAAAGTTATTGTGCCAAAAGCAGCAACAAGAACAATATTACCATCTCTAAAGAACAAAAGATCTTGAATGTTCAGAGCAAAAAAACAATATTCAAATAATGGCCAACTTCCCATTGGTGGAAGAGGTAGAAAAGGCCAAATACAGAAACTCATCTGTGTCCAGAGCATATTTGACAAGGTCAGCATCATTTAAGGAAAACAGCTTTAGACGTTAGGGGTTATCAGCAGCAGATCAGAAAACTGCAAAGAGAGGAAAAGTAAAATAGAGTCGAGTAATACAAACCTTCCGGACAACAACATAATCTCCTTGTGATAAACTTAGTTCAGTATCAGATTCAGCTTGATATGGGCACATAACCTGCAAGAAGGCAGGAAACATCAAAATGATAGAAAAAGGATCATATTCAGCCTACACCTTCTGCAAAAGGCGAGATAATGTCCTACCGTGGAAACAAGTGAGAAAACGAAAACAAGTTTCTGTGTTGAGTAATACTATACAAGGGTCCATGAACAAAATGCAGAAGCCGCTCTTCAGAAATTCCCCAAAAGTCCCCAATCAGATTTGCCCCTAAGCAGTGCACAGCTCAACCACAATGCCATTGAGGGACAGCACAGCCCAAATTATGGAGCAACTTCATTTAGTGTAAGTACCAGAGCAGCCTCACTAATATTTTTAGAAGCCATACTGACAATTAAAGGAATAAAAAATGGGATAACTAAAGCTTGCATTATTTGACCCAAGTTCCCAAATTTTTATCTGTTTGCTGGCAGTTGACCCTCCCATATAAGAATGTCTGAGGTTCAAATCCTACTAAAGGAATCCTCCCCCATTAAGTTGTCCTATGCTCAATCTTACTTCCCAGCCTCCCAAAATAAGGATTTTTTTTTGGGGGGGTGGGGGTGGGGTTGTCGGGAAAAGGCCATTCTTCCAACTCTGTTTTCCCTCCCACCCTATTGCCCAACAAAATAACACAGAAAATAATTGAGTTCTTAACACAAGTCTATTTGATCAGGACATAATCCCGCAAGAGAGGTTCTCAGACACTAACCTCTCCAAGGAAGTAACCCATGCTGTCTGTCGCACCATTCTGTACCTGGGATGGAAATACACCACTAACTTCTTCATATGCTGGAGGTGATGGTACATTGGTCTCGATACTAGGGCTAGGAGCAGCCTCTATCCGTTGTCTCTCTGAGATCATCTAGAATAATCACAAACCAAAATTTCATCAACTTTTTCATAAGAATAGCAGAAGCCATGATGAGATGTCTAGGCTAGATCACTACAACAATTTCAGACAAAATTACACTGAGATACTCTAAGAAAGCGTACCTCGCCTTCAAGATGTTCAAGTATCTGGAGAGCTCTCTGATGGTAAGCACGTTCTGCTTCCACCTTAAAAAGCAGAAATCAATAGATCAGCCTTAACATCTATTTATCAAGTTCGAGTCCGAATTAGAATTAGAATAATGCATCACCATTGCAATAAGCCGTTGAAGAGTCAACCTCTGTTGTTGAGCTTCAACAGCAGCCATCGCAGCTGCAGCTTCCTTCCCCAAGATCCCCATGTTCGACTTCAGGTCTTGAAGCTTTGCCTCTGCAGCTTCTAGTTTCATGACAAGATCTGGGTTCCCTTGTCCTTCCCGAGCTTTTGCTTGGCGCTTTGAAACTTCAATTGCCTGTCTAGGTTCAAATTCAGTCAAGAATGAAATACTCTCTCCGTGCCATAAAAGTTGTCAAAATTTTTATATTTTGATGTCCCAAAATACTTGTCAAAGTTAACATAGGAATTGTATAATAATTTATTACTTCCTTGAAATTGTAATTTACATGTTCCCAATGATATTTAGTTCTAATTAGTGGAGGCAATTAGTGATGGCAGAAGCTAGGCCAACTGATTTTTACATTTGATTTTGGAGGCAATAGGAGTAATTGGCAGCAACGATATTTACAATCATTCAATAATAGTTTCTCTTTTTTGTTTTTTTTCCCTTTGGGAATGTTGTTGGATAATCAAAGGAGCTATTGATGATTTTCAATGATAATAGCATCATCTTCAATGTGTATGGTAACTAGAGACAAGACTTCCTTATTTTTGTATACTCCCTATATTTGACAACTTTTACGGAACGGAGGGAGTAACGATATTTGCACGGACAATTCCAATCATTAAGTAAATCTATGTATCCTTCCATGTGCTGAATCCTAAAATAATAGTATTGTATTAGTAAAAACCTGAGCTTCAGCTTCTTGTCGCATCCTGTCATAGCGTTGAGCAAGATGCCGAGCATCCTCCAAGGGAGCTCCCATAACCATTGCTCTCAAGGGTTCTGCTACCTGGTAATAAAAAAGCAACAGAAGAATCCTAAATTAAGGTTTGTGGGTAGTAAAATAGAATGAGCCAAACATATCAATCCATAAGAAATGAGGCAAATAACTACCCATGCACTTGAGACCAGACCTGTGTGCCCAGAGCTTTCAGTAAATTTCCACGTTCTTTCTCCATCTGTGCACGGGCTCTGGAGAAGCTCATTGCTGCTTTAGATAACGTACTACCACTAGTGCAGGTATTTTCACCACCATATTTTCTGCTGTCTTCTGACAATTTTGTTCCTGGTAGTCAAGTGTCAAATAAACAACAGAAGATATCAAACACTTCAATCAAAGTGAATACTAAACTCTCAACCAACAAAACACAAGAACAATTACCAATTTCAACTTGCTTTGATCCAGTAACTATGTAACCTTCAACTCCACGAACAATATCTCTTTGAAAATGCTGAAATTATGAAGAACATAGCTATAAGCATGAGGATCAAACATATGAAGCTGAACATAAGCCAATGGAAAAGGAGGCAACCTTGGCAGCTCTTGTTGATATGTAAAGCTTCTCAAGTTTCTGGTGCTGTTGAAGTTCTGCCTCATCTGCGATCACATTTTCTGAACTATAACCAAATTGCTTGAGAACAGCCTGCAAAATATATTATGTCACTGATAATTTAAGATACACAAATGTCTGGAGTCATTAGTTCCCTTGTTTAATGGGCTACAGTAGAGCTTTTCAAAAGGACTAGAGTACAAATAAGGAATTGTATTTATCTTGGGTATTTATAAAACTATGCAGTGCGTAAACTATATAATTCGGTTAGAGCATACTAGCAAGCCATCATATAAGTAGAATAATTTTCCTCGCAAAATCTCTCTCTTCCTTGCATGCCCCTTAATCATTGCAGGTGTAGGACAAATGAAAATTGATCAGCCATCCATGGCCACTGAGGGTAAGTGATAGCAGGCAAAAATCTTTTAATGACTGCAGTTTTTCTATCTTGTTAAGGGCCTTCAGTTGGTCAAAGTCTTCTCTGCCATGAGATTCTTCTGGACTGCATGTTAGCCAAAAACATGTTACCTCTCCACATCAAATTGCTCCACATTCGTCTCATTTTGATTTTCTTGGATACTCTCCTACCACGAAAGGTATCATTTTCTTAGTTAACCACAAACAAAAATATTGTTTTGCATACATCATTTTTGGTGCATCCACTTCTCCGTTTGCCCATTGCATGCTTCCCTAATCCTCTTGGTTGATCTCAACAGTTATCAGGAACAAATCTGATTGCTCAGATAGGAAAGGGAATTGCTAGTTATCACATAAATTCAGCCTGTATCTGGGTTTAGATCAACCAACCCCATAACACAGATTGTGTCAATAACGAGCATTTCTAAAAAGTATGATAATCTTTTCTCTTCTACCATTACTGATGTGCTCTTACTTTGTCAATCATTACCACTTGCATGGTCGCACCTTTGCCTTGATCTACGCCACCACACACATGAAGAACAATTGCATCATCACCATCGCTGGTCCTTCCAAGTCTACGGAAATCTTCCTTCCATTCACCTTTACCTCCTCATGCTCCACCACAGAATGCTCGCTATCACTAACCATCACACCAATTGCTATAACAGCTGTTAATCAATCAGTACATTGTGCAGTATCTTACGTCCCTATTTGATTTCCCTACTGACAGTTCCAAATATCCCTCTTCCTGATCTCATTTTAAGCTATTCAAGATCCAAGATCAAAGCAAACTGACAATGATGTTTTTCAGTACTTAAAAATGAAACCCTGTCTTGCATTACAAGCAATAACAATCTTCTGACACTTCATTCATGGGTTAATACATATAGTCAAAACCATTCGTGAATTAAAAATTAGTTAGGCTAGCTGTGGCTTGGTCATTCAGACCAACGATAATGTTTTGTACTTCGAAATGAAACCCCGTCTTGCCTTCCAAGCAATAACAATCTTCCGACACTTCATTTATGGGTCGATCCGTATAGCCAAATCCACCCGTGAACTAAAAATTACTTGGTTACCTTTGGCTTGGTCTTTCATTTATCATTTGGAAAAGCCTTCAAGAGGCATGACCGAGCTGAAAAGCATTACCTACTGGCTATATATAAACTTCAAATACCCCCTAAACTTCCAGTCTGTCAGATCAAAATTCCAACTAACACAAAATGTCCTCCCACTTCTTATCTAATTTTCCAAGGGTTGAACATCACTCGGATTTTCCAACTGTCTCATATTCTAATCTGATCAACATTTCGTAATGAAGGATCTTTCGTTCCAATTAAAATATCCCAATTTATCTTCAAGAAATAATCTTTTACTTATTATATGCATTCCACTGATCCAAACAGTTCTAAACTCCCTGTCAATGAAATCCTCACCGTAAAGCCTCACAAACCAGGACAGCTAACTAAAATTCGATCGTGATGCACTTCTAATTGCATAACTCTAGAATTTCTCATCACATACAATTTAAAAAAAATGACACCTTGTTTTTTGCCGATCCAATCCGAAATCAAGACCAAGTCATACGAATGGATCAAATGTAAGGTAAATCGTACGAATCAACGAATTGGACAATCACGACTAGTCAAAGCAACCACACGAAGACTTACTTAGGGTTCTTCAAGCAATAATTGTAGAGAGAGAGAGAGAGAGAGAGAGAGAGAGAGAGAGTAACCTGCTGCTGCTTGGCAACTTGTTCTCGCAGCTTGGAAGCTTGCTTTCTAATGGCTTCCATTCACGAACGACCACCGAGATCTAGCAATCTCTCACTTCCCGGCGCTGTCTTTGTTCGCCGAGGACCAAGAAAAAGAGACGTTGTAGAGAGAGAAAGTAGATAGAGAACCGATATCAAGCCTTCTTATGTTACGCACAGTGGCAGCTCAATTTTGAAAATATAACTATACACTAACACTACTCACTTTTATTTTTATCTTCAAAAAGGTGTCAACTGTCAAGATGAAATTTCATTGTTGTGTTATGAGGGGCATTTTTTTGGGTATTATGTTAAAAAAAATCTCTATGCTATTTTTATTAGTCTTCTTTTTTACACCCTTTAAAAATTTCTAAATTTTATAAATATATCTTTTTTATTTTTATTTTATAAATTTTAAAATAATATTATACTTATTAGTAATATAATTTTAATTATTCTAAATATAATTATAAAATAAATATTAAATTGACACTTACATTATTTGAAGCAATTGGAGGATTAGTTATGTGAGATACTCCAGTCTGCCGTGACTACGAGGAGGAGCCTCGTTATTCAGTGATGGGATAAATATAATTACGACAGAATAAAAATATGACTTGACCATTCTACCCCGAATTTTTCATTACTCGAATAGTAAACTAGCCTTAGACCAGTTTGTTTCCCCACCACCACCAGGTCGGAACCCTCGCGCCGCCGGCTGTGGCGGTGTGAGATCGGCCGTGCGCGCCGGAGACCGTCGTGCAACTCCTCGGGGAGGGTTTGTGATTGTCGCGAGTGACCAACGGACGGAGAAGACCAGAGAGAGAGATTTTCTGTCTTGGTGGTTTTTGTCGCTGCAATATGTCCGTATACAAGCAAAAATATTTGGAACAAAATCTCACTCAACTGCAATCCAAGTAACCCCATAATCAGATGATGATTTGGGTTCAAAGCAAAAGGTATGATTTTTGAGATTTTTAAGTATCTGAGCAAAGCTATTTCACTTTAATGTGCATCGCGATTCAGGAAATTTAATTGCCTTCTTTGAGATGAAAATCCAGAAATTAGACTTGGAGGATTCCATGTGTTACGCGAGAAAGTAATTATTTCTTTGCAGCATAAAGATTTAAGCTTTACAGGTTACAGGTGATCAGAAACAGAGAAAAGTGGAAAATAATCTAAAGCCCATAACTTCATAATGCTCAGAAAAAGGCTAGCCAATAATGTATTTGTTTATTATGTATTTTATCAGCTTATGTATTTGTTTATTTTTCTTAATTTGAGCAAAGTGGTACTACAACTAACACTTTGTTAGTAGATTATGTATTTGTTTATTATGTCATTTACAATTCTATTGTGGATCGTTGACTTCCTAGAAAGTGAAGAGCACAGGGGAGGAAGTAGCCCAGAAGAAGGTATCCTTTACTCTTACCTAAATAGTGGTACTTTAGTACTTAAAACCCGCCGCTTACGGTGGGGTTTTGGGGGAGAACTCTGGAGAGCGATGTCATTTGCTTATTATTGCTTTGTGCTTCTTGTCTTGGTCATTCAACAGGCTTTCATTTTCATTCTGGTTAATGGATCAAGCAAGGTAGTTTCTTGTTCTTTAGTTGGGAATTTTTTACTTAGTTAATTTGTATATGTTTGATTGCCATTCAATCACTTGGATGCCTTTATCAGGTTCACATTGTGTATATGGGAGAGAGAAAGCATGAGGAGCCCCGACAAGTTCAGGACTCTCATCATGAGATCCTTGCGCATCTTCTTGGAAGGTTTCCTTTTTTTTTTTTTTAAATATATGTACTACTGCATAGGCTATTTGAACAGTGTTTCTACTTGTTTCATGGTTTCTTATAAGCTTTGGATTGGAATGGATTGAATTACATGTTTCACTAAGAGATCTCCCATTTCTCAAGCATTTTCCAAATATTTTAAGGCGAAGGTTTTGACGGTAATATTTAACAATCAATGGAGCCTTGTTAAGTGGATTGATGGTTCACTTTGTTTGAACACCAGGATATCTGGATATTATACAAGGTGATTTTTGAATAAGATTGTGCCTTGAATTTTAGTGCTTCAGTATGACATTTGCAAGAAAAATCCAAAATGGGAGAATAATGTTCATATTTGTTCCTAAACATGTATCTCGGTGATTTAATTTTTGGAACCAACATTTGTAAATTATTAGTTATTCAGAAGAACACCAACTTGGCCTGAATTTGTGTTGGCATTCCATTGAAGATGTTATGCATTGGTACATCACTGTTTGACTATCCTGAGGCATGAGAATTTTCATAGCATGACAAACTTTAAAATTGTGCGTTGTATATCAATATGTTCGTCCTGAAAATCTAATCTCTCCCTTTCAGTTAAACACTGATTATGGTGTCATAATTTTGAGCGATGTTTGGTGTCATAATTCTGAGCGATGTTCTTGGTAATGTTTCCTTCACTTACCAAGAAAGTGATTGTGAAGCTAAGGATTTTATATTTTGGTGCGTCACAGCAAAGAAGCTGCCGAGCAGTCAATTGTGTACAGTTACAAGCATGGATTCTCAGGCTTTGCTGCCATCTTAACCAAGTTCCAAGCGGAGTTCGTAGCAGGTTTTTATATACTGGTGTTTTGGTTCAATTGTTTGCTCCTTGTGTCTTGTTTAAGCCAACAGAATCTGACTAAAATCGTACAGATCTTCCTGGGGTCGTTGGAGTAGTTCCAAATAGAATTCTGAAGGTACAGACTACTAGGAGTTGGGATTTCCTCCATGTAAAACCACAAATTGCTAATGGGATCCTCTCAAAAGCATGCTTGGGTTCTGGTTCGATAGTTGGTGTCATAGACAGCGGTATGTATATAGGGGTACATCTATTATTTATGGTTATGAAGCAATTATTTTTTGTGTTATTTAAGCTTTTCTGGTGCAGGCATATGGCCTGAGTCAGAGAGCTTTAAAGATGATGGTATGGACGACGCTCCATCTCGTTGGCATGGAATATGTCAGGGAGGTGAAAAATTCAATCAATCTCATTGTAACAAGTTGAGTTCTGTTCTACTTGTTTCCTTACACATTTGCATGGACACTCCACTTTGGGGACTTTTTGCATTCAGTTTTTAGTCCTTAGAGCTAGATCTTAAGAATGGGAATATCAAGGACTAAGTTAGTGATCACAGTTCTGTAAGTTAAGGAGTTTTTGGCTATCTAATTTCCGAAGTTCTCTCTATCTTGGATGTTCTCACAGGAAAATCATTGGGGCACGATGGTATATCAAAGGTTATGAGGCTGAACTAGGCAGTCTGAACAGGAGTGCTGGGCCTGAATTCTTGTCTCCTCGTGATGCAGTTGGTCATGGTACTCATACGGCCTCAACGGCTGCTGGGGCCCTTGTGGAAAACGCTAGATTTGCAAATCTGGCAAATGGACTGGCCAGGGGGCGCTCCACGAGCTTGGTTAGCTGTCTATAAAGCATGTTGGCTAGATGGTGTTTGCAGCTCTGCTGATATTCTAGCTGCTTTTGATGATGCCATCTCTGATGGGGTGGATGTAATTTCATTGTCTCTGGGTTCACCTCCTCCTCTTAATACTTTAGTGAGTGATCCTGTAGCCATTGGTTCCTTCCATGCTGTAGCCAAAGGGATTACTGTAGTATGTGCAGCTGGAAACTCAGGCCCTCATCCACAAACAGTTACTGGCATTGCTCCTTGGTTGATAACTGTTGCAGCGAGCACCATTGATCGGGCTTTTCCTACAGCTTTCACCTTGGGGAACAACAAGACTCTCTGGGTATTTCCATTGTATTTTACAAATTTCAGATTTTAGACTGCCTTGCAAGTGTTACGTTTTCCCAACACTGTCAAATAATGCATTGCATTGCACCAAAGGAAGCAAAAGTTTGCCAGAATAGTTCAAATGAGTCATGATGCTGTTATGAATTTTGTTCCTGTTGGATTAGCCTATCATATGCATTAAAATGTGTTTTACTAATTTGTTTGTTTGTTGGATCACCTGTATAAAGTTTTCCATTGATTGCCTTTTCATATGCAGGGACAATCTTTACTTGTGGGGAAGGGTTTGAAAAGGTTCCATTCCCTTGCATTTGGAGGATACATTGGAGATGGATCAATGTAAGTTCTCTTTTCATAAATCACTGCTGGTCATCGAAGCAAAACGCTCATTCTTCTGGCCACTTAACTCCTTTGATTGATCAACAGGAATTGTGCTCCAGGAAGCTTGGATGCTACATTAGCAAGAGGAAAGGTGGTTCTTTGTTTCCAATCTAAAGCACAACGAGCATGGGACGTTGCTGCTGAAACTGTTAAGAAAGCTAAAGGTGTAGGTATTATATTTGCCCAATTTCCGAACAAGGATGTTTCTCTAAGCTCAGGCTTCCCTACTGTTTTGGTGGACTACACGGTAGGAACATCTGTTTTGAACTATATTGATGCAGCCAGGTATGTATTATTATTTTCAGAAGCTTCATAACACAAATGGAGAAATGAATCTTTATGGTGCTTCTGTGTTTTCTGCAAGCAACAGTGAACCAGTAGTAAAGTTCAGACCCACTAAAACAGTCGTGGGACGTCAAATCTCACCAGAAGTTGCATTCTTCTCTTCCCGGGGACCCAGTTCTCTCTCCCCACATGTACTAAAGGTGCCCCCACTTATCTTCTTCATTAGTTCATTTCATATAAATTACCCCCCGGGCTGTGCAGAAATGGGTGAAACTGAAAAGAAAAAGAAAGCTGTTTTGCATCTCTTTGACTGTTATTTGAAATTTCGATTCCACATTTACATTCTCATTTTTAATTTGCTGATTTTTGTAAGTACCTCTAATTCGCAGCCTGACATTGCTGCTCCGGGAGTCAATATCTTGGCAGCAATTTCTCCTGTTTCTACTCTTGATCCGTCACCCGGTGGACTACCACCACAAAAGTTCAGAATTGAATCAGGAACATCTTCGGCTTGTCCTCATGTATCCGGAGTTGTGGCTCTTCTAAAATCTGTCCATCCAACATGGACCCCTGCTGCTGTTAAGTCTGCAATAGTCACTACAGGTAAGTACTCCCAGTTTTCCAAATATCACCCCATCCCATATTATTATTGTTGGTAAGAACCTTGTGAGATGACATGTTTCAATGCAATCATGTAAATTCGGTAAATGTGAGTCAAGAGGTTAATAGCTCAGTCCAATCATTTAACATGGGAAGGTGGGTGTAGTTCTTCGAAACTGTACATTCTGATGAGTTTGTAAGATTAAGATTCTCCCGCCTCTCTTTAATTACATGCAGCCTCTATAGAGGATGAGTATAGGCAACATATTGTGGCCGAGGGCCTACCCTACAAGGAGGCCGATCCATTTGATTACGGAGGTGGCCACATTGAACCCAACAAGGCTTTTGATCCGGGCCTCATTTATGACATCAAACCAACAGATTATATCAGTTTCCTCTGCTCCTCGGGATATCAGAATTCTGCTATCCGGTCTATGACTAAAGCTAAAGCAAAGTGTCAAAGAGGAATGGACTTGCGTTTAGATTTAAATCTGCCTTCCATTTCTGTCCCTGAACTGAAGAAGAGCTTGACAGCGAGAAGAACAGTTACAAATGTCGGTCCTGTTATATCCGTGTATAAAGCAAGAGTTGAACCTCCACCCGGTGTAAGTGTGAAAGTTGAGCCTTCAGTTTTGGCCTTCAATTCTACAGCAAAGAAGCACAAGTTCAAGGTGACATTCACCCCTCAGCTGAGAGTCCAGGGTAGATATTCTTTTGGCTATCTCTATTGGGAGGATGGTTTGCATGTTGTGAGAACACCTTTGGTTGTCAGAACTGTCATCGGAGATTATTATTCTGAAATATGATGAAACATATTACTCAGAAGAAAAATAAAATGTAACATGATGTTGGCCTGGGTCAATAAATTTTTGAATCGAGCATCTGAGACTTGGGTTCGAAACTTGTCCTCATCTGCCTTTGTGGCTCCTCTTGAACCCCGAACAAAGGGAAGAAATGCCTACTAAATCTGTGCTTATTTGCCATTTCATGGCATGTTCCTGATATGTGGTGAGTACAAAAGAAATCAATCTAAGTTCACCTATTCGACCACATCCATATTGTTTAACCTTTTAATTTGAATAATTGTAAGTAATTGTAATCTATAGTACAAAATTCTGACCTTTTTCCGAATGAAAGTAAGGACATCTATATGTGACCTTTCATACTCCATCTAAGTGGGACTCAGATCTCGATCTCGAAGTACTGCAACGACTCCACATTATTTCTTATAAAATTCATCCTTTTAACGAGTCTTGACAGTTATTTAGGATTTTGGGTGACGAACAAAAGGAAGAACTGTGTGATTGGGTGAAGTGGTGGCGTAGTGCAAGTGTTGATTGAGGGAAGCAGCCAAGAAGGGTTGTTGGGATAATGAGGCTCCTAAAACAATCTTCCTAAAGAAAACTGGCTAATTAGAATCTCAAAAATTGTGCCACCTATAAAATTGTCTTCTTCTCTATAATTTCTCAATCTTACAATATATATATCCACCCTGCTTGAGAGCAATATTGTTAGGTTTGACTGGATAATAAGGCCCACTTTTTTTATATAAAATCTAAAATTGGTGGATACTAGATAGCCATAGCTCATTTAAATTCATCATTGTTAGGTCTTAGATTATCATTTAAATTATCGATTCATAAGATATTTAGTTGAGACATCGTACTGAATTGAACCGATTGACAGTAAATCATCTAATTATGAATTTATTATCATAATTTATCTCATGTTATCACCTTTATTTATCGCAATTAGAAAATGTCTATATAAATTAATGGAAATAAAGGACATTGATACCATATAACATAAAAAGTTCTAAAAGTAAAACCTCTGCAAAAAAAAAGTATTAAAAGTGAAAAATGTAGAAATAAAAACAGAATTGAGTGAACCAAAGAATAATCATACAGGATCTTATTCATATATGACTTTTTTTAAAAAAAAATTCACTTATTTGACTACTTTGATTTGATGGTCAAGAACTAGTCAGTGTCCTTAAATTCTTGATTCAAGTATAGCTCATCGGCCAAGCTAGTCTAATCCAACTGGTACAACACGATCTTTTTCTTTCTTTTTTTCCCTTTTTTTTTTTTTGTAGGCATTGGTACCTATTAACGGAATAAATTAACAGTAGGTTCATAAATAATATTGTAATACTCGTTATTATAAGACTTTATTCATAAGATTCGAAATTAAGATATTTAAAAAGAGCAAATGTTAAATAATACATAATATTTTTATTATTCAAGATGACACTATATTTCATTTGGTTCACAGCGAAACACTACAAGTCAAATAAGTGAATTTAACCTTAATTTTTTTAACACCTATAAAAAAAATTTTACCAATTATATTAGCTTACACGCACTTTTTATATTTAAGTCGATTTTTTTTTAGGGAGGGGTTTGACCAAGATAGTCATATTTTATTTATCCTTACTTTATAATCTTATAACTCCTTACAATTAGGGGTGAGCAGAAAAAATCAAAACCGAAAAAACGAACCAAAAATTGAATCGAAATTACGGTTAATTGGTCAAATTTTTAGGTAAAAGTCGGTTTGGTTAACCGAACCATTTTTTTTTTTTCGGTTAACGGTTCGGTTTCGGTTCAATTGTTGAAATTTTCAATTAACCAAAAATCGACCCAAGTTTTAATTGTTGGGTTTTTTCATTAAAAGAAACCCTAATAATCAAGCCCGACTTAGCAAGCCCACTAAATTAAAATTGTAAAGAACGAGGTTAACCGATAAGTTCGGTTCGGTTTACGATTCACGGTTTTGCACGAACAGATTTTTCGGTTAATCAAAATTTTCGGTTTGATTTTTTTAACCGAAAACTCGGTTAACCGAATTTCAATTAACCGAAAGTCCACTTAACTCGTAACGCCCCAACTCATAATCACTAGTTTAGGCTAAGCAACCCGTTAACCGAGTGATTAGCGCTAGGGCTGAGCGGAACCGGGTACCTGGTCGTTTTGGCCGGACCCGGTCCCGGTCCCGGTTGCAACCGGGTCCAAAATCGAGACCCGGTCCCGGACCCGGTTGGAACCGGTTCCGGGACCAGAGTACCCGATTCTTGTCTTTTTTTTTTTTTTTTTTTAGTTTTTCAATTATCATTTTTGTTTTTATACTTTTTACAATTTTTTTGGTAAAATTTTAGGCAATAATTATCCTATATTTTAACTATTTGATTTTTTTTTTTTTTAGGCAAAGCAAACAAAGACTCAAGGTCGGGTCCAAGATTAGTTAGGGTTTGAATATATATATATATATTATAATAAAACCGAGTAGCTCGGGACCGGGTCCGGGACCGGGTCCAAGATTTTACTACTCGGTCCCGGACCGGTTATAACCGGGTCCTACAAATTGGACCCGGTCCCGGTCCCGGTCCCGGTCCAACCGGGTCCGGTTCTGGACCCGCCGGGTCCAGACCGGTTCGGTCCGGAACCGGTACCGGAATTTTTGCTCACCCCTAATTAGCGCAGCGGAAAAGGTTTAGGAGCGTCACCGCCGCCCTTACCAGCGGAAAGGCAAGGCTAACGAGAGTCAAATACTAAACTATTCAGCTTAGATTACCCTATTTAACAGTCAACTACAAAAGAAACTATAATTTGTACAAAGCCGAACAAAAGTACAGGGTAACCCAACATTCACTAGTTCTTAACCCATAACACTTATGTACAAGTCTCCAAAAGGTTATCATGGCGAGCCGAGCCCCTAAGCCTCGAACACGATTCTTCTATGACTTGCCGTCTTCACTATTCTTACCTAAAACAAAACAAGGAAATATTTTTGCAATGTGAGTCGAAACTCAATACGTTCACTATCATGCGAGTAAAATAATAGTAATGAAATAATTAAATTGAGCGCATGCATTTCAATTCATTTATAAATGAGGGAGGTGAATAATGTAAAGCTGTTGCTGATTTATTATCCGAATGGATCCCTTTACGATCGTCGGGTTTCCCTAAACGCATGTGCACACACCCGGACCGATCGGATAGTCCGGTTGAAGGCGGTTAACCGATTACGGGGTTACCAACCTGGATATTGGGCGTACCAAATAATGGCACTTGATGGGCGGGTCCATATTAATGATGGCAAATATTATTTACAAATAATTCTTTATTGTTGTTAATGTCGGCCATATCCGGCCTTAATTTGTAAATAAAACATTGAAGGGCACGATCAATGAACATACCTTACTGACGTTCCTCCTTCTTTTTCTTTACGAGCGGAATCCGGATGAACGTACGACGTTGGTGTTTGATGACCTTAATTAAGGACATAAGAGTTTTATTAATAAACTGGATTTTATGACTTATTTATTTATTAAATTATTTCAAAATTATTTGAAACGAAAGCTAATAAAGTTAGCTTCTACTAAAGGATATTAATGATGTCTTTACTCTATATAACATTTGTTTTTCTCGCTTACCCAACGCATGCCTATTATTTATATATATATATATAGTCTGTCTTTATAATCAAATACGCAATTCTCTTCTAAAAAGCATCAAAGGTAACTCTAACTAATAAGGTTCGTTTATTGATTTCTTTTATAAGATGCATACATAATTATGTGTATATGTAGTACATTGAACACTTACCTTGCTTTTCTACCAAAACTTATTGATAAATGGTATTTACATAGTACTTGCCTTTAAAACCAAAGAAAGGTTATACTTTTAATTGCGGTTATTAGCTACTCATTAGGCAAACCCCTTTATTCACTCTTTTATGTACTTGTTGTCTATCCTTATTTTATTTTGAAAGGGCATACTTATTTCCCCAAAGAGGTCAATCCTCACTCTTCGATTTCATATCTGCCCACAATTAATTATCATCCTCATCCTCAATCTGTCCATTAATCTCTTCAATAGGTTAAATAACCAAAGGTAATTCCTAACTCAGAATTATTTCCTAATTGTCCTTATACGAAATTGTCCATAAATACCCTTCATACAAGGGTTTGTCCATAAATATCCTTCATACGAGAGATTATCCATGGTTTTTCTTCACTTTTCGGTATATCCAGCACATATCAACTATCACTAGATCTTACCAAATTTCATGAATCAATCATAAACAAATCATAATCCAACTTAAATCACCAAACGAACAGAATACCAATTACAACTCAAATAATTAAATTAAAGTACTGAAAACCGAATCTGAAAATTAACCCTAGAAATTAAGTAAACAAGCCGAAGCTGGAATTTATTCTAAGAAATTAAATTAAAGCGAAAGATTACCCTAAAAATCCGGTGAAGGGGGTTAATTTTTTTAGTGTAATGATTTTGAGGGTTTGAAGGGTTGAAGATCGGAGGATGAGTCGAAGATGAGGTAGACGGCCGGCGGTCGAAGAAGTCGCCGGTGGTAGTGAGCGACGCCGGTGGGCGACGGAGGCGACGGAGGCCGGATGGCTTGGGACAAGAGTAGGCTGAGGCCAAACGATCGCAAATCCGGGACAGAACGAGCGCAAAGCCGGCGGTTTGCGGCGTTTGGTCGGCGCGGCGAGAAGGTAGTAGCGGCGGCTGTCGGTGTGTCGTGGTGGTGTTTCAGGTGGATGAAACAAGCGGGAAGAGGGAGGCGGAGGAGGCAGACAAAGGGAAGGATGGGTTTTAGGGTGTTTGGTGAGGAGATCGGCGAAGATGGTGATGGTGGTGGTGGTGGCTAGGCGGCAGCGACGGTCGGCAAGGCTGGAGGGCCGCCGATGGGTGGTGAAAATGGGGGCTGCAGAGAGGCGTCGGTGGTAGAGAGAGAGGAGAGAGTTTTGTGAGTATCGGTATTAGGCTTAGGAGAAAATGAGAGTTTTAGGGTTTCTTAAGTATTTATACTCCTCTTGCTTCCTCTTTCACTAGGCCGACCAGCTCCTTCACTTTTGGGCCCGAATCCTTAGTAAGGTTTATCATTATTTCAGCCCAAACTCAATCTCATTCTTAATTTCCATCCTACTTCTTAATCTTACAAACTTGCTAGTATCTTGCTTATTAAACTTATCCCTTATTTTTAGTACTATTAAGTTTTTATAAAATTTTATTCATTTCATTCGTTTAGGGATTTTTAGAACTCAAAATAAATTAGTTATATAATAATAATATTAATTATCTTCGAGTCGTTGAAATTTATGGAGTACGTTCGTGCGTCGTCGTTGTTGTCATCCGGTTCCTGCACTTTAAACAACATTGACATATATATGTATATATATATATATATATATATATATATATATATATATATATATATATATATACGCACATATGTATATACACATGAATAATATGAAAATATTTGAAAATTTGAAATGCACGCGCTCGAGCTAATTTTTAATGCACTTAAGGTTAATTACTTTCTTAGGGACGGGTCGTTACATAACCGATTATGTTTACCCTACTTACATATTCATACATTTTCTTTCAAATCAAAATAAAATACGATTAACCGAATTTTTTATAATTAACTTTACAACTGTCGACAATCAAAATAAAATACAGTTATAATTTCTTTCAAACTGTGAACATTTAAGGTAAAAATCTCATTAGAAATGAGAAGCTTTATTTGTCTAATCCCTTGGTGGGTTAACAACCGAAGAAAACTGATTTGTGGTGATACTCTTGGAAGTAGTGGAAAAACAGTAGTAGTACGTACTACGTAGCACAGAATTATTGTGTTTGGAATTAAAGTATACAAAATACATGCCGACGATTGGGCCCATCCCATGGGCCATGCGGCTGATGGCTATGTCACATTGACATTTATTTTGGGTGAGGAAATTGAGATCACAATATAATACAATAATCTCTTCTATGATTGATTCATTCTCCAATAATAAATAATTAGGGTTACATCCCCATTGATTTCGGATGTAACAAACAATTAACCCCACATTCTTTTCTAACACCACGTCATATTGGCTTTGCTCATCTTGTTTTTATTTGGAAATTTGTGGGAAATATTCAAATCTTTTGAAGTTGAAATTTGTCTTTTTACTTTTTTTAAATGTTATTAATTGGGTTCTTTACTTTCGATGATAAGGTTGTATAAACTCAAATATTTTAAATTTAGCACAAGTGGGAGTTATACTCCGAGCCTATTTGAAATGATGTTTATATCAATATTTATAACAACTTCTACCTTATTTTATACAAATTCGAAATATTTCCGAAAGCATATACTCCCAAGAGAGAAAAAGAAGATTAGGCTCACAAAACTCACTCCTATTTTGCCGTTCGTCCACCCATCTTGTGACATATGGCGAAAAATAGTGACTCCAGAGAGCATATAAGATATTATGCTCATGTCGACTATAATGAATATAGTAATTAATAATTTTATCTCATTTTAACATATTTCAACTTATAACAGCTTATAACAACTATAATAATTAATCGAGTACAACTCATTTCGAGTACAACAACTAATCATTTCAACTCATTTTAACTTATTTATATTCATTTTAGTTATAACAATTATAGCGAGATGATTTTAACAAACATTTCAAACAAACTATCATTTTGTTAAATGTTAAAATTCAAATTTTGTACAAGAAATCTTCGAATTTTAAAAAAGGGACCAAAATTTTAGTATGTAAATTTGCCAAATTGTGGAATTTACTTGGATAGAGTAATAAAACTTTGACTTTACTTTTTTTTTTTTTATAATAGTAAGTATGAACGATCCAACTGGGCCCTATATTAGGAATAAACTCAGTTGGACTTAAATGCCCAGGAAAGAGGATAAGAATACCAAACGTAGAATTAAAACCTAAGGCGACAACAAATCTCAACTTCTTATACATCTAGTAAGGAAATTGTCTATATCAAGATTCGAACCACGATGAAAAGGATAAAAGTGTGAAGTCTTTATTATTAGGATGACACTCGATTGATAACTTTGACTTTATTTATAAACAATATTTCAATAAAAGCTCATTATTTTCAATTTGAAGCTTTCATTCTAACTCTTTCTATGTACTTTTGTAACTCGTATAATACAGAAGTCCTGATTTTTGACAATTTATCTTTTAAAACTTCTTCCTACTTCAAACTCAAAGAGAAGGGTCCTAAACCTAATAGTAGTGATGGGCACATCATGGACTAGGCATGAGGGGCAGCGCAAATGCGATGTCGTATGAGGAAGTGTAAATGGGTCGTGCAATGGACGTGACACATGAAATGGGGTGGGGGTGGTGCCCTCTCTCTCGAAAACCGCCAGCCAAAACTTGAAATGTATTGCTTCAAATTTGGTCTCTTCCTCATTTGTCTTGTACACCTTGCATGCTGCATTTTTGCATTTTTTGTATTTTGAAAATGTTAAAGTTATCAAAGTTAGAAAGTCTTGTATCGACAAATTCAAAAGGTATTGAGCATGTATATAATCCTGTGAGTTGTTTCTTTTATAATTAATTGATTTTGTGATGTAATCTCCTATGAGATTGTATGCATTACTCAATTAAATTAAAATTTAATTATATAAAATTTAACATGATATTAGAGTGGATTGCTCGATCTAAGATTTGTCTCCATTCTCATTTGATCTGTTCATATGTTGAGTTTTGTGAGTAGCCCGTGAACGGGTATGTTGGACTTATAAAAGTGGGAAAATTCCATATTATAAATTAAAGAGAAATTTATGCAGCTTTATAAACTCATAATTACTTCTCCCATAGTTAATTAATTTTGAGATAAAATCTCATAAAATTATATGCATTGTTGGCTCAATTATGTAAAATTTAATAAAGAAACGACCTTAAATTCCGTATGCATATATCTTCCACAAATTATTTTAGAGTGTGAAACTCGTTGCAATTCCACTACAGTTCAAGATAAATGCTAGCTATGTCTTATTCATGTCATGGGTACGTAAAAACAAAAATAAAAAATCTATCGCTTTATTACGCTCATGACTTACTTCTTGCACGGCCATCATTTTATTGATTAATTAATCCCATAAGTTTCTTGTGTCACAGTATTAGTAAGCACCCTACACTTTCATTTTCTTCACTAGAGTTTGAATTTGGGTGTAAACAATTTTCTTATTAGATGTGTAAGAACTTGGAATGTATTGTGAATTTGGGCTTTAAGTCCGAGTTTGGTATCCTTATACCCTTCTACTAAACCTTTCGAGTCCAACTAGGTTCTCCTATAAGATAGGAGTCCAATTAGATAGCAACATTTATTATTGTACAAAAAAAAGGTCATTTAATCAATAAAAATTTAATTATTTTTTACATTTTTTATTGCTAATCATGGTCTAATTTCTCTTTGGTCGATATAATATAAAAGAAAGGTCATCAATTTTTATTGGAATGTCAAAGATAGAATTTATCAATATAGTACGATCCAGTCAATTTATCAAAACTTATACTATTTAGAGAAAGAACTACACTTTTCACTTTATCTCACAATCCAAATTTTTAGATAGGCGATCCATTCCCTTTATACCTCTTAAATTACTAATTTGGATCATCCAATGAAATATTTTCATTAGGTCTACCATTTCATCTTTTTAGACACTAAAAAGGCAACACTAATATAAAAATGAGTTCCACTTAATTAATATGCCAAAAAAAAATTCAAATTTTAAAATTGCAAGTAGAACTATTACACAAGTAAACCTTCTACGAGCCAAATAAATTTTGCGGTGCATGAGCTTGGGTTGGATCACATAAAAGTTTATGGATCTCAAAATCCACCATTACGATGAGTGTGACTAAAATAAGAAAAAGTGGTTTCAGAGACGATGCGATTCTTTCGTAAAGGGAAGGCAAAGGCAACGAAACGCGTAGTTCCAGTCCCTTCCAACTGAGTGACACTCATGGGCAGTCAGTCATTGGAGCGAGGCTTAGGCTGAGCTGTTGAATATTCCAAATATAAAATTATACGAAATTTTTGATTAAAAAAAAAAAAGAAAAGGCCTCCATTTTTCAATTTTAGAACCGAACCTTATACCCCTCGCTAGCGGCGCAATTCACGCGGCAAAGCATTTTCCTCCCTTTTTCCTTTTTTTTTATTTTATTTTATATTTATCTTCTTTGTCTTTTTTTTTTTATAAAGAAATTATTATCTCTCTTCTACCATATGATTAATAAATGGTATTCTTTTATCATATAACCTTATTCCAGTTAACTTTAACTTAAAATTTTATAATTTTTACATTCTTATAATTTTTTACCGTTAAATAAAACTGACCTTAAATATATAGAGCATTATGTTAAGTGTTTAGAGTAATAAGACTATTTTCATTTTATTTCACATTTAAAATAAATTCTCTTTATACGTCTCTCTAACTTTACTTTTTTATGAAACCCGTAAATATTTTATATGTAAATGTTTTATATACTTCATAAAATTGTAAGTATTACAGGCATTGAATTTTTTTAAAAAATAATACTTATCAGATGAAAATGATTTTTTGATATTAAACTCAATGCAATGATCAGATAGAAAAATATAAAAAGCATAAATGAAAGAAATGAATAAAATTTTAAAGTAAAATTCTCAATAAAAGTTGAAGTGATTAGACGTGTTGTACATAACGAAATTTCTATTGGAAGTCGATACTTTTCATATTAATTTGCTATGAAAATGGTCAAATTATATTGACATCCCTCTACACACCTTTTCCTTTCTTTTTCTCAATGTGTTTTTGGCCCTCCCCATATATTCATGAGTTTCTAGACCATATAAGCAATTGACTAAAGAATGCAAACAACATGATATGATTTCAAAAAGATGGATTCATGGTTGCCAAAACAGTGAAACTTCTACAATTGGTCCACCACTCAAAACAATATATAAAGGAAAAGATTTTTTATTTTTTATTTTTTTATAAAAAAAGATTTAAAGAAAAGGGGAAAGGATTTTCCTTAATGTGATACAAGTGGTTTGCATGATAAAAGAGGAACCATGAATGATGATGGAGACCATAAGTGGCAATAGTTATACAACTTTGGTTGGATTAACTAGCCCCCTCAAAAAAAAAAAAAAAAAAAGCCCATTTTGAAAAATCTACGTGGAATTGTGATTTTGGTCCACAAATTAGGCCCTACTTTTCCCATATATTTAGTCCATTTCTTCAATTATTTTTCCTTTTAGTTGTCCCTCACAAAGTTAAAGAATGAGCTTTATTAAAAAAATAAATAAAAAATGAGAGATTTTCCTATTAAATTGTTTCCATGCTCAAAAGTGTCATACAGGAGAAAATAAACTTTATTTTAGGGCATGTTCAAATTTACATATAAAATGCACATAAATAGAAATATAGATAGAAACAAACATAAAAGAATATAAAGTACCATAAACGAATGGAAACGAACATAAATGAGTTGTTAAATTAAAAAAATGAACATAAATGAATATAAAAGAACATAAACAAACATAAAACATAAATAGACTATGTTTTTAATGTAAAGTCGAACATGTTGATTACAACCTTTTTCATAATTATATGAATTAATTTAGCTTATGTGTGAACCTTTTTTTGCAACTCAAGTTTAATTCTTAAATATAGTATATTAATATCATAAAAACATCTATCTACAACATATAAAATTTGGAATATTTTTCACAAGGAAATACATTTTTTAGAATCATTTGGCTTGTTTTTTTTTTTTTTAACTTTTCCGATCTATATATAAAAACAACTCTTTATGTACACAACAACAACAAAACATTCAATGTGAGTTCCGCTATTTCGGGGTTTGGATGGGTTCAAATGTATGTAACTTTATTTCTTTACGTATTTTTACTAGCACATAGACGAATCCCAAGACGCTAATAATAAAAATATTCCAAGAGACTTGCAACTCTTTATATATGAACTTAATAAATGTTTACCCAAAAAATAATTCTCTTCACCTTTTAAAATCAATTTTCCTCACATACACATTGAATCAAATGCATTAACATGTAGGAATTAGAATTTATCCACAAGTTTGTTTAAATGATATCAGCAATATCATTTATAATTGATATAAATTTCTCTTATTCTCACAATATGTAACATATCTTACCATAGTATGGATTTCGAGATTCATAAAATTTTCGTGTATTGTTAAAACCAACTCAATTCCCTATTTAAGTGCTAATGTCGGCACCACAAACTCGTAAGCCATAGACCCGATCACCTCTTATTTCTTATTGAATACTTCTCCCTCCCTACACCTAATCCTTAACCTCATACTATTCTTCCTCTTAAATCTCTCCTAATAGCTTGGTATGCTTATATTTCATTTTCTTACTTTCAATTCTAACGATATTTTCTCTATCTTTTCTAAAACTTGGCTCGATTTGCTCTTAAGAAAATTCATACAAAGAAGTAAAGCCTCATTACCAATGCAAATTCTTTGTGCACCTAGAAATTTATACTTTTAGGTGCCACATAATATGAATTTCGAGATCCACAGTAATTTGAATGGATAGTTAGAACCAACTCAATTTCCTATTTGACTATTAATGCCGGCACCACGAACCAGTAAGCCATAAACCCCCGATCACCTCTGATTTCTTATTGGATACTTTTCCCTCCCTACACCTAATCCTTAACCTCATACTATTCTTCCTCCTAAATCTCTCTTAATATCTTAGTATGCTTATATTTCATTTTCTTACTTTTAATTCTATTAAAACTTGGCTCGATTTACTCTTAAGAAAATTCAAACAAAAAAGTGAAGCCTATCGCCAAAGCAAATTCTAATATGCACACAGCAGACTTATTTTGTCGGGCATCACATCATTATATTTAGCTCACAAAACCCTTATTTTTTGTTCGTATAATATTTTTTGACATATATTTTGAACGTATAAACTTTTAGGTGTATAATAAATATGCTGCATCGCCCAACACAATCAAAAGAAAAAGCCAAAAAAAAAGAAAAAAGGGAAAAAAATAAAAAAGACAAAAAAGAAAGGAATATAAAGTAGGAAGAGAGGGAGGAAAAATTTTTAATTTTTGAAGATAAACCATTAACTCAGCCACCTATCCCGCCCTCGAATTAGCCTTACTTGTAGTGCTCTCCATCTCTCTCTTTACCCCAACCCAACCCAACTCCTACCCACCTTTTCTCTCTCCTCTTCTTCCCTCACACACACACTCTCTCTGTCTCTCTCTCTCTCTCTCTCTCTCTTCCCTTCTCCTCCACATTATCACACTTTCCTCTTTCATCCTCTTTCGCCCCTGTATTTTCAGGTAAACATACTAATTATATTTCCCCCTTCAACAACAATAACAATTAATTCTTGCACAGAATTACACAAAAATCTTTGAAACGCCCTTTAATTTGCTCTGTTATTTATAACTCCCCCTCTCCCTCTCTAAAAACTTTCGAATTCTTATAGTTGTTATTTTTTCTGGGTATTTCTTGGATGTTCTTAGATCGTTACCCCTTATAAATGGAGTGCATGGAGGCCAGAGCGTTAAAATCGAGCTTTTTATCGGAATTTTCCATGAAAACCACCAACCAACAACTTTCAGACGATCTATGGTGCGTCACGGGTCTACCCGTCGATGATTTCTCCATTGAGCAGTTCTTCGACCTCCCGAACGAGGAAAACAAAGATGGGTCGTTCTTAGAAGAGGAAGAAGGAGAAGAAAAAGACTCGTCCTCTCTTTCTCTCTCCTCTCAGGACCCAATTGACGACAACCACTCCAATTCCCCAGTTTTTCACCCGACTTAGCAATTCCGGTGAGCAGAACATAATCATTTTCGCTTAATTTTGTGATTTTACGGCAATTAAATTACATGGGTCGACTTTATTTGAATATTTTTGAATAAATTTGGGGATTTTCGTTCGTCAGGTGGACGATTTGCAAGAGCTTGAATTATGGTCTCATTTTATGGACGACTCTGTCCCGGAAGCAACTCTTGCATGCCCAAAACCAGTTATTGAAGGCCATAACAAGAAAACGGGGTTTTATATCGATAACCGGCTCGAACCGGGGAAGAAAAGGGCTCACGGCGGAGTCCCGTTCATCCCTACAGCGGTTCCGGTTAAACCGAGGAGCAAACGGCCGAGGACAGCTTGGAAAACCGACTCCTCCTCGTCATCATCGTCGTCGTCTTCGCCGGTTTCAACGCTCTTTCCTCCTAACCCGGTTCACGACGTGAGAGCGGTTTTCACCTTCGGAAAATCGACCGTTAAAAAGCCAAAGAGAAAATCGCCGACCGAGAGCGGCAGTGCAGCAGTCCAACGGCGGTGTAGCCACTGTCAAGTGACGAAGACCCCCAGTGGCGGGCCGGTCCGAACGGCCCAAAAACCTTATGTAACGCATGTGGGGTCCGGTTCAAGTCCGGTCGGCTTTTCCCGGAGTACCGGCCGGCTTGTAGCCCGACTTTTTCGAGCGAGATTCATTCGAATAGCCACCGTAAAGTATTAGAGATGAGGCGGAAGAAGGAGGTAGCCGAGCCGGAGCAGGAGACGGAGACGGAGATGGGTTCAACTCCGACGGTTGAGAGTAGTTAACGTTAGAAAATGAGGGAAATTCTGAACCGGGTTGAGTCGGTTTGGGTTTAGGAATGAGCCCGTTCAGTTGTACAATTTTTGCCGGTGGTTGGCGTCGGTAGGAAGAGGCAGGTTAGTTGTAACAGATTTTAGGGAGGGGCAGTTAAAATTTTAGTTTTTTTAGAAGTAATATTTTCTTCATAGTTAAATTAATTTGTTGTAGTTTCTCATAGTACTCTTAAATTAGCTACACTATTTAATTTTAGCCTCTTAGATTTGCATTAAATTAGCTACACTATGTAATTTTAGCCTCTTAGGTTTGCATTTCATTATTAGTATAACTTTGAATTATTTTTCGGTTTTGTTTCACCTAACATTTAATACAGTTCTTTTTTTCTTTTCAATAATAGTACTATTCGAGAACAACTAGTCGATCTGGATTTGCAAACTATTATAAATTATTCATCTTAGAATATAAAAAGAGGCTTACAAAGCATGAATAGGAAGATTTAGATTTGTAAACTATTATAAATTATTCATTTGCAGAATGAAAATAGTCAGAAAAAGAGAGGCTTACAAAGATTAAACGGGAAGATCGAAAAGTTAGAAGAAGAAAGGATTCCTAATGAGCCAGTTTTATCTGATCATTTTTATAATATGATGAATCTATAACTGAATTCTGAGCATAATTTTTATATTTTAAGACATAAGAAAATGTAAAATTTTTTTTTTTGGTCATAGTTAATTCAAATTCGAATTAAATCTGTGAATAGTCCTTAACACGGGACAATAGTGTTTATGGGCGCCTAGTAAGTTTGAAAACATCAAAATATTAACGAGCGGCTCTAACATTGACTTCAATTTTTTCAGAGGGAGGGGGTAGATTTGGAAATACCAATATATTAGTATTATTTATTATGATGGATCATGTTGATGGGCACCGGCCCACGCCCCTCATAAATCATAACATGGAGTGTCCACAAAGGGAGGTATGACCCATGATTCTCCACGTGTCATTCTTCTATTTGTATGAATGATGTGATATATCCTGTGAGATTTTCCCTTTTTTTATTTTATTATAATACGCTCCGTATCACAATAGATTGATAGATTCTTCCTTTTTTATTTTAATAAATGTCTATTAAAACATAAATTTTAAAAACATTACAGTATCTAAACTAATAAAATATTTATTGAATTGATAATAACCTTTAAATTGATAAAGAAGAGAATACAAGTTAAATATATAAAAACACATTTAGAGTCTATTCGAACTTATATACAAAATACATATGAACGAAAATAAAAATAAAAACAAATATAAACAAATATAAAAGAAAAAAAACGAACATAAACGAATAGAAATGAACAAACATAAACGAATATAAAATATAAATAAATTTTTGTTTTACATATAAAATCGAATATGACTAAAATAAATAAAAATTTATAATTAATTAATAATTTACTAATAAAAAAATATGGGATCATTACGATTAAAAATAAGAAATGTCAAAATTGTAGAGTATTGAAAAATCATGGCCGCCAAAAGGACCATGTCAAAGAGTGGGAAGACGAAAGGGACATTAGTAGACCCAAAATTTTGAATTTGAAAAGAAAAGGAGAAATAAGTAGTTGCGATGAAACTTCAGGGAAAGAGCCAAATAGCCGAGAGGGAGGAAGAACATGTGAGTTTCAGTTTCTATGTCAAAGTACCTACGTACATACATCGTGTGTGTAAATTAATTATAATGTTTAATTTATAATTTTATAATAAAATGTAGGGAGGTTGTTACTCGTTATTTTTCATATTAACGTACGCAAAATGTAGAGTTGTTGGGGTAAAGTGAAGTTTACGCTAAAGTGAAATTTGTTATTGAGAGATTAAAAACAGGGGAGGTGTTTGGGGGGGAAGAATGAATTCGTTGGGCATTGCTTCCAGCTCAGGCAAAGTTGTTGAAATGTCAGAATCATGACGGCTTTGGGCTGCTCAATTCTGCCTCACCCTTATCTCTCTCTCCATACACCCAAAACAAATTTAAAATTTTAGTAATATGCCAGTTTTTTTATATTTATTTTCTTTTTTATTGAGGTCAAATTATTGTTAATATTGAGAATTTTCTTATCAAGTGAGTGTTACCATCAAGTAAACACTCTACACTTTTATTACATTTTTTATGTCAATAAAATATAAATCACTTTTTTTTAAAAAAGGCTAAAATAACTAAATTAATATGCACTCTCAACAATCTTATATATATATATAAAATAGTTCTATAATTTTCTTGTTTGTAAATTTCTGACGGGCTTGAAGACAGAACTAAGTTTTCGTTATACTTCGTCCAGTGATTCAGCTCCTATCCCCCTATCAACGAGCCCACTAAATTTACACCTCATAAAAAAGCCTAGTAAGTAAGCCCACTTAGCATTACCAAAAAAATATTCATCTCATAAGATCGTTAATATCATATTCTCCAATCTTTAAAATTATTTATTTGTCTATATTTTTACAATATGATTTTTTAAAATAATATGATTGTTGTTTAAAAACATTGACTAATTTTAAGGAAATTACTGGCAATAAAAAATTTTCAAATCTTTTTAAGAATAAATAAAAATTTTAGTTTCTACAAGAAGCAAAAATAAAAAAGACATTATCAAGTACTATCACGAAGTGAGCTCCTTTTCCCTACCATTTATTACCACTTTCGGTGCATACATACACATACTATCATGAAAAATTGTCAAACACAATTATTGAAAAAATATTTGGCAAAAAAGTACTGTACTTAGAAACTTTAAAACAAGGGATCACCAAAATCCAAATTCAATTAATTAGCAGTGGGGTTATATATCCGTTAATAAAGTAGAGTATTTTAATATTGGGCCTATTGAGAAGATTACTAATAAAATAAGTGACTCACAGTCATGTGGGTATGCTATAAAGAAAAGGTATTACTCAAAATTGCCAAAATATAGCTTTGCAAAAAAAAAAAAAACATAATATAGACTACAAATATTAATATTTTACTAACTTGTAGTATCGATAAATGATAAAATTCTTTTTTTATATCTTGTAAATAAGAAATTAATAACCTAAAATATAATTTTCTAACAATTTACCATCAATGTTACAAGGTAATAAAATATTCGCTTGCTGAATATGTTACCTAAGGCTTGTTTTTGTAAGGGCTGGTTCGGACCCTAAGGGGAGAGAGAGCGAGATGGTCTACTACACTCTTTCTCTCTCTGTCTCTCTCTCTCCCTCTTATTTATGTTGGTTTCACTGATACTAATTTTTGTAGCTCTTTATTGATTACAATTAAACAAGCAAATCTTTAATTGAGAAGTTTATTAGTTAAGGTTTATAAAAGAACAGTCATATTAGCTATGCTAAAATACCCCAAATAGGGAACAATATTCCCTATACAACAAAGACGGATGCCGCCCAAAAAAACCTTTTATGGTATTACACGATGTTCTAATATATAATATATATGTATTTGTCAATAGAATCTAATGTATGACATTGATATCAACAACCAAGCTTTATAAAAGCAATAATCAAAACAAAGATTTTAATATGAACTCGAATCTATACACATATATATATCTTGTTTTAATTTTTTAAAAATTATTTTCTAATTTCTATATTCCCTTCCCTCATATATTGAATCCAGTAAACCAGAATCCGTAATATAAATATTCACAAAAAACCAATTTCTAGCCTTTTGAAAATGTATTTATGATAGATAATGTTTCACATGCATGTTAAAATAAATCAAAAAAGAGAAAATGTCAAAGCCATTTTTTAAATTAAAAAAATAAAAACTCCTTTTATAATTAATCCAAAGAAGCTCAACATGTGTCTAATTGTTTTAATCAGACTCCTTTTATAATTAATCCAAAGAAGCTCAACATGTGTCTAATTGTTTTAATCAGACAATACAATGGGGTTGGGGAGCCCACAGATAAAACAGTTTTTGGGGAAGTGTGATCAGGTAGCATGATGTCACTATTATTGGCAAAGTTCTTGATCTAAAGACAATGGCCATTGAAACAAAGAGTTTATGGAATTCGAAATCTAAGCAAAAACCTTAACGATAAGAGCCTAAATAAACACCCCTACCCCCCCAAAAAAAAAAAAAGAAAGAAACTGGATTGCTGATAGCAGGGCCTGCTTTTATTGAAAAATTGCATTCCACTCACATATTCAAATGGGCCCACCACCCATGTCTTAATGGATACGGACCCATATTTCCAGATTTTAATTTTGACCATTATATATACTCAACTTAAACTTTATCTTCCCCCACCAATGCTACAATTTTTTTGGCTTAAACAAATTCTCAACATGGTATTGCCCCCCTAAAAAAAAAGAGAATAATGCAAATGAAAAGGCAAAATTGATGACTTTAAGAAAAAGTCATTGCCAAAATTCAAAAGCATTCATCTCAATCCAAAGAAAAGATAAAGAAGAAAAAAGAGAAATGCATTTGTATACTTAGGATTTTGACAGCTAGGCTAGCATAAGGACCAACGTACTTTTCATTTGTATTCCATGGTTTCTACTTTAGCTACGGGGTGGATATAGTCATTGACTCACAGTAATAAAATTTATATCCATCTCTCTTTTTTCTAATGATTTTCAAAGCGTCATTTATTAAATTAAAGACATTTGTTATTTCTCTCAAATCAAAATACATTAGATATGTCCGTTTTTCTTTTTCCTTTTCTTTTTCTGGGACAAAGGAGATGGTTACAAGAATAGAGAAAGAGATTAGGTCAGTAGAAAACGGCCTAGGCATCCTAGCCTAAGCTCTACATGTGCTGATGCTGAGCTAGCTACCATTCATTATATCACAGTATTGACTTCAGTTCCCCCTCAATCTGCCATTTCTATCCTCCAATGAGGCCTATCATGGTGTCTTCCATCCCTTAATTGAGATTTGCTCTCAATGAAAAACCTATGGTTTATGCAGCAATACCACCTGAAGGGAAACCTACTTAGTTACCTAGTGTAGAAATATTCACTTTTCAAATGGCTAAACTACTTTACCAGACTAGGGATAGAGAAAGAACAACTAAGGACAAATTTAAAAGCCAAAAGGGCTCAGTAGGCATCAGGCAAAGGCTTGCATTATGGATACTGAAATATCATGGCAAAGCAGAACATTTTGCCTACACTAAAATCAAACTTTTTAAACATCTGGTTCATTCTGAAGCAAATTCTCTGACCTGAAATGTAATTGTAGTCAGATGTCAATTGGTTTATTCAGTACTGTCTTCCCTCCCTCCGGCACTCCTTCACTATACACCCTCCCAAGAACTCTCCCACTGAAGCCACCATCTCAATTCCATATTCCCTCACCATCAGTCAAGCTGCCTCAATGGCAGACACTATCCCAGCCACCCTGCTTTCCCAACCTAAACGTTCCATGCTGCAACAATCCATCCACCAACTATACCTGACCGCGTGTCCAACCCTCAACACCACCTCCATCTTGGCACAAATCTAGATATAATTGGCAATTTGGCACCAGTGGTGAGAGCTGTCTGGAAAGATATTTCAGGCATTGATTTTCTAATCCTCAAGGAAATTGAGGGTTTGCATTCGGTTGCTGGGGTGTATATCAGTTCTATTCTCATATTCCTATTCATTTTCTTCCTACACTAGTGAATAAATAAATAAAAAGAAAAATGACACCCATTCACCAAGGAGGAAAAAGAAATAGCTCAAGCCGTTGCAAGATCCAAATCCATGGTTCACAATCTACCTAAGTAGGGTGTTGGGAGGTCATCGATCTGTAGTATTAGCATTACCCCTGCATCATACACATGCTATTTTTGTTGGACCCCAACAGTGACAAATGCCAGTCATCTATCCAAGTAGGAGACTATGTGGAGCTTTACTCTACAAAAGAAATTAAAGGTTTGGGCAACTTATTCAAGCTTGTATAGACGGTTAGTGCCTTCTCATAAGTAAGTTCATAATGTATGCAGCTACACTCAATTTAAAACTAGATTAACTCAAGACTAAAGCAGGGAACAATGATTTTCACTAAAGTTAAAAGACTGACACTCAAGAGTCAAGATTTAAATATAATCTTTGTTTTGTAGTTACCTTATCGATTTCAGTCATCCCAGCTCCAAAAGTCAGTGCATAAGATATTCAAGCAAACACCAAAGAAATATCCAATTCAGACATCATGTTGATAAGCAAGATTAAAACATCAATAAATGGTAAACTCACCTTAGCTAGCAGTGCAATTCTCTATGCCACCCTGAAGCTTTTCAGTCTCCTCTTGTAAGGAAAGTGATATCTCTGCAAAGATGGTCACAAACTTCACTTTGCTCAGAATAAGAACAATCTAATAGCATCAATACATAAATGACAAAAGGGACACAATCATATACGGCTCTCATTTACAACCATATGCTGTTTATTGTTCACTCAAATTTCACTCACACTCAGCTAGCAGTCCTGCTAATTGCTTAAATCCATCAGCTCCATGTGAGACAGAAGGTGGCTCTTAATCCAATGTCTAAAGTTAAATTGGATAACTATTGTTAGTAAGAATAAGACAACAACAAAAACCAGTAGATGATAGCCAAAGGATGTTTGTTCAACACATAAACATCATTGCACTAAATAGACAGCTACTCAAGGCAATCATATTCGGACAAAAGGTATTATAAGTTCATTAGTTAAGATAAAAACAAGAAGCCAGATGCATCAAATCCTCAATGCAATCAGAATGCAGAGGCTTTCACACATGGATACAAGAATCAGAGTGCGCCTTCTGCATTTCTGTCATAAAGACAAGTCGCCCAACAAAAAAGAAAAAGAACATCCTCAAACAGGGCAGTTTCAAGGAATAAAAACGATCGCTCAATTTGAGTCAATCAAACTACTACACAAACAACTAATAATCGTATACAGTCCGGACATGAAAATAAACCTCCTAGATTTAAGCCAATCCACCTACAAAATGCTCCCCACAAGCCAAGTTATCTGAGCACTTATTGCTCAATGGTTACATCATAATTTGGCTGCCAATCAACATAAATATCTTCATCCTAGCCCCACAATTGGTTCAGATCAGAACAGACAGGAAAGAAGATGACGAGATATGAGAATGCCACATAGATCCGATCTTTGGCAGAGATTGAAGAATTGATGGAAAGTGGAGCTGTAAAAACCATAAAAGAAATCTACATATTTGAGGAATTTTAATTCGCAGATGTCAAAACCATTATGTGATGTTGCAGAAAATGAGCCAGGCTATGTTGCAGATAAATCAGAGGCATGGCAAAAGAACTTTAGCATATCATCAATATTGCAGATATGCACTAGGAATTTGGAATTTTAATTCGCAGATGTCAAAACCATTATGTGATGTTGCAGAAAATGAGCCAGGCTATGTTGCAGATAAATCAGAGGCATGGCAAAAGAACTTTAGCATATCATCAATATTGCAGATATGCACTAGGAATTTGAGGAAGCCAAATCCGTTCAATGGACTCAAGCCTTCAAAATATTCCAGGATGAATACTAAACAAGCTAAGATGAGTGAGAAATTGACATATGCGCTTCAGGACCTAAAGAAAAGAAAATACAATTAATAGTATCATTCCTGAAATATGTTGTCTCAAGCAACTAAGCATATCATCACCACAATCAACACACATGCATAATTAGTATGGAAAGTGGCAAAGTTACGGAACATGGAACATGGGATATGCCTGTAGTCGAAGAATGGTATATATCCTCATCTTCGTTGAGCAATGCCAAAAGACCAGTACACCAACATTCTACTCTCACTTCTATCAGAAGCTAAAATTTTCCATTTGTTCTAAAGTTGGAACTTTCCATAGACTGCGTGACTCCTTCAAGTCAAAAGAGCGAAAACAACAAGGTAGACAATAAAATAAAAGTACAAAGCAAGCAATAAAAATGCAAGAACCCATAGCCACTGTCATAAATTACCACCCTCAACGTTAGCATTTGGCGTGTGGTGACCAGTTCCCTTCCAAAGCACATGATGCTCAATTAAAAGAATGATCCATTGCAAATACTTACCTTCCAACTCATCCGATGACCCTCTCAAAGACATAGCAATACATTGGACAAGTTGAATATAGTGGAGCACACACCGATAAGTCTACAAAAGAATGACTCCATTTGTGCAAACACCGATAAGTCTACAAAAGAATGACTCCATTTGTGCAAAGGTCAACATATATATAGCTCACAAGTGGCTCAAAATTCTGAGGACTATCCGACCTCATAAACAAAATAATCTGAAGTCTGTCATATACATCATTCCGAGTTCCATCAAGGAACCAGGTATAGGACTTCATCTCTTATAAGGTTATGATTAAAAGTCATTCTATCTGTTTTATAAGCCTTTTTGAATGATATAACATCTTTTCGAGTGTTATAGAAACTATCACATATGTTCTCTTTTGACTCGACTAACTCACAAAGCATATTCTTATTTATTATTTCACATACGAGTTACGAGTTACTCAAACAACACTCAAATATATTGCATGTTCAAACACTTGTTTTATTTTGCATTAACTCGGGACTTCATGATCTAATTTTAATTGGATTACTATGTTAATTCATCTTTCTAAGTCGAGCATGTTTGGTTTGAACATTGGCAGTCTAGATCAAGTCTTTCCACTCGATGTTATTTATCTAACTTGTTTTACTTCTAGACCGACTCGGATGGAATTTGAGTATACTTGGATATTAGACTCAAAAAATTTCATTTCTTTCTAACTCATATAATTATGCACTTAATTATCTTAATTAAAATTATTATTTGTGTCTAATCTTGGACCAAAGTATTTTATACTTTGAGAATCAAATTGATTTACTTTTGTAGGTTATTCAAACGAGGTTATCATATTTTTGAATTATAAAAATAACCGGCTTCAAAACGTCAAATCACCAAGCAGACAAGGCTTTTTCCACCTCGACCAAGGTCCATACACTCGTGTTAGGGTTGTTTGTTTCCAAAATTGGAAATCCGCAACGCTAAGCTCAACGGTGGATTAGGACTTCCAAAGGAGTCAAGAGCCGTTGCTCAACGTTCACACCTCAACGGATATTTTCGAGTGACTCGGAAAATCCATTGCAACGGTCACAAAGGACTTCCGAGTCGGAAGATAGTCACAATGGCTAATCCGCTTGGTTATCTATAAATAGAAGCCAACTCTCAAGACTTGAAGATTGCTTGAACCAACCGACAATACACGCACTTAAAGAAAAAGTCATTGTATTAATACTCAATCTTCTACTTACAACTCCAACTCTTTACTTAATATCTTTCCGAGTTGTAAGGTCTTGTAATCGGCTTACAAACACCCATTCTTCCTTTTTGAGTAAGGTCCCTTGGTCGAACTGTAAGGGCTAACTCAGCTCGGTTGTCCCTAACTAATTCAGCTCGGTTGTCCCTAACTAACTCGGTTTACCTCGGTTAGGAAGTACTAGATTAGATAAGATAATTTTTGAGTCTAGGAAAATCTTGTAAGGAATTGTCTAAGGGAGCAATTCTGGTTGAGTTTTTCTATCGTATTTTGTGGATTCAAAATAGTGGATTTGACTTGGTGCTTGAATTAGCACCGGCCGTGATTTTTGCCCGGAAGGGTTTCCACGTAACTTTACGAGTTAGTACCTTTTGAGTTCAATCCATACTCGGACTCTCCTCACAGTCTTGTCTAGTTTTATTCTTCTATTACTTGTTTAAATTTTCCCATCACCCTATTCTCTAGTTTTATTCTTCTATTACTTATTTAAATTTCCCCATCACCCTATTCTCTAGTTTTATTCTTCTATTACTTGTTTAAATTTCCCCATCACCCAATTCACCCCCTCTAGGGTGACGTAATTTCTCCAAGAGCAAACCTTCATAATCTACTTTTTCAAGTCAATCTAGTGGAGCAATGCATTTAACTGCTGCAAGGAGAAATTACTGTATCTCAAGGAAGTATAGGAACTTCACTTCTAATAGGGAATGAAACACACATAAAGTTGAGATTCGGTGTATTACTAAGAATCATCGAGCTCATATCATTTGGCAACATCCATGAGCAACAGAAATTAGAATATCTCAAGACCTAAGATAACACTATCAAAATTTTAAACCCCACCAAGAAGATTGCAAGTCCCTCAGGCCCAACCAATCTCCAATCACCCCCATCCTAAGAAAATGAAAGAACAGAGGACAAATAAAAAACATATTCATTGTGCCCAGAAAAGATGCCATTTCACAGTGTATCTAACATCCTTGCCCAGTACCCAAATAAAGAGCACAATAAGTTAAAGCTGACTGCTACTTATGCTGCCTTATCTTGCAAGAAGTAGTATAAATCAAAAGGAACATGAAAGCACAATAAGCTAAAGCCAAACCATTCCGTGCAGCCGCAAACCACCCACATTTTGATCAATATTGGTTAGATGACAAGTACAAACCCCAAACCCCATATTATCACCCCCATAAAAAGGAAAAGAACATATACGTGCATGCATAAAGGCATGAGCACAAATATAACAGAGAGCATTTATAGAAAACAATCCACCAACATACAAATGGGACTGGAGCAGTCAACAAGAGAGGAACCTGGAAACACTACTTACGAAAAGATTTTTTGTCCCATCAAAAATCTTAAAATCAAATTTGCATTTCATAGTTGTAACAAATCCCACCTCCTAATTTCCCCTTCATGTCATATGATTGTGAAGAGCTAGAGATTATCTGAAAGAAACACTTGTATCAAATTTGCATTTCATAGTTGTAACAAATCCCACCTCCTAATTTCCCCTTCATGTCATATGATTGTGAAGAGCTAGAGATTATCTGAAAGAAACACTTGTATCATCTAGTGAGTACTCACCTGAGTGATGTGGCTCAGAATGTATCATCTAGTGAGTACTCACCTGAGTGATGTGGCTCAGAATGTAAACATACATCAACTCCAGAAGCTTTATGACCAAGCATAAATGCGGCTGCTATCAAACTCGTACATCTTGCTTGCTCACCAAATGCTTCAACAAATCTGTTTTGCTGCCAAGAATAAAAAAATAATAATGAGAGAACAGTTGTCATGATGGAATTCATATATTATCTTTCCTGCTTTTGACAAAAAGTAAATGTGACTAATAATTGGGAATATGCAACAGATGTGCATTTCTTCAAAAAAACTAATCACATATCAAAGGCCAAAATTTTACTACCAACCAAAGGACTTGACAGCTGCTGAACCCAAGCAAAACTACCTCATCTGAAACAGTTAAAATAGACCAATTAAGATACTTAGGAACAGCAGCCAGAGTTCAACTATCAAAAAGACAATGAACTATAACAAACTCACTTAATGTTCAATGCAGGACTACGTTAAATATGACATGATAGAGTTTTGAAACCAGAATAACAGAGAGGCCATTTGACAGGCTTATCACCGCCTTTATTCCGTCATGCTCACAAGCACAAACAGCAGGCTTATCACCGCCTTTATTCCGTCATGCTCACAAGCACAAACAGTCCTCAGCCAATGCAAAGTCGACAGTGCAGTAAAGCAAACTGCATGAGTTTTCTCCAGGCAGGACTGAGGGTATTAGTTCACATATACTAAAGACAAAGGGACCATTATTGTATCAATCCTCCTCATTGGTCAATCACATCATGAACCCAACCCACATCTTAACAGCTGCAAAATTAACTAACCCAGAAAAACAACTAAACCACACTCGTAAACATTTGTGCTCCCTATGAACAGTTTTTACTCCATTGCAAACCAAAAACAAATTCAGGAGAAATTCATACCATCTCTATCTAAACAAAGAAGCTTAAAGCACAGTCACGGAGAAGATGGTTAACAAAAACAAAAAGCTCAGGTCATCAAAATTCAGTCCATCTCTAATCTCAACAAAAGCAAAGTATAAAGATAAAATTTTTTTAAAAAATACAAGGGAACGAGACCTAAATTCATACCCGTCTCCCATTCTTCCCAGTAGATTTCGAAATTAGAACAAAACTGATCCAAAATTTTAACAAATTGACTGAAGATTTGAGGAACGCAACTCACGAATTGAAAAAAATAATAAAAAATGTAGCGCCGAAAGGTCTGCCTCTGATCTTCTTTCTTTCTTCCGCTTCCTTCGATCTAAGAATTCAGTGGCTGATTCTGATCGTCGTCCCCCATCCTCTCTCCTCTCTCCGATGAAACATCATATCGGGGGTAATTTCGGAACCCTGGCGCCAAAAAGCCATGTATAGGCCACAAGGGCTGGCACTCGGACCCAACCCACACCCGAAGCATAAGGTTGGGGAAGAAAAGGCTGGCCGGGCCCCAAGTGCCAAAACATAGGTTATAATGTTGTGGTTGTGAATGAGCCCAAGTCCCAAGACCACTGCCCTTTTTATAGGAGTTCGTTGGGCCTAACACGGTCCAAGTCAAACAACGCGCTTTCTAAAGTGCGTTTTATTTCCTCATATGGCCCATGGGCCGTGGCCTAAAATTAGCCGCTTTGCTAAGTTTTATTTTTTTCGCAGACTTCTTTATATTAATTATAATGCCCCTTTTTTTGCTCCACATTTTTCTAAATTTTAAACAGTAAATAGTTGCTTAATAAAATAATAATAATCATTATTAATAATAAGTATAAAATAAAGAAACAAGTAGTATAATCATTTGTTATTTTTTGGGAATTAATAAAAACTTTTATTTTCACCAAAAAGAACAAGTAGTAACAATGAACACTTATTTTGCTAATGGACACTCGACTATGTCAAACCTTATCATGTTTAAATAAGCACGTTTTATACAACAAAATTATATTAGAGGAACAATGACCAAACAGAAAAATAGTACCTATAAAATATTCATTTAATCAAATTAAATATTATTAAAAAATTTTAACTCGTAATGTATTTACAATATTCACATAATCAAATTAATGAAAAAAATATATAATGCATCCTTTGATCTAATGTAGATAAAGCATCCTAAAATTATAAGAACATGAAGACAAGATCCGGCCTCGCCTACCATCACCAGCGTCTTTCCCTCAACTTCACTAATGGTCGGGTTCCTTGAATTAAGAAGAGATAAGAGGAATAGGAGGGCGAAGGACTATGAGTTCACTATTAAAAAATGGTTAGATAGGTTTCCTTGAATAATGGAATCTAATAAACCATTATCTATCCTAAAGGCGGCGGCGGCAATAATAATAATAATAATAAAAAGAATTTTATAGAAAAAATAATAATAATGAAGCTAAGATCAGTAAAGCTAGAAACAAAGATGAATGGAATCAGCAAATTCCTCTGAAGTGCAATTGTCTCCAACTGCTGTCTGTACTCAAACATCAGCGAAAGCAAAGCAAACAGCTTGAAGCAGGGCTTGCCGCTTCAGTATGTGAATCATAAAGTGAAAAGGATTTTTAGGTCTATGGGCTATGGTTGATACAGACACATATAATCGATAGCATAAGCCTTTTCCACATCATATGCTGACACAAGAAAACAATACACATCAAAGCCAAGCCGAGCCAAATACTCTACCCAGACATCATTATCAGCCTAAAGCACATTTTCCTGTATCTACAAAAGTAAGGAAAAGATTTTGGACACTTACCGGATAGCCAGTGTGTACGCCATACTGCCTTCAGGATCACTGTAAACTCTGAGGAAACATGTTTACAGCCATTTAGCAAATGAAAAACAAAAATGCAGTAAAACTTCGTGAACAAATTACCTGTCAATGTCACATAAACCCGCATCAACTTAAGCATTTGAGGATCTTCCAGACCCTACATGAGTGCAGAATCTCCATGTGATCCAAGAAGTCATCCAATGAATGCAAAGACTCAGAATGTACATGGGATTGAGGACAAATAGGAGTACTCTGGAGCTTATTAAAGCACTAACAAATTATACTCCCAAGACTCAGGAGATCGTAACACTCTCCTAGCTGCAACTATCCTATATGCAATAGTGACGTTGCAGTCCCTCTTTCATCACCAGCATTCCCCTGCACAAAGCAAAACAAGAAAATGCACTCTGGGCTTACCATGATTCCACAAACAACCAGGTTCATACAAGAAGCCTCCTCGCCACCACCAAGCTCAGTACCTTGAAACTTAGTGCTGAAATGCATGAGTTGACAACTGTAAAGTTCCTATGAACAGAAACGTAACATACGCACTAACATGAGAACAATCGTGGTAAGTGAAGACAGGGGAGGAAAGAATCTCAGACAGAAACAAAATAACTTGTTCCAAGTTGTTGAAGAATTGGGCACACCATTTCATACACCTTTGATACCTACAAGAATATAGCCAAAATAAGTTGACACACCTAAAAAGATGGATATAATTTTTGAGGAAAGCAGTTGAAAAAACAGAGTATGAGGTATGCAAATTCCCATAGCAGGTGTATCCTGTATTTGTCCTGTGCAAAACCCTTGGCCATATCCAGGTACAACCTAACAAGCAAGAGAAACAATGGCCAGGTACAACCTGACAAGCAAGAGAGACAATGTACCTAAGAACATTTTGAGTGTACTTCAAAAACATTGCTTCGTCAAAGATATGCGGAAAGAAAGCTATGATGAGTCCATGTTGCATAATTATACTTCCATATTTTAAGGACAAACATTTCAAAAAGTAATTCATCTGAAGAAAGTGAAATAGTCATTGAAATATAAACATGGATGCAGAAAAAATTTAAAGATAGCTTGGGCATATATCACTGCAGTCATGATAATGATGCATATATCACTGCAGTCATGATAATGATGCATATATCACTGCAGTCATGATAATGATATTGACATGTGACAGGAAGATGACAAGAAATAAGAAATAAAACATTTCAATTCTTACAAAAATGATGCCAAGTCAATAGTAATGTTCCCAAGCCAGACAATTTGTGTTCTTTCTTGACTGCTTCAGTTGTGCTTGAATAAAAAAAATAATGTCCATAAGCAGTTCATAAACAAGACATATATTAGCATTATTCCAATAAACAGAGAAAAATGGGGGACGTCCTTACATCGATATAGGTACCTATGTAGGAGGATTATGCAGGTAACTCGGCAGTTCTTCTCATTTTTAGTTTACTTACGTGAACCTTAAGTATAGACATCATCAATTACTCAGTCTAATCCCCTTGGGTCTTAAGCGAGTAACTTATATTGATTGATTAACAAAACAATAAAAATTAAATAAAAATTCGTACACGTGAGAGCAGAGCTTTTCAGGAATGTTGCTTATGCTAGGCAAGACTATCTATGATCAATTGCCAAATAACCTGAAACTAAATTGAGTCAAAGAATTGAAACAGGGCTATATAATTTTTGTCTCAAGAATGAAATTAACCTACTCTCCCCAAAAAAATTCATATGAACCTAATTCAACCAAAAATTATCATCCCTAGTGCTTGTATTTGCAAAACATTTAGATGAAATAAACCAACAGAACATAAACCAAATTGCCTTTGAACAAAATGACTTGACCAAACCAAGTTCAATCGACACAAGTATTACCTAATCAAGATCTCCAATTCTTACTGGGTTGGGTAGTGCGCGCATGAACTTGTACAACGGCCAACAACTTGATACTCGCCTATACAGAGTTTAAATTTCGATCTCCAATTGTTAATGTTGGGGTCGGAATGTCAAGAATTGGGTTCAGATATCCAAGTTGAGGTTTAATTTGAAAAGCCCCAAATTTTGGGGCTAAAGCCTAACGCTTTCTAGTCCCCTTAAAACAAACATTAAACTACCATATGAAAGCATCAGAAAGCAAGTACAAAAACTTACACTACAGGTCGCCGAGGCCTCTGAGAGTTAGTGCTGATGGTGGAGTCGGGCTCTTCTCCGCCGTCCACTAATCCCCGGTCATTCTCTCTCCTCTCTGTCTCCCCCACGAATCTCACTCCCTTATCATAACATAAACTACAAGAAACTCACTTATCTTCAATGCAGATAGTTTTGAAACCAGAATGCCAGTGAGGTCTTGGACCGGCTTGTCACCACCTTCATTTCCGCAATGCTCACAAGCACAAACAATACTCAGCCAATGCAAAGTCGACAGTGCGGTAAAGGAACTGCATGAGTGTTGTCTACGCAGGATTGAGGGTATTATTAGTTCACATATACATTAGTGTAATAGTAGAATAGAGAAATAACACAAATATTATAGGAAAAAGACAAAGGGACCATTAATTCATACAAGGGGAAAAAACATTAACGATTGACGAGAAGGTAAGAAGTGGTGGAAACAATTATCGTGGTGGACCCTTTAGCGTATTATTGGCCCTTTTCCCCTTATTTCTGGTCCCTTTCCAGCCATCGTTGGTCAATCCCCCTCCCTCCCCTTCTTAAAACCAAACTAGGGTTTAGAGGTAACTAAGGGAAAGAGATAGGGGAGATATCGAGAGAAGAAGATTGAGGCATACACTGAATAACTCACATTTTCCAGAGTGGAAGAATCTCCTTCTCGGGCGAAATCCTCGACAATGTTTACACCACCAAAACTCTGAAATCCTCCGCATGAACAGATGAACCTCTGGGTTTTTTTTTCAAATAGGATATACGCTAATTCAATATGACATTAACTGATTTTTTTAAAAACAATGTGGACATCTTTCATTTAATATATATTCATTCAATTTAAGGTGATGTTAAAATCTAAGAACTCCCCACGGGTAAAACTTTAATTATAAATGATTTGAAATTTAATCAAGTTTATTATATATACCAGCACAAGTTGGTTCAATTAGTTTTATATGGAGAGATTATTATAACTTTAACACAGAAAAAGAAGAGTTGAATTTAGCAAATCCCATAGGGCTTCAACTAGTCAACGTCATCTTCTTCTTTAATACAATAACTCACAAAAGGCTTGGAAGAAGAATACCTCTGGCCAATGGCCGATGATAAATCGAATATTGATGCATTTCTCTTCCTCAAGCTTCTTCCTCTTGTACATACAAAAACATCCTTTATAGGTCCTGTCGAGACATAAATGGCAAAATCTCATCAACCAACATAAAGGAGTTATAGCCATTGGATATTAGAAAACATACTCACAAACACACCTGGAATTCTCTGAGCTCAGACTATCGAACATAGCCATGGGCTTTCTTGTACACCCCAAAACATCAATTATAGCCTAAGAAGATCCTTAAAAGTCCATATCAATTATAAAGAATACAATCTTGATTGATGAATACTGTTCTTTGAACACAATCCCAAAAGGGTCAGTTGATCAAACATAGAATCAGAATCAAGGGTAATGAAGGGGAGAGAGTTTAAATTAACCCAAGAAACAATATATTGAAATTTCACTCCCACGGTAATGAGGGGGGAGAGAATCAAATCAAGTAACAAAAAAACCGAGTTTCATGAAAATGACCTTTAAGTTAGACAGATTCCACCTTGGGGGGCTAGGTTCCTCCATACTGCCGCCCCAAAATTAGCATAGAGCTAATAATCCACAATCTCAAAATTAGCATAGTGAATGCTACAGCGACATAAAAGTAATTCACCCCAAACACAATTGACCAGATGTAAAAAGCCAGACAAGTTTGCAACTTCTCAAAATACAAATCGAACAAGAATAGAGCTAATAATCCACAATCTCAAAATTAGCATAGTGAATGCTACAGCGGTATAAAAGTAATTCACCCCAAACACAATTGATCAGATGTAAAGAGCCAGACAAGAAAAAATCTACCACAGTGATAACAATTACACTCAGAAACTTAGTGAAAATAGGCACCTTAAGGCTATTGAGAAGCATAGTGACAACAGGATAACAAATAACCTCCTCACTAAAAAGTGATTCATCTCGAAGTGCTAGACCATTAATAGTGAAGGAAATACATAGGTAACCTTTACTTGAACAAAAATTGAGATAACAATATGAACAAGTCAAGTAAGTGGCCAGTGGGAAACTAGCATTCCAATCTAACATGTATAATATCTTAAATTGATCACAACATGAATCTGACATATCAAAATGCAATTCTGACATAACATAGCAAGAGATTTAGTACCATTGTAATCGAAATTGCAGCTCCAACAAGGATATAAAAGAACAGAATATGCAGAGAGGCTTAGCACATATGAGAAGGAGCATATCAGCAAAGAACTAAAGATAATGTCATCATTTATCATCAACATCGCTACAATATAACAACATCCCGCATGACATATATTAGACATAATAGAAAGTTACGTCGATAGGTAACCAAATCCGATATATTCCAGAACCGGACGCAAGGGTAGTAGCACCAATTAATAGACACAGGGCTGGAAAAAGACAAGAAAAATAGGGTAGATAGATTTGAAAGGGCACATACCTGAGAGTGGGGCGGAAATTATAAGAAACGAACATCAATACTATGCTCAAACTGTACGGGTTCTGTCCAAAAAAAGTCTTGAAGGAAAAAAGGAAGGGATTCCTACCAACGGTAAACCGGAGGCAACGTGAATTGTGATTAATCTTTATATTTGAGATGCCGAAGCAGAACCTAATACAATGATAGAAATTTCCACCACTGACCCACCTACTAAAACCCTGCACATCAATTGAATCAATTAATAAAGCAATATCAATTGAAGTTAATCCGTCACAACTTAGGAAATTAGAAGCTCGAAGCTTCTTTGCCTCCAGAAATTAATACTTCCTGTATGTGAATGACTGTCCTCTTTGACCTTCTAACGTAGCCAAAGCAATGACATATAAAAATTGGATTACTGTGTAAATGTTTTATATCTTCTGGAAGTAGTCTTTCAATATTCCAATAGTGATGTTTACAATATCATCGAGAACAAATTGTCTCACAACAAGACATCCTAAAACACTAATAAGGTAAATATGAAGACACCACATAATTACGGTCTATTATAGAATTAGCAAGAAAAAAATATCCTACAAACAATCCAAAACATATAGAATGATCGAACATATATGACAGTTAAGTTTATATGGATATTAAAATATGGGTTGTCAGTATCTAATTAGCTATCAAGTAAAAACAGCAAAACTTAAGGCTATTTTATTACTTTTTTATAATTATGTTAAGATTGGATATCAGCCCTAAAAGCACAAGGTGAGCTATTTGTATCTTTTTAAAAGAAAGTTTATAAAAAAATATATATTTAAAGCAATGAGCATCAAATATACAGCTTAGAAAGCTGCTCACAAATCAAATGAAAAGGAACAGAAGAGACAAGCACCTAAACATAAACTTATCCTCTCACGTAATATTCTTCAACTATGTCCTTCTAATTGGAGGGTTTTGGCTGAGGGAGCATTAGGACGTTTACCTTGACGTTGGCTTCAAGGTGGGTGACAAGTCAATTTTCACCCAATTGCACATGATAGATACTGGTAGCTCTAGTAGAAAGGAAAGATTTCTGAGAAACCGAATTTATATCATATAAAAAATAATGAAAATAAAAGATTTTTTTATAAAAAAAGAAGTAGAGAGAAGGGGATACATTGAGAAATATTCTGGCTCTTCTTCCCAGGATTGAGGGTGTGTTTTTCACTGTTGTTGCCTCCTTCAACTGCCATTTCTCTGCAAATATACATGTAAGAATGAAGGGAAATAAAAGAGAGTCACTGGAGGTCTTTGTGAGGGTCGGCTGAAATCGAAGTGAAAGGCATTGAATTTCTCAAAGGAAAATGGCAAATCCAATTTGTAACATATACCAGTACCTTGTTTGATATTTTCTTTTCGATCTCATCAACTCATTCATTTATCTTCTCCAGCAACAAACAAAAATGAACTTTTTTGAATGACTAGAACTCCAAATTTGTAAATAAAAGAAACAAATTTAGAGCATTACCGCAGTTGATATGGCCTTCTCCGCTGAAGCATTCCTCTTGTCGACTGCACAACAATACCAACAAAAAGACGTAAGGGTTCAGAGAAAGGGACGGCGCAAAATTGAGGGGAGAAGAGAGAGAAACCGCTGAACATTTATATGTATAAAATAAAAAAAGGGAGTCAGCGAAGTAAGTTAGTAATGCATGCAGGGAAACCCTTCCAGCCCTTATCTATCAACCACACCCCCCGGGTGGATAATTCGACATTTTTAAACCGCCAACACTCTGAAATCCTCCACATGAAACATATGAACCCCTGCCACCAAATATCTGGAAAAGTCAACAGACATGGAACAGAAGAGGTGAGGGACTACCAATCGAGGAGTGAAGTCGGAAGGCCAAATGAAAGACCCTAACACTCGAAATAAATCGATGAACCAGAAATCTAAATCTTCTATAGATCTAGTGATCAACGAGTGCAAGTAATCCATGGCTAGAAGAATGCGACCAAAAGGCAGTGATGCAAGAAACTTCGAGATGATGAATAAACAAATCTTCATTCGGCCTCCAAAACCCTAACCCTAGAAAACTGCGGGTGGAGCGGGGAGGAGGCGGGGGAGTGGCGGGAGATGAGAGAACGGATCGGATAGACTGATGAAGTGGAAAGGACCAGAGGAGCGACAGAGAGAGACAGAGAAATGGCCACCGTGGGAAGTATATATAAGTTGCCCCCCTCGCCAGCTGTCAATTACCAATTGGTGGCTGTCAATTAAAACGCGTAAATACACGCGCAAAGCATTTTCGCTACTTCCCGCTAACTCAAGAAGACAGAGACAATGTGGATTTTTATCAAAAAAAAAAATTTACAGTATGGATTTAAACAGAAAAAAATAGCCCTTTACCGTGAGAGTTGTTTAATAAAAAATATCAATATAAAATAATTTTCAATTCTTTCAAAAAAATAAAAATAAATAGAAAATTTCTATTTTTAAAAAAAACCTACAAAATACTAATTTTATTAACTTTTCACGATAATAATTGATTTTTTTTGCTTAAAAAGATACCTACAACATAGCTCATATTAGCTTTAAAACAATCTTAAAGAAACTACACGCTATTAGAAATAGGGAGAAAAAACTGTTCACAGCAAAAATGAATCCTAAATCCTATTTTCATATTAGACACATAAATTAATCAAAGTCAAACCTCTGAAAAATGTAAACATTAAAAATAAAATAAAATAAAATAAAAAGCTCAACCCGTTAGAACTCGGTCCATCTCTAACCTAAATAAAGATAACAACACAAAATATTAAGAAAAGGGAAACGAGAGCTAAATTCATAACTTGCTCACCCATTCTTTCCAGCCAATTCTCAAAGTCAAAATCGAAATTGATCCAAAATTTTTCACAAATTGATTGAAAAATTAATGAATGCAACCCACGAATTGATAAAATTTCAAAAATGCAGTCTCATAATGTACTCAAATACCAAAGAGAGAAACAATGATGTAGATAGAAAGGAGCTAGTCCAGAGAGGGTGACGGAAATAAAGAGAGTAAAAGAGAAACACAACGAGAAAACTTTGAATTGTAGTTAGAAAACTTGTTTATGTTAACAAAAATTGGAGTCCAAAACAGGGAGACAGCAAATACCATAGTGTCTCCACTATTCAACTTCCATCTTCTTATTCAGTAGAGTAACTCACAAAAAGCTTGGAATACGAATATGAATACCTTTGGCCAATGGCCGATAATAAACCAAACAATGATGTCCTTCTCTTCCTAGAACTTCTTGCTCTTATCAAGATATAAATGTCAAGATCTCATCAATCAACAATAAATGGAAATAGTATGTGTGTATTACTAACCTCAAGCATCATATTCAAAAAAAAAAAGAGAGAAAAGCACAACGAATCATGAATATTTCTAGCTTTGGTGGCAAACGCTCTTAACTGGTTCAGTAAAAACAGGGTATAAATTCAATTTTGATCAGAGTCATGGTTATGAGCAAAGGACAGAAGAATTACCAAGTTTTAATTTAGCTTAATTAAGTTCCACAAAGGGACCAAAAAACAACCTTTCTTCACAATTATGAAGGCAATCTAGTAACAGAATGTGAATCCATGGAGAGACAGATAGCAAAGCAAAATCAACAAGGTATTCTCAAGTTCTGAGCAGAATGATAATGAAATTCACATTTGAAGGGGTCATTTCAACTGGTCTTAAGCATTTCACTCAAGAATTGGTCTTATTCCAAAACAATAAATTCACCTGATAGAATATCATGGCAAAGGAGAAATCATCGACCTTTATGTAGACTTCCCCCTCCATAAATACTTCCCAGGCCATGTACTGATCTGGTATTTCAAACCAAAATAAAAGGGAAAAATTAGCAGAAGAATAAGCAATAAATCCATATGGTTAAGGGTCACTTACTGCTTCCTATGTTCATTCCATGCGCATATTGCACCCTATATTGACCTTGCTTAATACAACGTCTCCAAATTTTAGATAATCAACACTTGAGTTGGTTAAAAAACATTCTTGAAAGTATCACCAGATTCATCCCAACATCAGAGTGAAATCAGTCAACTCTTCCTTGTACAAATGAAAATGGAAATATTTTTTACATAAATTTTCACTCTAGAGTGAAATATTTTTTACTAATAATCAAGAACACGCAACAAGTTGAAAGATAACATCAGTTGAAAAGAAAGGACTAGCTCCTTTCTATCTTGGCTGATAAGATAGTCATTAAAAGGTTGAGTGACCTTTTAAGAGTAAGTACTTTTCATTTTGCTTCCTTCCTCCTTTCTATCTTTTACTAACAACATTATTGAAATTTACTGCCATATATCCTTTACTAACATAAGTACTAGCTTTTACTAAGTGTCACTGTCATTATGAGTTTATCTTTTAAATATAACACGAATAATCACAAATATGGAAGCAAACAAGGAACAAGAAATTTCACACAGGCTTCCAAGAATATCTTCAGTGCAAAAAGTATCACTCAAGCATTGCCTGGAAACCAGAGAAGAACATATAGAAGGGAAAAGAATTTGGAAGTCTATCCCATTCATAAATAAAATATAATCAAACTCTGGAAGTCTGTTCAACACATAGGATATAATCAACTGTGTTAACTGTGTTACAGTGCATCACCAAAAACATTTCCGAAGCATACATAAGCAAGCAAGGTAGTACAAAGTCCAGACAACAAGAGGTTCTCGCAAAACCACATAACTTTTCTGTCAACACCTTTCTAAGCTGCATTTAACCATCCTTTTCAAAGCGTATGATAGTGTTTATATCTAAGTGGATACCATGTCTTCTAGACTTGATTGATTTTGGATAGTCATTGGAGCTCTTGGTACTAATTATTCAATATACATTAAGAAATCAAGCAAGCAAATATTCAATGCATCACAGAACTCAAGGGGAATATCATCATGTTAATATAAAACTATCAAAGAAATTTGAACAGAAGTAATAATATTTTTATCACTACCAATCTACTGAAAATTTTGTAAAGTTCTATCATTCAGAACTAACAGGTTAGAGAATCACATAATTCATGTAAATAATAAGCATTTTGCATATATGCTGGAAATTAATAAAAAGTTGATAAATTAATAAAAAAGTGGAGCAAATATGCTGGAAATTTGAATGAAAAATGAAAAAAAAAGTGGAGTAAAAATGTTCGCTGATAAGATAGTCATAAAAAAGTTGAGTGACCTCCTTTTCTTTTGCCCTCTTCCTCCTTTCTATAGTCACACATAAATCAATTCAAATGACATTATTAAAATTTATTGCAAGAGTTTAATTTCTCTATCTTTTACTAACACAACTACTAGCTTTTATTAGGCGTCAATATAATAAGTCTATCAGTTAAATATAACAATGGATAATCATAGGCTTCAGAGTATAAGTAGTCAACCAAGTTAACCAAGACTATCGGTTAAATTTCAATATGTTTTCTATATCTCATTATTTCTCATGGAATTTTACAAATGGAGGAATTACCTGTCTTAGCTTGAAGAAACCGAACGTTGGATGGTGGTTAAAAGTCGTTGCTTGTCTTTAAGAAACCTAGACACACACAACCAAAGGGAATTAACCACTATCACAAGCAAATAACAAAATAGCTGGAAGTTCAAATATTACTTAACTCTAAGCAATAAAAAGAAGAAGAAACCCAGGCTTATCCCTGCACCCAGAGTATATCTCATTGCTCTGTTTCCTTTGAATATTGAATAGCAAAACCTACTCTTATTCTTGTATTTGAAAGAAAATCACCAGCTATGCACATACAGCATCCTGAAATTAAAACGACAAAAATAAGTCAGTTATGGGCATGAATATGAATGTTAAGACATAACAATAAACCAAACCTGGAGGAGGTTTATAGAGTGCTTAATCTTTGATGGGCACTTGATCTCAAGCTCATGATTCTGCTAGCTTTGTATGTCCAAGCATGATTCCTCTATAAAGCGTTTAATCTTACACCAATTACGCAACATCAAAACAGGAAAATGCCCAAACTTCACAATAACGAAAAATGACGCCCAAATAACACTGAGATCACCAAAAGACCTCAAATTATCCACTCAGTTTGTCAAAAGCTAAACAAAAGAAAGATCTCAAACATCCTCCCTTCCCACTAAAGCTGCCCTGAAAACACCATTTGCAAGACAAAATAGTAGTAAATAAGATGGAAAAGAAGAGGTTCTAAACCTTGTACTGTAGCATCAACATTTGACCATGGGTCTTCCCCTGAAAACACAGAAAATTGCATAAGAACTCAAACAACATTATTAAATAAAATCTGAACACTTTTGACATCAGAAGAAATCATGAAGATGAAATGATAATCAGTGACTGATACCAAATACCAGAAAATGAGTTCAAGAATCCGAATGACATCAGATAGATCATTACAACTTGAGCAGGGCATTTAGGACAAGCCAGTTCTTGACGAAATGTGATAAGACTAATTCTAAATAATTTTTCCTCATCTTCATCTTAAATCCAGCACATAATATTCGAGATCATTTCATTCAAAATGTAGGAATACCTCCCTAAAGCAATGTCAAGAATATAAATCAATTTATCTTCCAAAAGCAGAACACACTTAGTTGCCCTTGCATACCTTTGCCCAGCGCTCTGCACATCACAACAGAGAGAACAAGAGAAACGACCGGGGTTAGAAGACAGGGGAGCAAAGAATCTCAACCCTTATTGATAAAAAAAACAGCAACAAAAGGGTCAGAAAACAGGGGCGGAAAGAATCTCAAGCCTTATTGATAAAAAAAAAAAAAACAGCAAAAAGATGTAACTTATTCCAAGTTATTGAAGAATTGGACACACCATTTCATTCACCTTTCACACCTATCAGATTTTAGCCAAAATAAGATGAGACACATTGAAATAATAATGGATATCATATTTGAGAAAACAGAGTCAGATTCAAACCAGTTGGAAAAGCAGATCATGAGGTGTACAAATTCCCCATAGCAAGTGTATATTGGATTTGTCTTGTGCAAAACCCTTGGCCATGTCCAGGTACAACCTAAAAAGCAAGAGAGATCATCTCTGAATGAACGATCACCAGTTCATCAAAGCCTGCAAAAGCCCACAAGGCTGCTACAGAAAATATATTTACAGGTCAGAGGATGTCCCTCAGCCCCAATATATCTACTCTCCAACAACCTCAATCCATCTCCTGAAAAAGAGAAATAAAGAGAGACACAGAATCACTGAACCCAACAATGACTTTGTTTCGCAGTTTATACAGAGTAATTGTTTCTGTATCCTCTTGAATAGCAGAGGATCGAAGACGAAATAAGAATTTCCAAACAAGACTTTCAAATGCCATTTGGAATAATCCCATTGGTCTACTTCTATTCTAAACCCATAGGTTTAATAACCCCATACTAGATCCAACTATTGAAACAGGGTTATCTATGCCAAATCAACTAACAGTAGATATGAAATTGACTAGAGCCAAATTTACTTAATCTGACCAAGTTACAACTTACAACCCAAACAGAACATCCTAACATTAGTATGTCCTGGATACAGACCAGACAACCTCTTCCATTTCACACCGGATACTGCTTATACACACCAAATTTTAATCTCCAGTACTTAAAACATCCGAAATGGAATATCACGCTGAAAAGCCCCAAATGTTTCGCACTAAAACCCTAATTTTCTTTGATTTAACTCTTAAATTAGCATCAAACAACACTAAACAAAAGGAACCATAATGTGATTATTAAGGTATGAAGAATTGAAGACTTACACTGGCTGTTGCAGAGGCCTTCAAGCGTGACTGTTAAATGGCAGCATCAAACCCTAATCCTCTAACCTTAACCCGGGGCGGATAATCGGATATCAACAAACCTTCATTTCATTTAATTTAGTTCCAAAATCCTAGGGTTTATATTTCGCCCTTAAAACACCCAAACCATCAAACAATCCCCAAAAGAAGAACGAGTAATGAAATAGGCCAATAAAAGCAAACTTACAACGCACTAACGTGGTGATGGCGGCGGCGCCCTGCTCCGACGTCCGCCGGCGGCAGAATGTGGTGGTGGACCTCCACTCTTCACCCTTCACTCTTCCCCTCCCACTTCGGCTTCGATGTTGTGAATGAGACCCAGAACTCACTATAACGGCAATATATATAGATGACATTAACCGCCTCAAATTAACGGGAAAACACGCATTAACAAATACTTAAACGCGCATCGTACACGGATTAAACGCTGTAATCATGCTTTGCGAAAAACGCGTTTTCGCCAACGTAGGCCGCAAGTCTTTTTGGACCCTACAATAACGGCCTAGTTTTCTACTAACGATTTCATCAATATAAAAATGAAAGATATTTTAAAAAAAATGAAAATAAGAAGAATATGGTCATAAAGCTAATAAATATCAACAAAGTGAACGTAACAACCCAAATTTTTTAAAAAAATTATTGTTATTATTATTATTATTAATTTAATCTTGCATTAAAACATAATTATTAAAATTTGGCATATGATATTTTTGATTTAATCACATATTTGATGGATTTTTGCTAGACTAGTGTCTAAATACATTTGGAAAAGTAAAGAGATAAACTATTAAAGTTAAGGATTAATTTGTATCGTTCTATAAATAATTAGGACAATTGTTAAGACTTTTAGGGTACCATGACCTTAGGTTATTCCATTGTTACTCCCCTATAAATACCCCCAAATTGTTTGAAAAAATACTCACTCACTCATATTTTGTCATCTCTATTCATCTCTAGTTTTTTTTTTCCTACTCTTCTATCTACTCTCATCTTCAGTGAAATTCTTTATTTCTAAAGTTCATTGAAACTATCTAGAGATTACTTTCTAAGTGCAAATAGTAAGATACAATGCATGTTAATTCCTTTATCGAAATTATAATTTTTAGTTAAAGAGTACGTGTGTGAGTGCAAATATTTTCAAGTGTTTTTATGACAAAGGATGTCTGTATTGCTCATTGTTTATTGTTCAAGTAATCACCCCGATATGAGCGTTCATTGACTCATTGTTCATCGTTCCTTTCCCTTTAAAAGGGAATCATTGTTCATTATTGAGGCATCCGAAATCTAATTGTTTTCTTATGCCATTTTTAAACAAAATGAATTTCACAAAATTGTTATTTCCATAATTGGGTGTATTGTGCTGAGAGTTTTTCTTCTTATTTTGTAAATGTTTTATTGTTTTCAGGTATAGAATGAATGCATGTGGACAATTGGATCATCGAGACGCTCACCTAGTTTTATTTTCTAGTTGAAATAAGTCTTCAACTATTTTAGTTATATTATAAATTTAGTATGAAAAATATAGCTCCAACAAATGTTAGTAATTGATTGAATCAATAATAAACTTTATTTTTTATTTTTATTGACAGTATAGGTCTTACGTTTCTTTTTAGGCATGTGGCATAACATTATAATTGAATCTTTCTAAATTTTATTTGGTTTAAGTGAATAATTTATCCAAAAAGTTTCAGTGTTACATACAATAAATCCTAATATTAGGTTACAGTTATCACTTTTTTTTATTGTACAATTTTGACATATATACAATAAAAATAGCAAAAAAAAAAAATTATAACAACAACAATACTTAGCAAGGCCTAAGGAAATTTTTTTTTAATTTAGGTTTGAGCCCTATAAGTTAAAATCCATTAATGAAGTCAACATAAAACTATTCAATATATATATGGTCAATCAAGTTCAAATTAAAGATTTTTAGAACATAGTGTGATGAAGAACTGTTTAATAAATTACATTGTTAAAAGTAGAGGTCAAGGGAACACAAATGTATCACAAAAGAAGCCAACAGCAGTGTACGGCTCCTGAACTGAATATGGTACTTCTTTACTCAGCAAAGGCACTGTATATGTTCTGAGATGATCTGCTGCTGTTGGGCACCCAACATGCCTGCAAAACTCGAAGGTAGCAGAGCATCTTATGATGCCATGTTCCATAAAATCGATATAGATAAAAAGCTAAAAGGCTCTAAATTTGTATCCAAATTATTCTCCTCTAGACAATTCTCTAAATGTAGTCGACTCATTATGGGTTTAAATCAACAACCAGGTAATATCTTTAAATTGAAGGACCGAAAACCCAAATTCAAATAAAAATAGAACGGAAGCCCAATCCACAAATCCAAATATAATGCAACATTGAAACATGAATTCACAACACCCAAATGGAAGCCTGAATCCATAACCAAATAAGAATATCAGGAGTGATCACAAAGATGAAGAAAAGTGAGAGCTATCCCTTCCACAAAAATAAATCAACTCCTTAGACTCCAGAACTCAGAAAAGGGATATTTCTACTAATTATAGAGTCATAAAACTATTATATAAGAGATCTAACAGAGGAATCGAAGCCGTATCTGGATCTAGGTTCAAGAACCTCTAACAAAAGTCAACCAACCCCAAGGGACTTTAGACTCCAAATTACAAACCGGAAGTCATATGTGTACGACGCCTGATTCATAGATCCAAGCAGAACCCATAATTAAGTGCAAGGAGGATGAAAGCCTGAACGTACAATCATAAAAATACATCAGGAGTATCAGAAGGCAAAGAAATATGAGAATAATAGTTCCATGAAATATGTCCAACCAAATTAAGATCCCAAGGCCGAACCACAAATCCATTTCGTGACATTGAAACAAGGATTTCGAACCGAATGAGAACCCTCCCCACCCATTGATATTATTGCTGACTCGGAAGTAAGTCCCAACAAGGAAGAAAGTAAAAATCCACAATCAGAGAAAGGACATCAAACCAGAAGCAGAGAGTTAACTTGAGACCAAAGCAAGCTAATTACTGCCAAATAAAAATCATATGCAAGTTTTGAGTATAAACCCAAATGTTGAAATACAAACAACACCAAATACAATCTGAACAAAATTCAGGTACAGGGAACAAACACCCTGTGGTACAAGATTTATTTTTCAAGAAAACCCAGTGACTAGACCTCACCAAGTCCACGTAACACTCCCTCCATCCCATAAAAGTTGTCAAAAGTTTCTATTTTGGATCTTCCAAAAACATTATCAAAATTTTTTTATATAATAAAAAAAGTGACCCTTCATTTGGAATCTGTGAATGATAAATGATGTTCCTTAAATTTATATATTCCTAAAGTTTGACATCACAAGCAGAAAAACCCAGCCCACCAACAGATATCAGGGGCTCCACCCGAAGTCCTCTTTTAGGGAAGATACATGTTCCTTTACCTTCTTGAGTTGCAACCATACGAAACCCACATATGCATTATAATTTATATAATAAAAGAATAAGAAGTGAAAAGATATTTATATCCATCTTACAATGCTTCTTTCCGTGAAAAAATCATGGAACATGCTGAAGAACATACCTTGTGGAAATTGGTTGGTGCAGGCCTAAAAGCTTTCATTAGCTGTTTTGGGGGAAGAGAGGCAAATATAGGGACAAACCAGTTAATGTTCTGAGGGTATTGAACATACCTGAAGTGTTTGTTTTGCTACAACTGCATCAACATAGTTGTTATCAGCTTCCAGAGTAGAGAATATATCACCAACAATAACAAATGATTATTGGAAACCTCTTCATCAAATTAGTAAGCAGCATATCACATTGATTAAATTAAATTGAAGTAAAGACGGGAGCAAGGAAAAAAATCTCCAATAAATTTCAAGCAAATAGAGAAATTGACATGATTATTAAGTAATCCACATGATCATAATTGCCGAACCAACAAAAGGTCATAGTGATGACATCAACTTAAATTCAGGACATAATATTGGAGATCACTGTATTCAATATGTAGGAATACCTCCCTAAATCAATGTCACCCAATCATTCAAGAAAAAAACTGGTCATTAACTATTCAAGAGAGTGTTATTTGACCAAAAACTCAGACAACCAAAGAGTTTAATCCTTTCCAAAAGCAGAACACACGAGTTGCCCCTGGATACCTTTGCCCCAACCGGTTAGCACTGTGCACTTCAGAACAAAGAGAAAAGATATAACAAGAGAAACTACAGAGGTTAGAAGACAAGGGAGGAAAGGATCTTGAATGTATGATTTAAACCAGTTAGAAAAGCGGATCATGAGGTATGGATTTTCCATGGCAAGTTTATCTTGAATTTCTCGTGCCAAACCCTTGACCATATCCAGGAGCAACCAGAGAGAATGTGCCAAAGAACATCAAACTAAAAAGTCATGATGAGCGCATATTGCTTAATTCTATTTCTGCACTAAATACTATAAAGACTATTAAATTCCAGAAAGTAATTCATCTGAAGTGACAACCATAGTTACCTGTAACGCAATAAGCTCCGGTACACCTAGGAGAGAATCCAATACGTGGGTTAATTTATTACGGAGTCTTTTTTTTGTTTTTGCTGAAGACAACATAATTTTTCCATTTTTTAATTAGGAGCAATGGTTATAGAGCAAAATATATTTTTTACTCAATTCTAAAGATATTCTAAAAGATATAACCCCTCAAAAAAATGCTCAGCTCATGTTTAAAAAGGGGCCTTGTCTAAAAGTCCATCCTAACTTTAAAATTTTTAAAATGACAACACCTTTCTTTCACGTCCACCAAATATTTTATAATTGGATTCTAAAATACATAATCCCCCAAAAAGACTCGGCTCATGTTTAAAATGGGTCTTATTTGAAAGTCTATATTAATTTTAGCACTTTAAAAATGAAAGACACTTTTCAATTTGGGCCTTGTTTGAAAGCCCGTCCTAACATTAGTAATTTAGAAGAAATGATAATACTTTTGATTAAAATAATGCCGGAATTTTTTAGCTTTTGAGAAAAAAATATGGTAACTATGGTGAAAATTAGTCTTGGAGGCAGAAATAAATTTTTAAAGCAGCTTGGGTACATCACTGCAGTTATGGCAAGAAATAAGAAACGAAGCATTTCAATTCTCACAAAAATGATGCCCTGTCAATAATAATATGTTCCCCAGCCGGACAATTTATGTTCTTTCTTGTGCCTGAATCAAAAGAATAATGATGAGAGCTTCCATAAGCGGTTCATAAACAAGACATATATATTAGATATAATTATGGGAATGATTTTATTCTTGTATTATTCCTTCCATTAGTTTAGGATATTGTAAATATCCTTCCCTTGATTTTAGCCTAAATTATCTCTTGTACTTTGTATAAATATCATTGTATCATCATCAATGAAAGCAAGCAATTACATTCTAACATGGTATCGAGCCCTAACGATCCTCGTCTAACCCCCTCCGGCCGCCCTCTCCCTCACGGCAGCACACCTCACCACGTCCCTCTCCCTCCTTCGGCCTCGTCCTATCTTGTAGCCTTCCATGGCTCCTCCTTCCTTTCACCCTGCTCTTGCTGTCAATAACATCAAAAATTTCATCCCCATTACTCTTGAAATTGAAAAAGTGCAATACTCCTCTTGGGCCGAATTATTCAAGATTCACTGTCGAGTCTACCGAGTCCTTGATCATATCCTTCCCAACAACACCACATCCGATCCTGCCTCCTCTTCCCTGGACTCGACTCTGCTGAATCCAACGTCGTTGATCCCACTCTATGGTCCCGCCTTGATGCCATCGTTCTCCAATGGATTTATGGCACCATATCTCATGATCTCATCACCACTATCATTGAACCCAACTCTACCGCTCGCAATGCCCGGGACCGCTTAGCCAATATTTTCCAAGACAACAAGTCTTCCCGAGCCCTCTACTTGGAAAACCAATTTAGTCAAGTTCGTCTTGATAATTTTTCCAACGTCTCTACCTACTGTCAGGAGTTAAAAATGATTGCCGAACGCCGAGACTTGTCCCTAAAATCCGTAAATAAAACACTTGAAAGTCCTTTGGTAAAGATATCCGCAATTTGATAACTAGAGGGAACATGGAGAACCCGAACCCGACCACGTGCTACTTTTTCTTGAACAAAGCGTATGTCCATTTCAATGTGTTGATTGCATTGAGACTTTCAGCCCCGTTGTCAAACCGGCCACTATCGGGACAGTTCTCAGCATTGCTCTCTCCAAATCTTGGTCCATTCATTAGTTGGATGTCAAGAATGCCTTTTGCATGGGAACCTCGAGTAAACTGTCTATATGCATCAACCGCTTGGCTTTCGTGACTCCGCTATCCTCGATCATGTCTGTCTCCTTCGGAAGTCATTATGGAAATGATTTTATTGACAGCAAGAGCAGGGTGAAAGGAAGGAGGAGCCATGGAAGGCTACAAGATAGGACGAGGCCGAAGGAGGGAGAGGGACGCCGTGAGGTGTGCTGCGGTGAGGGAAAGGGCGGCCGGAGGGGGGTTAGACGAGGATCGTTAGGGCTCCGATACCATGTTAGAATGTAATTGCTTGCTTTCATTGATGATGATACAATGATATTTATACAAAGTACAAGAGATAATTTAGGCTAAAATCAAGGGAATGATATTTACAATATCCTAAACTAAAGGAAGGAATAATACAAGAATAAAATCATTTCCATAATTATATCTAATAATATATTCACAAAGTCCAATAATTATAGAGAAAATGGGGACGTCCCTTAATTGAAATAGCTACTAGTACTACCTATGTTGGCGGGTCATGCAGGTAAGTCACTGAGCACTCGTTCTTATTTTTAGTTTACTTTTAAGATCTTTCGTAGTATCTAAGATGATAAATAATTTTGTTGGTTTAAATGTTAAGGATATCGAATTTTATACCAATAGATATAATGCGGAACCTTACGATAATCAGCTTACCGCACTCCCTGGACCCTCAACACAAAAGGCTAACATGTTTAGCCAGGCCTTGGACCGGCTTATCACTGCCTTTATTCCAGTAATCATGACAAACATGCAAATTTAACACATACGCATACCTTTCATGATAAAGGAGCTCAGCAAATGCGACACTGCAGCAAAGCAATCTTGGTCTATAAACGAAAAGCCATCAACTAGTGGCTGTATTCTTCCTGTTTTTCGTTTATAGACTTGTGTTACGATAAGTAAATGAAACAAAACATAAACACCTTTTGGTAGCATCACAGGCTTGATTTCTAAGGGATGAATGCATATTCATTCGTGCAAAATGTCAACAAGTTAACCATAAAGCATCAAAAACAAGAGCAATGAGCATCAAAATCAAGAGTAATGATAAATGCAAGATTCAAGTATACAAGATTCAAGGATACAGACGAAGCTACTCAAAAATCAACATGGAATAGAGGAGACAAGCACCTAAACCTAAACTCATCATCACCGCACAATGCTCTTCAACTTTGGACAAGAAAAATACATTCTCAGAGTATAGAGTATATTTAACAGACATGGCTACACAAAAGAGGTTGGAGCACATAATGAATACTAGTAGCTGCCGTGCTTTACCTTGATGTTGGTTTTCATAGTGTGTGAGAAGCCAATTGGACAGTGGATACTAGTAGCTGTGGTTTTTTTTTTTTTTTTTAAAGTAGGGAGAGAGGGGTGATACATTAAGAAACAACTCTGGTTCTTCCGCAGGTGTTGTTGGCCATTGTTGCCTCCTTCAACTGCCATCTCTCTGAAACATACACATGTAAGAATGAAGGGAAATAAAGGAAACGAGAGCTAAATTCATACCTTGCTCACCCATTCTTCACAGCCAATTCTCAAAATAAAAATCAAAATTGATCCAAAATTTTTCACAAATTGATTGAAAAATTGATGAACCTGCGAATTGAAAAAGTTTAAAAAATGCAGCTTATAAAACTGATAATGTCCTCCCATGAATTTGCAAGAACTCAAATACCAAAGAGAGAAACAATGATGGAGATAAAGCAAGAGTCTAGAGAGGGTTACGGAAATAAAGAGACCAAAAGAGAAACAGAACCTTCAGAAAAGAAGAATTGAAGTTAGAAAACTTCTTGTTGTAAACAAAAATTGGGGGCGAAAACAGTGAGACAGGAAAAGCTTGGAATATGAATATGAATACCAATGCCAACACATAACGTTTGACTGCGGCTTCCTGTTAGACAGAGATCACTGACCTCAAGCATCATATTCAACAAAAATAAGAGAGAAGGCACAAGAAAGCACAAATATTCCTAGCTTTCACAGCAACTACTCTTGACTGATTCAGTAAAAACAGGGTATAAATTCAAAATTTGGTCAGAATCATGATCACAAAAAGCTTGGAATATGAATATGAATACCAACAATAAAGGGAAATAGTATATAGTGTATTAAGAAAGCATACCCTTTTTTGAGAGGAGGCCAACTTTGGAAATCATTTCAACCTTCTTTTGTCATCCTTAGAAATACCAACACATAATGTTCGATTGTGGCTTCCTTTTTAGACAGAGATCACTGACCGTAAGCATCATATTCAACAAAAATGAGAGCAAAAAGACAACAAAGCACGAAGATTCCTAGCTTTGGCAATGGCAGCAAGCACTCTCAATTGATTGAGTACAAATAGGGTATAAATTTAAAAATTGATCAGAATCACCATCATGAGCAGTCATATGTCTAAAAATAATTTTAAAAATTATGACTAATAAGAAGAAGAACCATAAAAATTTGACCATGAAAGGAAGGCCATAAGAGCTGTAGCTTTAATTAACTTAATTAAGTTCCATAACAGGACAAAAAAACAGGACAAATCTAGTAACAGACTTTGAATCCATAGAGACATACAGCAAAGCAAAATCAACAATTAAGGTATTCTCAAGTTCTGAAAAGAATGATAATGAAATTCACATTTAAAGGGGTTGGGTGACTTCACCTTGTCTTACTCCAAAATAAGCATTTCACTCCAGAATTGGTGTTATTCCAAAACAATAAATTCACCTCATACAATATCATGGCCAAGGAGAAATCAACAACCTTTATCATACTTCCCCTCCTTACATACTTCTCAGGCCATGTACTGATTTGGTATTTCAAACTAAATAAGAGGGAAAAATGAGCAGAAGAATAAGTGCGAAAAATTAGCAGAAGAATAAGCAATAAATCCATATGGTTCACTTGTGAATGGTCACTTACTGCTTCCTGTCTTCCAGTCATTTTCTGTAGATGTCATGTGCATATTTGGACCCTAATAACTTGCTCAATACAAAGTCTCCAAGTTTTAGATAATCAGCACTAGAGTTGGCTAAAAGACATTCCTGATTCATCCTAGCATCAGAGTGAAATCGGTCAACTTGCCCTTGTACAAGTGAAAATGCAAAGATTTACATACATTTTCACTCTAGAGCTTTCGCTAATACATCTATAGAAACACCAAACCCCCCAAATAGTAATCTGATTTTCTACATGAACTTACTGGATGCGAGGGTGAGGCAAGCAGCAAATTCCCTCTGCAGAGGCAACTAATCACCCAAAAATTAACATAGCCAAAGCACACATAAGCAAGCAAGGCAGTACAAAGTCCGGACAACAAGAGGTTCTAGCAAAAACACATAACTTTTCTATCACCACTTTTCTAAGCTGCGTTTGACCGTTTCCTTTTCAAAGCATATGATAGTGTTTCCAGATATACCTATTTCTGATACCATGTTAATTATAAAACTAAGTGGATACCATGTTATAGGAGCTCTTGGTGCTAATTAATCAATATTCATCAAGCAATTAAGCAATCAATTATTCAATGAATCACAGAACTCAAGGGGAATATCATAATCTTAATCATAAAACTATCAACCTAATTTGAACAGAAAGTAATCACATTGTTATCACTGCTAATCTACTGGAAATTTTTGTTAAAGCCCTCCAATTCAAAAGTAAGAGGTAAGAAATCACATAATTCATAAATCCATCAAAATGAAGGAGATGAGGATGTCACAAAAATTGTTTAAGCATCATTGATGACATATATATGCATAAAAGTCCAAAATAATGTTGAGACCGAAGACAACAAGGGAACAAAGCAAAAGAGTGGCATTGTAGCAAACATCACAGAAAAACTTCCAAAACAAGCAACTAAACTCCAGAATTGTCAGTGCAAATTTCTATTATGCTTTTCTACTTTTAGTGGGAAACTTTTTTCCCACTCCAAACGACTACAGGTTTAACAAAAAAGGTAACACAAAACATAAAAGCAACTAGGCTAATCAAGAAATGTCAGTTGATGAATTAATAAAAACGGAGCGGTGGAAATTTGAATGAAAAATGGAAGAAAAACGCGGAGCAAAAAATGTTGGCCGATAAGATAGTCATAAAAAAAGTTGAGTGATCTCACTTTCTTTGCCCTCTTCCTCCTTTCTATAATTGAACATAAATGGATTAAAACGGCATTATTAAATTTACTGCAAGAGTTTAGTTTCTCTATCTTTTACTAACATAAGTACTAGCTTTTATTAGGCGTCAATATAAGTCTATCGATTAAATATAACAACAAATAATCACAAATATGGAAGTAGACAAGGAATAATAAATTTTACATAGCCTTCCGAGTATATAGTCAACCAAGTTAATTAAGTATATTGGTTAAATTTCGAGTGAAGGAATCACCTGTAGAGTAAGCTGCTATTTAAAAAAATAAAAATGCAATCAGCCTGTGAGAATTAAAAGTTGTTGCTCGGCTTTAAGAAACCTGGACACACAACCAAAGGGAATCAACTAGCAAATGACCGAATAGCTGGAAGTTCAAATATTACTTAACTCTAAGCAATAAAGAGAAGAAGAAACCCAGGCTTATCCTGCGGCAGAGAATATCTCATTGCTCTGTTTCCTTTAAATCCCCACTTTCTTAATATTCAAAAGGAAACCTACTCTTATTCTTGTGTTTGAAAGAAAATCACCAGCTATGCACAAACAGCTTTCCTGAAATTAAAAAGACAAAAATAAGTTAGTTATGGACATGAATATGATCTGGTATTTCAAACTAAATAAGAGGGAACAAATTAGCAGAAGAATAAGTGCAAAATTAGCAGAAGAATAAGCAATAAGTCCATATGGTTCACAAGTGGAATGGTCACTTACTACTTCCCGTCTTCCAGTCATTTTTTGTAGATGTCATGTTTTAGATAATCAGCACTGGAGTTGGCTAAAAATCATTCCTGAAGGTATCACCAGATTCATCCCAACATCAGAGTGAAATCAGTCAACTCTCCCTTGTACAAGTGACAATGCAAAGATTTACGCACATTTTCACTCTAGAGCCTTCCCTAATACATCTATAGAAACAACAACCCCCCGGCCTGCAAGAAGTAATCTGATTTTCTAAATGAAGTTACTGGATGCAAGGGGTGAGGCAAGCAGCAATTCCCTCTGAAGAGACAAAGTCCAAAAATTAACAAGAGGTTCCTCTCGAACATTGCCAAGGCAAGCAAGACGGTACAAAGTCCAGACAACAAGAGGTTCCAGCAAAACACAACTTTTCTGTCAACACCTTTCTAAGCTGCGTTTGACCGTTTCCTTTTCAAAACATATGATACTGTTTATGCTCTTCCAGATGTGATTATTTCTGATACCATGTCTATTATGATCTACGAACTCTTTTTTTATCTAAGTGAGACCACGTCTTCTAGATTTTATTGATTTTGGATACTCATAGGAGTTCTTGGTGCTAATTATTCAATATACAGAATTAAGCAAGCAATTATTCAATGAAACACAGAACTTAAGGGGAATATCATAATCTTAATTATAAAACTATGAAAGAAATTTGAGCAAAAGTACTCATTATTTTTATTAAAGCCCTGCAATTCAAAAGTAAGAGGTTCGAAAATCACATAATTCCTCCAAATAATAAGCATATGCATATCCATTGCAATGAAGGGAGATAAGGATGTCATAAAAAGGTGATTTATCTATCAATTTTTCCATGATAGTAGAACACCAAAGATAGTCAAAAGTATGCACAAAAGTCCAAGCCTATGCTGATTGCTGAACTAAGAAAAGCAGAGTCATGACTAAGGTATGAGAACAAAAATATCTTGGGACCAAAGACAACAACAGAACAAAGCAAAAGAATGGCAACTGACTCCAGAATTGTCAGAGCACAAGTCTCTATTATGCTTTTCCAAAATAAGCAACTGAAACATAACATTAGTTGAAAAGAAAGGACTTAATTCAACAAAGCAGACATGTCAACTTTCAAAACCAAATAAGAAAGCACTTTAGTCGACTGGTATTAATACATATTGGAGTAATATAAATGTGTTGCATGCTTTCAGTTTTGTTTGGTCTACAAACAATTGGAATTGTCAGTTTTAATTTTGAGATAGTGGAAGAGTGTATTTTTTCTGTAGTTTGCCCCAGTGAGACTTGCCCACAGCTCTATTTTTATAAAAAAAGTGCACCACTAATTAATGTTATTATTTAACTAATTATTTCTATTTAGCATGCCTAGTGTAACAGATGTTGGCCAACTAGCAAATTTATCCTTTGAAGTAAGATCACCCAATTTACGCCTTTTTAACTCAGTATCCTTAAAAATAGACATATTGGTGACTCTAAAATTATGGAAAATATTTGGAGTGTTAGGTGTTGATTTGCTTCCAGCCTTCTTGCCTCTCCCCATAGCTTCATTAGTCACTCACATACAAAAGAGTGCTCCTTAAAACTTTTTTCCACTCCAAAGCCAGCATAAAATTGTCAATCTGGAACTTGGATATAAGAGAAGAGCTTAGAGAGGATGCATATGCACTAACATGTATTTTCGAATGACTAGAGGTTTAACATAGAAAAGGTAACACAAAACATAAAAGAAAATGGAGCAAATGGAACAAAAAGTGGAGCAAAAATGGAGCAAACATAAGATAGTCATAAAAAGTTGAGTGACCTTTGAAGAGTAATTCCTTTTCTTTTGTCCTCTTCCTCCTTTCTATAGTCACACATAAATTGACGAACATTTATTGCATAGTTCAGTTTCGGTATCTTTTACTAACCTAAGTACTAGTTTTTATTAGGTGTCAATATAAGTCCAACGGTTAAATATAACAACAAATAATCACAAATATGAAAGCAGACAAAGGAACAAAACATTTTACATAGGCTTCCGAGTATAACTAGTCAACCAAGTTAAGTCTATCTGTTAAATTTCAAGATGTTTTCTACATCACATTATTGATCGCTCTGATTGCACAGCAGGATCAGTTTATTTCCCATGGAAGTTTACAAGTGGAGGAATTACCTTTCTTGGCCTGAAGAAACGCCGGACACAGAATTACTGTCACAATAGTAAATGACAGAATAGCTGGAAGTTCAAATATTACTTAACTCCAAGTAAAGAGAAGAAGAAGAAACCCAGGCTTATCCTGCACCAGAGTATTTCCCATGGAAGTTTAATGGTGGTTAAAAGTCGTTGCTTGGCTTTAAGAAACCTGGACACACAACCAAAGGGAATCAACTACTGTCACAATAGCAAATGACATAAAACCTGAAGTTCAAATATTACTTAACGAAGAAACCCAGGCTTATCCTGCACCACAGTATATCTCATTGCTCTGTTTCCTTTAAATATTGAAGCTTAGTGACCGTTTCGAACATTCCGACTTTCTTAATATTCAATAAAAAAACGTACTCTTATTTTTGTATTTGAAAGAAAATCACCAGCTATGCACATACAGCATCCTGAAATTAAAACGAAAAAAATAAGTCAGTTATGGGCATGAATAATGTCAAACAACAATAAACCAAACCTGGAGGAGATTCACGGAGCGCTTAATCTTTGATGGGTACTTGATCTCAAGCTCATGATTCTGCCAGCGTTTATGTCCAAGCATGATTCCTCTGTAAAACGTTATTAAGGTAACACCAATTATGCAACCATCAAAATAAGAAAATGCCGAAAATTCACAATAACGAGAAATGACGCCCAAATACGCAGTGAGATCACCAAAAGTCTTTTGGCTTAACCCAAATTGCTTCTCTCCCCGACACGATGAAAGCGTTTATAAACAACAAGTATGAGATTGTGCAGTTAGGAAGGTTTGTGTCAAGGAAAATAGCATTCATTCAACAGGGAGAACATCTGCTTCTGCAATTAAACTACCTCATTATTAAAATTGAAGGCGAAATCTGTGATACTTTTATATAATCGTCTTGATCCATCCCTACCTTTCACCTCCGAACCTAGCCCAGTCCCAACCCTAAACCCTAACCCTAACCCTAAATTCTTCGACAGAACATGTGATCCCTCGAGAGATGACCGACTTCTTCTTCTTAAAGTTCAAAAACATAAACAATGACATGGAGGAGAGACATAACTTACCTATTTTTACAATGGAATGGCCAATAAAGCATCCAAATCACGGCGCATAGGGGATAGATCTGTCTTTGAATCTTCAACCACTCTACAATTTCATTCCGCTTCCGCGCAATTTTCGCCTCTTTCCGGCGGGCGGCGAGTAATCGTCGTCCCCATTTTCTCTCCTCTCTCTCTCTCTCTCAGTACTGCAACTGAAGTGCTAAACTGGGCTGGGAGAAACATCGCGAGAACTGGGGAAATCACAGAGATCTGGCGCCAAAAGGGGAGGGGGCGTTTAGGTCATATGGGCTGGGGATGATTTCCGAAGCCCAGATACGAAACAAGCGGGAAGAGAAAGGGCTGTGGGAATAGGAGGAGGGACTTGGGCTAATTCCAACTTTCCAAAATGGGTTATGGAGTTCTGAATCAAATATCAGGCCCTATGCGCCTATTTATAGAGACCAGTATTGTCAATAAGTCGGTTGGATCTGAGTTGACTGGTCAAATAACGCGGTTTCTAAAAGCGTGTTTTATTATTTCCTACTTTCATACCGCATGCGGCTCATGGGCCGTGGCCCAAAACATGGCGCTTCTCAATTCTCATAGGGCTATTATTTATTTTATTTTACCTTTTTTTGCACCATAAATTTTGCCCAATTTTTTAGGTAGTCATATATTTTTTTTACATCGCTATCCTTCATTTTCTTGAAATCGAAACTTATACTAATGTAGCAGATTTTCGGATAATTTCAATTTATCTATCACGTTCCGTTACAACATCTCAAACTATTTCCTAAGACTCATAACAATCCTTCCTAGAATTTTGATTCTCTCTTCTTTTCGACGATTTGAATGTATGATTCAATAAGAATATCAGGATTATCTTCAAGGTTTTAATTCAATAAGAATATCAAAAATTCTATCTTCTTTTTCGACGATTTGAATGTATGATTCAATAAGAATATCAGGATTATCTTCAAGGTTTTAATTCAATAAGAATATCAGGATTAACTTCAAGGTTTTCAAATTCCTCTATACCATCAGTAGAAAATTCTCACTACAAGAATTCCTTCTCTTTTAAAGAGACATTTTAACAATATAAATTGGATGACTTTTTGCGTTATCAATTAAGCTAATAAATCGTTTTAATATTACTAAATGTTTGTTTTCAAAATAATTGTTTTTTGATAAAAGTTATGAGGAGAGATTTGAAATCAGTTTTTATATACTTCCACAAAATAAGTATACCTATATTTGAATCTCCTTAAAGTAAACCCTTATTGATCACATAAAGCCTTGTTTTTGTTTGAAATTTATAATGTTTGTATTATTTTTTTTATTATTATGAAAGTTATAAATTAAAAGAAATAAATAAAGTTATAAATTAAAACAAATAAATAAATTACAACCGTTAATTGGACTGGTAAATATGTTGTTTTTTTGTTATTATATATTCATTATTATTTTGATGAAATAGTTCTGTCACCAAAAAGAAAATTCGGAAAAAGATAATAATTATTCTGGGGAATTTGGGCTACATGAAAACGCGTTTTTGTTCCAAACCGACGTACATTGCGCGTAAAAAACGTAGTACAGCTGTAATAAGCCGCGTTACAGGCTGTTTACTCCACCGACTTAAGCAAGTAATCCGCTATATATGCTGCAGTGGATGTGAGCTTCATTTACAAAATCAAGTCGAAGTTCGAGAGCCGTTCCCAAACTTGGCGTTGGGGACGAATCTCATACTGCCGCCGCCCGACGACGACGAAGCAGGAGCCAACGCCGCCGCCCATCATCACCAGGTGGCTTTATATGCCGATTTCGGTATGGTTCTTTCATTTTGGGAGGGGGTATGAGGGGTTAGAGTTTCAAATCTAAAAATTAGGGTTTGTAATTTATGTTGCCGGAATCCATAATATGAAGTTTTAGAAACTAAAAATTCTTCAAAGTGTTGCCAGAATTAGGGTTCAGAAACTAAAAATTGAATTAGCAATTTGTAAGCATCATTCCTAAAGGAAGATTTAGTAATCAACGTGGCAATAGTCTGATCTTATTCTTCACCGCCCAAGAAAGTTTATTATGTATTTTGTGAGTTCAAATTCTTCAAAAATTATAGATCTTTTTATTTATGCCTACTTTATTGGGCAACTTTTTGCAAGTGTTCCATTTCTGCCGTTTGCATATCCCATTGTGCATAAGACGAGAAGGATGACTGCCTTTGGAGCAAATTGATGACACTTTTTTTCTTTTTGCCCCGAGTACAAGTTGCACGAGTATGAGTTACTCTTGCATGTATTATAAGGTGAGCGTATCGAGTAAATTCGTATTACATGGCCTTGTGCATATCGATAGGACGGGTAACCTATGGAATGATCTCAATTCTTTTTCAGAACAGCAGGAAAGAAATGCTGTAATGATTTCGGAGTTAGGGTCGTTGTTTGTGTTGCCATTGCAGACGTTTTGGTACTGGAGCCAAGAGAAATTGGTTTTACACGAGTCACAGATTTGCAGCTTTCCCCTGCTCATTATTTTACAAACATGTATCTTATTTTCAACCCTCTTCAAGTTCTTATGAAAATGTTCTGGTGGTTATAGGTAAAGACCCATGGCTGAATGTTGATGCCACAGTGGCTATATTGCAGAACCACTATGGTTTGAAGGAAGCAAGGTCTAAAACTTTTTCTCAATCTTATTTACTATTGTCTATAATCTTGCAAATGGAGTTTTGGGTTCAATTTTAGTGGGAAGGAAGGTGGACTCTTAACTCTAAAGGCATAGCTAGGACTAGTGTGAGGAAGGAGTTTAGGAGAGCTTTTCTTATACATTAATACTTTATTGAAACTTGCAAAGTTCTTGTTTGAATGAGCTTTACATTAAATATCTCCATGATTCCTCCATGATTCCTCTTGATATATCCAAGTTTTTGAAGCTGATTAATCAATGATTTAGATGCACTTCTATTTGTGTTAAAATTTATGTTTTGGACAGCCAAGGAAGGTAATTCATCAGAGGCAGACCTTCTAAAGACAAACTAAAAGTAGTTTACTCTAGAAGACCATAATGTGCCAAAACCAGGTTTAATTTATATGGAAGGCCAAACTTATCCAGTACCAGATAGGTAGTGCCCTGCAACCTTTGGAACAGGGGAAGCTAACAGGGAGATTATTGCTCTATACAAGTGACATAGTGTGCATACTTCTGGGTTTACTATCTCTAACAGGTGTTATATTGCTGCTATTGCAGGACACTACTATGAATTCACCGAGTAAGACAAAGTGAAAATGTTTGAAGGTGCTGCTTTTAATGTCATTCTTGGATATGTTACCTCACTGTTTGTTATCCATCTAAAAGGGTACTTATTTCATCTCTAACTTTGGAATGTATTTTGAAATTGTCCATGTTGGACAAAGTTCGCAAAACGGCCACTTAAGCCCGTTAATTGAAACTCAATCAGTTTCCCTTCTTATCCAGGAAACGTTCCTGGATAAGTGCAGGGTTAATAAAGTTGAGTAAGACTCAACTTCCCAACTCTGGAGATAGGAGCGAATGCTCCTATTTAATCAGTAATGGGAGACACAGATTGATATATCGGTGAACAACGCAGCATTCGTTGCTCCTCTCAATTTTTCCCTAAAGATCCTCTATTCTCCCTCACAGTTAGACCGACCATCTTAGGGTCTTCGGTTTTGAGACGTGACTATTTCCGGCGACTCTAGTAGACGTCGGATATACTGTTCTGGACGACACTAAACCGGACTTCGAAGTACAACCAGATTCGAAGGGTTCGTGACTCGGGAATTCACGTGTGGGCTGTCGAACGGCAATCGATCTATTCGCTTCCGCAACTACTAAGGTTAGTCCTTATTTACATATATACCAACAGTCCAGATTTTATGCAATATGTAATATGAAATTCTTCAAGTTCTTATGCAAATGTTCTGGTGGTTACAGGTGAAGACCCATGGCTGGATGTTGATGCCTCAGCAGAACCATTATGGTTTGCAGAAAGCAAGGTCTTTAACTTTTCTGACTCTTACGTACTATCATCATGATCTTGCAAATGGAGTTTTGGGTTCAATTTTAGTGGAAAAGAAGGTGGACTCTAAGGCATAGTAAGGACTTGGGAGAGTTTCTTTGAGTATTATTTCCCTTCCTCTTGTTTGTGAGTGTCCATCAAGGGTAAATGGGTGTCTTGTAGAATCATCCTTACTATGTTACTCTGTCTCTCCGGTTTTTTCCTCTATCTCAAATTTAAACTAAAATAGCATGTTGAATATAAGAAATAGAAAATAAATGCTATGCTAGTACCTGAAGTGATATATTGAGATTGACAATCTTGTGCTGGTTTCAGAATGGAGTAGTGGACAGGACTGATCTTCTGCTGTTCAATTGTGAGCGAGTTTGAAGGAGGAGTTATTCCTAGCATCGTATTAGGGTTGAAAGCTGCCATGCCTTGTTTCTAGGATTACATCACATTCTTTATTAAGTGTGTTAAGGTTCAATGAAAGTTACATTAGGATTGTTAGCTCTACATTTAATAGAGGAATCTCAAATGGATAATTCAAGCTTTCCTATACATCAATACTTTATTGAAACTTGCTAAGTTCATGTTTGAACAAGCTTCACATTAATTCTCTAAGTCTTACTCCTTGATGGTTCCCTTTGGGTATGCCCAAGTTTTTGAATGTGTACTTCTGTTTGTGTTAAAACTCTGTTTTCACTAGCCAAGAACCATCTCGAGACAAAGAAGAGGAAATATTTTGCAGATTTGCTCAATGCAGCTCACGAATTCCAGTTGCAAGTTGGAGCTGGTTCAAAACGCCATAAATAGAGAAATGATAGGATCATGGTATACTTCGTTTGCTTTCTAATCTGTCTTTTTTCTGGTATTAATGATACAGATAAGAAAAGGGGAACCAACAGGAAACAGAGAGGAAAGAGAGGTCTATTTGTTTGCAGATACTGAACACTTTGATACATACAGGCATGACATGGAAGGCAAAGACAACAAGCGAAACGGCACGAGAAGATGAGGATGAATCCGTGTCGGAAAGATGACCAAGAAGCATACGTGAAAATGGTGGGGGAGCGCAGACGATGATATTTACATGAGTGATGAAGACTCTGAAGGCAGGCAACTTACTTGAAGGTGAGATGAAGTATAATTCAGCTGTTCTCTCCATTCAGAAAAAGGTAAGGAATTTAGTTGGTTCGTGGATAATGAGGCTTTGAGCAACGATCTCAAGGTAATAGAAGGTTTGTCACCGCAGTCCTGAGGGTAATCTTGTACTGGAGTGCCTGGAGGAGCCTGATGTCCAAAAGCCACTGACACAGTGCTACTGTGCTATTGTGGTTTACTCCATAAGAAACAGATTCTGACAAAGGTGGAATTTCGGTAATACTTTACACTTTTCTTTTTTTTTAATTTATAAGCATGTGATTTAGATTTAAAAACTTTAACTCAACTAGCACCCATATTATTGTATGGATAGGATTAGTATACTATGTAGTTGACTGACACTTCTTTTTCTTGTGTTATTCCTAGATAAAAATTAAATTTCTAAATCTTGAATGAAATTTAATTTGATTATTTTTTCATTTCCTTATTACCAACTCTAATTTAAATCCAAGGATTAGTGATGTAAACGAGTCTGGGCTTAGCTCGGCTCAGGATTTTTTTATTTGTTTGTTTTTACTTAAAGAGTTTCTAACTTTAAGACTATAATTAACGTTAAATTTTATATATTTGCATTAGATTTAAGAAATCACGATTGAATAAAGTTTTAATTATTTTAATAGTAATTTATACTTTCCACTAAAGTAGTTCATGAAAAAAAAATGAACTAGTTAATCTAAATTTAGCTTAATCGAACCAAGCCTCATTGCGCTCGAGCTCAGTTTGACTATCAAACCCAAACACAACTAAATTAGTGTCTAGAAAATGCTTTTTTAGTCTATAGTCATTTAACCTTGTATTAAGGGTACCCAGTGGACATCCTACACAAGTTAAGAGAGTGATACCAAAGCCCAAACTTAGAGACCAGAAACCCCAACCACCACAAAAATTTTTATCTAGCACAACAAAGTAGGAAAACTGCCTCCTTTCGGGCTTATAGTTATTTAATCTGACCACATTACACACTACGTTGGTGACAGAGTGGGAAAATTTTTCATTAAAGTTCACCATGTATCTTAAAAATAATGAGAAATGAGAAAAAAAATTGAGAAGGATCCCCTGCTATATGATAATAAATGAGAAATGTAAAAACGATCTTGCTTTTGCCAATATTTAAAATCCTAGCAAATATGAAAAATATCTCACCTTCCTGTAGCAATTAATTCCTTTCCTGTCCCAGAAAAAAACATGTAAAACCCTTTCCCTTTGGTCCTTACAGATTTTTAATTCACATGACAAGATTTCCTCTTTCAATTTTCTAAAAGCCGCACAGCCAAAACCAAACCAAAAATACAAGCATAAAAGGGCCTCCAGTCCACTGGTTTCAATCATCTCAACACAAAATACATTTCTACCTCGAAAATTCTATGTCTAGACCAAAATTATCACCGTTGTTTCCTCTCAATGACGTCCTTTTGGTCATTGTTATCCTAGATCTCCTTTCGGTTAATTCAGCCCAAGAGCGCCACAATGGCATCTCTTTCAAACTGATTTATAGAGACTCTCCGGAAGCTCCTCTTTATGACCCGAACCTCACTGAAAATGACCGAATTGAGAGATTAATTAGAATATCTGAAACCCGATTTCATTCAGTGTCCACCAAAAGGAACATATCCTCACAAGAAATCCTAGAGCAACGTCTAGCCGTGATTCGCCCTTCCCTCCATAGACAAGATTTGCTCTTCTTGGTGCAAGTGGGCATAGGGCAATTTGGTGGAAGGACATCCTACTTGACATACTACCTAGAATTGGACACTGGAAGTGATGTAACTTGGACACAGTGTGAAGGGTGTAGGTCATGTTCTCACCAAACCTATCCTCACTTCCCTAGGAATAGTTCCCAAACCTATCACCCTTTTCCCTGTAATCATTGTCCTCCCAATTCCCGTTGCGAACAAGATCATTGCACCTTCACGATGTCCTATGGTGATGGTTCAACTGTCAATGGCATATGGGCGAGCGAAACTTTTACCTTTGAGTCCAGTTCACGTGTTAAGAAGATCCCGAATCTCATATTTGGATGTGGGATTGACATCCATAATTTTGTGCAAGGTATGTTTAAAACTTTTGATCCATGTAGATTTGTTATTTGTTTAGTCTAGAAGATAAAAACCGAGCCAATTCGACTTGACCTTTAATTGGTACGAAACCGATAAACCGAAATGTTGGCACAGGACAAAATCCAAACAATGCCATAAGCGGGCTCCTTGGCATAAGCTATGGTCCAATGTCTTTTGCATCTCAATTGAAGAACCATGGTCTCGGGCAATTCTCTTCATTGTGTCCAACCATTCGGAATGCCATCCGGTGCTCGGGCCTATGTACCTTAGATTCGGCGATGATGTAGTACGAGTCCCTCACATGGTTTCCACCCCACTAAGATCGAGTCACGAACCATCCTTACTACTACATAAACCTCGAGGGCCTCGAGTGTGGCTTATAAAAGACTAAACATACCATCAAGCGTGTTTGCGGTGAAACGAGACTCTTCCGGAGCGACCATGATAGACACAGGAGTCGCCGTAAGCCGTCTTGTCCCGAAGCCTTTGACCCTTTACTAAGGACAATCGCAACCTACATAAGATCCAAAAACAAGCATATGATCCAGATCCCACCACCGATCCAATTTGAAGCATGTTGGCGGCGGTTTAGCGACCCGCCTATGGTGAACCTTCCTCGTGTTACGTTCCATTTGGAGAACAATGCGGACATGGTGGTTCAACCTGGATCAATGTTTTATAAATCGCAATTGGATTCGGGTCATGATATGTATTGCTTGGCCATACTTAAGAGTTCACCATCATTAAACGGTATGTCTCGGTTAGGAGCATACCAACGAGCGAACCAAAGAATCATACATGATCTTCATTCTAACCGACTCGAGCATGTTCGTTTCACTTGTTAAAACTAGCGGTTATAGCGTTTATAGCGTTTATGAGCTGTTATGAGCTCGCTATGAGTCGTTATGAGTCATTACGAGTCTGTTTGAGTTGTTATGAGTCATTACTGAGTTATTATGAGTCGTTATAATTAGCGGTTATAGTCTGTTATGGGTTGTATAGCGGTTATAAGTCGCTATAGCGGTTATGAGCGGTTATAACCTGTTATAATAGTAATAATAATATTAAATAATTGACTTTTTAATAATAATAATAATAATAATAATAATAATAATAATATTATTATTATTATTATTATTATTATTTTTATTTGTATTTTATTATTATTATTATTTTATTGTTATTATTATCATTATTATTATTATTATTATTATTATTATTATTATTTTATTGTTATTATTATTATTATTATTATTATTATCATTATTGATATTATTATTATTGTTATGAAATTGTCGAAAGAGTATTATAACGATGACAATAAAGATCATTATAATAACAAGTTACAATGTCGATGATAATAATAACAATAATAATTATAGTAATGATATTACTTAAATTTTAAAATATAATAATATTTTTTAGCAATAACAACAATAACAATAATAATAATAATTATTATTATTATTATTATTAATATAGCAATAATCATAGTAATAATAGTAGAAGTAGTAGTAATAATAATACTAATAATAGTAATAATAATTATTATTATTATAATTATAATTATAATAGTACTAGTAGTAGTACCAATAATAATAATAATAATAATTACAGTTATGATATTAGTAATAATAATAATAATAATAATTTTTTCTTAATAATGATAATAATAATAATAATACTAATAATATAATTAAATAATTATACTAATTATTATTATTACTAATAATAATAATAATAATATAATTATGTTATTATTATTATTATTATTATTATTAGTAATAATAATAATTATTATTATTATTAATATGAGTTTATTAGTTGTTATAGTAGATATCTCATTATAGCGGTTATAACTAGTCGTTATGAGTCGTTATGAGTCGCTATGAGCTGTTATAGCGTTTATGAGCGGTTATGAGCGGTTATTAGCGTTTATGAGCGGTTATTAGCGGTTATGAGCGTTTATGAACGAGTTATGAGCGTTTATGAGCGGTTATTAGCGATTAGTGGTTAAAAACGCTTTTATAAACGCTAATTCGAACAGGCTCTCATTTTTGGGCCGCCGATTGCACTCACTCAAATTGATCTATGGACGGACTGTGGTTATGTTGTGAGAGAGAATGTGTAATGTTTTTCTTCGATCAAAGTCAAATCAAATATTAATAAGAATTTCCTATGATTCCTCATCTTTGTTTTATATGCTCATCTTTGCTTTATCAGGGTAGCTGATTTTTTAATGACTAACAAGTGAACTGGAAATTGGGGGGGTTAAATTAGTAGATGTCATAATTGATGGGCAATATCATTTAGAGTAATTTTAGCGTTTAATATTAGTATTGGGTAAGATAGTGTTATAACTAACATTTGCAGTATCTTATAACGTCTCAAGTAGTGTTTTTAAAAAATTAAAAATATTAGTTTTTTACATTTAAAATAGTATTTTATATTTTTTTGACAAAATATCCATTCATTAATTTATATTTTGCATATTATTTATATCATTTTATGTCAATTTATAATAATCAACAAGCCAAACCACTAAATTTATCAAACATATTTATTCAATTACTCAATTAAACAATCATCTACTAACAGACTAAATCTAATAGCTATCTGCCACCTAAACAATTATCCACTACTCAAACAACTCATTTTGCCAAACAAGACCTAAATCTCTCTTACTTTGTTGACCACTTGATTATGTTCAATTAGAGGAAACATTATTATTTTTCTCAAAAATCTAAATTAATAGTAGTAACTATCTTAATGCATAGGTAACTATATAAATTTACTATACACATTGTTCTAGATAAGGCACAAATGATAGCATATTTTCAAAATTTAAATTTTGCAGCCAATTTTAATTTTTTTAAGTATAAAAATTTTCAAATTTTTAGTTAGCGACTGAACAGTCCGTTGCTTGATTCCGTCGCTAACTCAAAATTTAAAAAAATTTAAATTGGCGAGCTACTAGGAAATTTTAAAATTTTCAACTTTTAATTAGCGATGGACTCGGTCCATCGCTGAGTTCGTTGCTATTCAAATTTTTTAAATAGCGACGGATCGTGTCCACGCGGATTCCGTCGCTGTGTTAGAAATAAAACCATGACTTCGGCGAGGATGAGAACACAACAAAAAGAGAAGGAATGAGAATTAGAGAGAAGTGAGAGTTCGAGAGAGCAAGAGGTCATAGATCTTTCCCCTTTCACAACCGTCCATCGTCGTCGTTTGCCGCCACCATGCACGCCACCAATTAATCACCTTCAACCACTTGTAGGTATGCTTTCTCCATTCTCCCTCATTGTTGGTTGTAATTAGAGTTTAGTTTGTTTAGCATAAAATTTGAAATTTTAGAGAATTTGATGCAATTCATTTTGATAGCCATGGTTGGAATGAAATTGAGGTAAAATGTGAAGATAATGAGGAAGAGGAAGAAGAAGAAGAAGAAGAATAGGAAGATGAAGAGGAAGTGGATCCGATGATGAGCATAACTTGTGTTTGTAAACAATGTAATACACTTTTTTTTTTTCAATTAGTTTTTGTGGTGATTAGTGAATTGAAGTTGGATAATTTGTGACTTTTGTATTTGTATATAGAATTGGATTTTCCCAAATATGTGTAGTAAATATGATTTAAGTATGTTCATCATGTCATTGTGATATATGTTATGGATTTGGATTTGTATTTCATTCTAATTTTTTTGTATCAAGCACTCGAAAACAAGCATAATTGTTGGATTTTTTTAAAAAATTAGCGATTAAACAGACTACGTAACCGATAATTCTATCGCTAAGTCGGAGATGAAATTGACAATTTTGTCACTGATTTTGTTAGCTACGGAATCAAATTCCATCGTTAATTAGCGATGGAATTGTAGAATTTCGTTGTTGATATTTAGTGACGCGAACAATAGCGACGGAATTTTTCCATCGCTAATTATGAAATTCCGTCACTAAATAACATTTTTCCATCGTTGTTTCCGTCGCTATATGGCAATCTTCTAGTAGTGACAATTTCTAAACCACTTCTACATCCCAATCAAGCCCAACTTCCTTAAGCAGATTCAAAATTCCCAATTCTTTCACATATGAGAATGGTAAAGATGAAGGCTATAGAGAGTGAATGAGGAGAGAGAACACTACCGAAAAAAAGAAATCCGATCGAACGAGCGAGAATCCATGAGGATCACTACTAGAGAGTGAACAATCGTAGTCGTGTGGAAAAGAGAGAGAGAGAGAGAGAGAGAGGGCCATGGCTTCGTGAAGAGCGAGATGTCATGAGGAGAGAGAATGACCAGGTGAAGACGAGAATCGGGTTTTGATTGCATTAGGTTGGGTTGATTGCATTGCATCGGGTAATGGCAATTACTTGGGGAAGTCCATGTTATTTTAATTACAGGTTTTTATGTAATTGTGATTACAAGGTTAATTTGATTACATTAGCTTTTAATGAATCAAACGTTGTAATGTAATTAATTATGTAATTTTGATTACATTACTTAGCTGATTACCTCACCTTCCTTCTTGTAGCAATTAATTCCTTACCTTTGACAGCCCCAGAAAAAAAAATAAACGTAAAATCCTCACCCTTTGGTCCTTACATCTATCTGATCTCTCTTTTCTGTTTCCAAGTTGATTCACATTTTTAATTCACATAACAAGATTTCCTCTTTTAATTTTCTAAAAGCCACATAGCCAAAACCAAACCAAAAATACAAGTATAAAAGGGCATCCACTCCACTGGTTTCAATCATCTAAAAAAAAAAATACATTTCTGCCTCCAAAGTTCTATGTCTAGACCAAAATCATCACCGTTGTTTCCTCTCAATGGCGTCCTTTTGGTCGTTGTTTTCCTGTGCAACCTACTCCAGATAATCAGTTCAACCGAAGATCGCCACAATGGCTTCTCTTTCAAACTGATTTATCGAGACTCTCCGGAATCTCCCCTTTATGACCTGAACCTCACTGAAAATGACCGAATTGAGAGATTAATTAGAGTACCGGCCGAAACCCCATTTCATTCAGTGTCCCCCAAAAGGAACATATCCTTACAAGTACTAGAGCAACCTCTAGCTGTGATTCGCCCTTCAGTCCACAGACAAGATTTTGCCTACATGGTGCAAGTGGGGATGGGGCGATTTGGTGGAAGGACACCCTACTTGAAATACTACCTAGTATTGGACACTGGAAGTGATGTAACTTGGACACAGTGTGAAGGGTGTAGGTCATGTTTTCACCAAAACTATCCTTACTTTCCTAGGAATCGGTCCCGAACCTACCACCCTTTTCCCTGTAATCATTGTCCTCCCACTTCTCGTTGCGAACAAGATCATTGTACCTTCACGACGTCCTATGGTGATGGTTCATCTGTGAATGGCATGTGGGCGAGCGAAACTTTTACCTTTGAGTCCAATTCACGTGTTAAGAAGATCCCGAATCTCATATTTGGATGTGGGATTGACATCCATGGGTTTATGCCAGGTATGTTTAAAACTTTTAATCCATGTAGATTTGCTGTTTGTTAGTCTAGAAGATCAAAGATCGAGCCAAGCGAGGCCTGTACATGGGTTGATAGAGGAATGGTTCGACTTGATCTTTAGTTGAATTGGTACAGAAACTGATAAACTGAAATCTTGGCGCAGGACAAACTCCAAACAATGCCATAAGCGGGGTCCTTGGCATGAGCTACGGTCCAATGTCTTTTGCATCTCAATTGAAGAACCATGGTCTCGGGCAATTCTCTTACTGCCTCCATCCATTCGGAACGCTATCTGGTGCCGGGCCTATGTTCCTTAGATTCGGCGATGATGTAGTACGAGTCCCTGGCATGGTTACCACCCCACTAAGATCAGTTGGGAACCGTCCTTACTACTACATAAACCTCGAGGGCCTCAGTGTGGCTAATAAAAGACTAAACATACCATCAAGCGTGTTTGCATTGAAACAAGACTTTTCTGGAGGGACCATAATAGACACGGGAGTCTCTGTAAGCCGTCTTGTACCACAAGCCTTTGACGCTTTACTGAAGACAATAACAGCCTACATAAGATTCAAAAACTCACATATGATCCAGATCCCACCACAGATGGGTTTTGAAGCATGTTGGCAGCGGTTTAGCGACCCGCCTATGGTGAACCTTCCTCGTGTTACGTTCCATTTGGAGAACAATGCGGACATGGTGGTGCAACCCGGATCAGTGTTTTATAAATCGCAATTGGCTTTGGGTCATGATATGTATTGCTTGGCCATGTTTAAGAGTCCACCATTATTAAACGGTATGTCTCAGTTAGGAGCATACCAACAGACGAACCAAAGAATCATACATGATCTTCATTCTGACCGACTCATTTTTGGGGCCGCCGATTGCACTCACTCAAATTGATCTATGTACGCATGAATGTGGTTATGGTCTGAGAGAGAATGTGTAATGTTTTCTCTTCAGTAAAAATCAAATCAAATATTAATAAACCTCAATGGCTTGAGAATTTCCTATGATTCCTCATCCTTGTTTTATGTTCATGTTTGTTTTATCTTTTTTTTTTTAAATCAGGGTAGCTGATTTTTAATGACTAATAAGTGAATTCATCATTTATGTCAACAAGAAAGATACTCATTTATATTAAGTGAAAACTTTAACCTAATGAAATATTACGTTCGATAAGGTAATGTTTCAACTATCATTTACATTAACTTATAATGTTTCAATTAGTGTTTCTAAAAAGTTAAGAAGATTAACTTTTCACATTTAAAAGTAGTGTTATATTTTTTTTTGACAAAAATATCCCTTTCATTCATTTATATTTAACAAATTATTTATATCCTTTTATGTTAATTTACAATAATAAGTTAGCCAAACCACTAAATTTACTAAACACATTTATTTAACCACTCAATTGAATAACTATCCTCTAACAGCTAAAATCTAACAACTATCTGTTATCCGCTACTCAAATAACTCTTTTTTTCAAACAAGACCTAAATCTGTCTTACTTTGATGACCGCTTGATGACATTCAATAATTAGTGACAAACATTATTATTTTTCTCAAAAATCTAAACTAATGATAGTAATTATCTTAATGCATATGGTAATTGTATAAATTTAATATATACACACTAGTCTACATGAGCCACAATTGACAGCACAATATAAAGGAGATGGTGAAATCAAACTTGACAACTAATATACCCAAGACCTCATATTTGATCAATAAATCAAAACCTTATTAATAATTTCATTCAATATTTTTTTAATTAAAATTTTATCCAATATATTAAATTATCTCTATTAATCGATAGGATCTATAGTATTTTTGCCTAGGACCTCAAATCCTTAAGAGGTTAATAATCAAAATTCCTATTTTTTAAAAAAAATACTATAATCGAAATCTATCCACATCCACTCCACCGGCACTTCATAGAAGAGGGTTTTCGGCAGTGGGCTGTATATGGGCCGACTTCATTGGGCTTATGAAACTGAGTAGCCCAAAGAGAGATTAAATTTAATTAAAAAATAAAAATAAAATGGAAACGCGAACGATTGAAAACCCTAGACAGCAGAGATACATAGAAGAGGGTTTTCGGCAGCGGGCTGTGTATCAATCTCTCTGCTCTTTCTCTATCTTCGGAGTTCAGTCGCATTTTCTCTCTCCTCTTCCAATGGTGCTCCTGCCTCTTTCTGTCTCTCTAACTCTCTCTCCTCCATTGTTTAACTTCGATTTGATTCATGTCTGTTGAATTTTGCTTCTGTAGGCTCCGAAGAAGGACAAGGCCCCTCCTCCCTCCTCCAAGCCCGCCAAATCCGGCGGAAAGCAGAAGAAGAAGGTCCTTATAATCTCCCTCCCTTCTCTTTCATTGTTACTCAGATTTGATATAAAACGAACTTGATTATCAGTAGAAATATCGAATATATCGTTGAACTATTGAAATATATTATTTTTCACTTTCTTTGGCTTGCAAGATGAGATTTTTTACACTGTATTGATTTCATGTTGTTCTACTTGTTTTGCAGTAAATTGCGGAATCTTAGAATGTTTGGAAATAATTTTTCTTTTTTTTCTGTGGTTTTTATTGGTTATAAGAAGTATTGCCAATGTTTATAACTGGATAGATTTTTAGATTTGAGCCGATTTTGGCTAGTTGGTTCCAAATTAATTTGACAGAGGGTGGTGTTGATATAAAATTACAGAAGTGGAGCAAGGGAAAGCAAAAGGAGAAGGTGAACAACATGGTTTTATTTGACAATGCCACCTTCGACAAGCTGCTTGCTGAAGCGGGTAAGCAGAAGGTCGTCACCCCGGCTACTCTATCGGAGCGTTTCAGGGTATGCTCTCTCTTTAGCTTTCATATTGTCGCGTTTTAGCTATTGTGTTGGTGATGTACTTGTTCAATTGATGCTTTCTTTGGTGTTTGTAGTATCCATGCTTTTATCGGGATATGCTTGGTTGCCTTTTGTGCCGATTCGTACTCAAATTTTGTGGCCTTTTTGGCACTTGGTTTGATGAGAAAATGGATTGAATTATATAGAATATAATAGGCCTTTTGATTCGTGGGGGATCTGATTTTGCGAGAGACTGCAGTTGTTTGGGTAGTCTTTGTGGCATTTTGTTTTCTTATGCGGGTAGTCCGCTCAGAATGAGTAATAGCACTTCTTGATATCGGAGATACTAGACATCAATGTCAAAGTTATTATGTATGTTTCTCTTATAAAAACTTGAGGATGCTGGCTTTATGTGCGAGTGCTGAGAGCTAGCTCCACTCAACTTCGCCGTATGCAGGACTTTGTTGCAAGTTACACGTATTTGCAAGATTACTATGTACTCTGGGAAGTTCCTCTCTAGAGCACTTGCAAACTAATGACATTCTTGACTAAGAATCATTAGCGCCCACTACCAAAAAGTTCTTGCACATAATACACTCACGAGTGCGGTTATGGGGGACTGGTGGGTCTTAGTAATCCTCCCAGTGTTTCTAATGCCTTTTGGTTGGTTCTTGAAAGCAGCAAGTATTGTGAGTTTTAAGTCGTGGGATATAGTTGGTTTGCACGGTTAGCACTGTTTCAGTTTAGCTAATGAGCGACACCTTTATGGTGTTTTTTGCCTCTTCAGATTAATGGATCACTCGCAAGGAGGGCTATCAGTGAACTTTTGGCAAGAGGCTCAATCAAGGTTGTCTCACACCATTCCAGCCTGCAGATTTACACCAGAGCGACCAATGACAAAGTTAATCCAGCTGCTGCCTAGTCACCTTTGATCCTCAAGCTTTTTGTTTTCAACTCTTTCAAAGAGGGCCTAAACCTCCCATGTTTTGACTGCCATTGGTTTTGATTAGTTAATGGTTCTGTTATATCTTTCCGATTACAGTGATTCACTAAACTCAATTTAGACCTATTCAATGTTAGATTTTGGAAAATGGTCCTTTCCCTTCCCTTGATGTCTCATGTCAGGGTTTCTTCTTTCCATTGGCTATAGTATGTCTCATTTTATCTTGTTCAATAGGTGAATGTTAATTTCCATTCAAATTAAATATGGGAGATGTTGGAAGTTCCATGTAGTTATTATAACTTCAAGTTTCACTAAACCTCAAGAATTATGCCATTTCAGTTTTCGGTATTAGTTTTTGATTTTAAACATACAAAATAAACCGAGAAATTTCGACACAAATTATATCACAGTTCGCAGTTTATAAAGTTCAATTGTCTCCCTCATTCCGCTCTCTAACTAAACACCCCCCCAAATAAAAAAAAACTCATCTCTGGGGCCTATAAACTGTGGATCATCTAGCACAAACAGGGAGCGTCACGCATAATGCAAGTTGAAAAGGGGAGCGTTTTGGGAACAATTACAGTGGATGATCTTATACGGGGTCATGGAATCTCTGCCCACAAACAGGAAATGGTTGTTAGTCAAGGCCAAAATTTTAACCAATCAAAGTGCTTGCCTCGTTTTTGGCATCAGTTCTACTTTTTAAAAATTGGCTAAATATTATGCATTATGTTAGAATTTGAGACAAAACGCACTTCTTCATGGATCAAATTAAAAAATAAAAATTACATAAAAAATCATTTATAAAATGTTATATGCACCTAGGAATATTGGAAGTATAGGCTCTTAGGAACCTTTAAAAATTTGCTAATCACTTTTATTCTCCTTTTTCATTTTCAATCCAACTCATTGATAATGATACGAACCATATATTTATGCATTATAGGAGCATGTTAAAGACTATACATCAAATGAAAATGAAGTATAAGATTGACAATGACAAATCTGAAAACTTTGATAGGCAACCTTCAACACTACCACGTTTCTTTCTTCTTTGTACATATCAACCATTTTACGATTTATTAGTGGTTAAACTCTCTCTCTCAATCATCCTTATTTTTGACATATGAAATACAAATATTTTTCGGACTCCCTGATATTACCAAATTGTGACCTATATTGTCGAATAAACTCACTGCCGGATTCTTTTTCACTCTCTTTTCATATTAAAATATCTTTAAATATACGATCAAACTATACACTAATATTTACGTTCCAATTATGATAAAACTAAAGTGTCACAGTATTAATGTATCCGTAAAAGAGAACTTATTTAAACCACACAAATTAATTAAAAAAGGATGTTAAAATACAACTAGAAATATCATAACCTCTATTATTCAATTAGGGTAACGTGATTAACATGAGGGGGCAATCCACGTGGAGGATTGTCAGCACGTTAATTGCTCCCTTCTATTTGTGCTTTTGTCAATTCATTTTTAGGTAATTATGGGCCTACACCATCAAAATGTCAAGTCCAATAGGTGGGCTCACTAGCTTGATATTTAATGGGCCTCAACCAATGGGCTCAAACTCATGGGCCCCCATCTCTCACTGATGGGCCCTACTTAGTCAATTGGATATAGGTGACTCGAAAATCCTGCTCTATGTCAACGTCAAAAAATTAATATTGACGGCTGAGAGATCTTTCCTTATTTTTTATTATTATATTCTTTTTTCAGAAAAATTATAAAACCGTTAAAATTCGACACGTGTTCGGTGGGGAAGGCATTCATGCCTATTATTATTGTCTTTGTCCTTTTTTTTTTTCCCCTGGTCTGAACTATAGCTGTCTTGCACAAAAATGTATACTGTCAATTAAACTCTGAGCTTTGTAATGTAATGTAGCACAATTTGAAATCAGAAATGTTCATCAGGGTAGTAGTTGAGATTCAAGTACTAAATATATATTAAGTTTTATGCTCGATTTTTATACTCTTTTTCTTACAAAATACATGTTGTTTAAAGATTATGAGGAAGTGTCAAAAAAATACTAAAATCATCACAAAATTAATGTTAAAAAACAAAATTACCCTAAGATTTCATTGAAAATGAAGAAAATAAATGAGAAAAAAAAAGAAATAAAACAATTAATAAGGACAAATTGGTAAACTAGTTATTAATAAGCCATTGGAATTATAAAGTGACAAGTATTGTGAAATAAAAAAATAGTTAAAGTGACATGTATTTTGAAATGGAGAGAGTATTTCTTTTATAACATATCTAAACTTTTTAAAAAAATGTTCGAGAAAATATAATTACTTATAAATACTTTTTTATCTTAATAATAGAGAAAATTTAACAATGGACATACATTAGGATTTAAATTCGGTCAAAATTGAATATCATCTATTTAAAATAAAAAAGTGTAAGAAATATTTTTCATATTCATTGTCCTATCAATCCTTATCCGTAAAAAAGAAAAATTGAGGTATTTATTCTTTCATCTATGTTTTTGGTGAAAAAGTAAATAAATACGTAAGAACATATCTTTTTGTAGTTATTGCCTACAAGTATAAAATTACCTCAACACTTAAGTGATTAACCAACAAAATATTTTTTGAATATTAGATCATTTACTTAGTTTTTTTGTTTTTATAGGGGAAATTTTGATGTGGCCAATTATCTCAGTGTACCCAACTTTTATTAATACGTTTTATACAACAGACATCCACGAATGAAATTTGCACAAAATGGCATGAGAAAAAAGTGGCAAAAAATTCGATTTTTCTTTTTACTGTGGGTAGTCACTGAAGCTTTGATCCTCTCATTAACGGTAATTAAAATTAGTTAAATGTGTTGAATTCATTCCAATTGTAAGTAGTGAAACCATAAACATTGAGATTTTATAGTGTTGAAATTTTTACGGCTGTTTTGTCGGGTTTGTCTGTGAAATGGACAGATGTTTGGCTGGTAGTGAGTGGCGGTATGAGCAGCCTTGAATTACCCACAAAGCAATGCAATTCCATCATCATCAAATCGAGCACAATGAGAGAGAAAGGGAGAGTGAAAGCGAAAGAAGGAGGTAACTTCAATTTCTCAAGGAAAACCAATCTCATGTGGGTCAAAGTGGCCAATTAGCACAGAAGAATTTCAGGCTCTTTTGTGTTTTTCTGGGTTGTTTCTGAGTGTGTGGCCATTTTAGAGAGAGAAAAACAGATACTGATACAGTACAGATACCTACAGAGAGATAGGAAGGAAGAAAGATCAGATCACATTTCACCGTCAAATATCAAATAATTTTCGTTTTTCAAGGCAAATTTTGATACAAGAGATATCATATTCCTATTCATAATTCATCCACCTCCCCCCCAATTATTCAGGCAATCTCGTGAGGAGAGGGGGCTCACAGGTCAATAAAGCCCATAACTTTCTCTCTCCACAATTCACGCATTCATGCCCCCCGTTCCTTCTTTTTCTTCATCACTCTTCAAACCCAAAAAACCCTTGTTTCATCTCTCATTTTCCCTTCTGGGTCTCTCCCTACTTCTTCTCCTAGTTTTCCTTCATTTGAAAAGGTACGCTTTCTCTCTCCTTTCTTCTGTTTACTTACTAAATAAACTTGATCTTATTGGAATCGGCCCTCTCTGATAGCAGAAATATCTGTTAGAGGTAAGATTGTCCGTATCTAAATCTTGTCATACTCGGCATGTATAGAGTCCTATATTGGGAGTTACTTACTATTGTACTTATAGTATGCACAAACTTGCTCATTATATTCATTATGAATTAAATAACAACGTAACTGCCCCCTCATTAAACTTTGGTATCACTTTGTGATTTGTTACTTCATTTGACTGCTTAGATTCTTGCAGTTTTCACTTTATTTGAGTCACTGAAGCCTTGGGATTCTGCAGTCTTCATCGCCATTCTCGTCTGGCCTTTCTGGTTTCTTTCAGTGGTAAAAGGCAGAAAAAAAGTTGGCATTTCGTTGGAGATTGAGATGGAATCTTGTTTTGCAACATTTGGAGCAAATACCCATCTCGGAAGAGCTGGGAAAAGTGGACTGAGAGATGTGGAAAGTGGGTTTTGGGGAGAGAGAATTAGAGGGGGTTTCAACAACAATTTCTTGGTCACTCACCTGCCTAAAAGCTTGAAGATTAGTCATGGAGCCCGGAAGATCAAGCCTGGTGTTGCTTACTCTGTTCTGACATCAAAGAATGCTACTGAAACCCTCGTAAGTTCGCTACCCTCCAAATGTTTTTCTCTATTCATTCTCCTTTTTGTGAGATTTTATTTGACTCATTCTTGCCCAGTTGATTATCATGTGATTACTTTCTATATGCTTCTTTCTGAATCTCATATTCGAAGTTATAGTCAAAATATGGTATACTATATAATACATAATTACTGTATCTCCATTCCTTATTTGATCTGATTTCTATTGCAGACTATTGAGACACCAATCTTCGAAAGGCGCAGAGCCGACCCTAAAAATGTGGTATCAATTATACTGGGAGGCGGTGCCGGAACTCAACTCTTTCCTCTTACCAGCAGAACAGCCACTCCAGCAGTAAGTAAATTCTTTCAAATTCTGTAGCAAAAGTTGGTTGTTGTGGGGCAGCATGGGGTTGTATTTCCTTTTCGCAGCAGAATATATCATTCGAGAATGTTTATATCAGACCCGTGTCAAAGTCATTGTCAACTGTCAAAAAACTTGTACGTGTTTGTGTATAAAACTGATGGCTATATTATGTTAAGACTGATATGGGGTTGTATTAGCTAAGCTAGTGTAGAGTGCTGGTTTTAGTATTGTATCTGACTTAAGTGTCTTATGCATCGGCCTTTCTGCCTCCATTTACACCAAAAAAATAGAGAAAATGGAATTTTGAGAGGAATTATAGGTTTCAGGCATTTTTTCACGCAGTCTCATTTTAGGAGCGATATTTACTTGATCAAGTTTTTGTGCAGGTTCCTGTTGGAGGATGTTACAGACTTATTGATATTCCTATGAGCAACTGCATCAACAGTGGAATAAGCAAAATATTTATATTGACCCAATTCAATTCTGCCTCCCTTAATCGCCACATTTCCCGTACTTATCATGGAAATGGTATTAATTTTGGAGACGGTTTTGTGGAGGTAAACATCTATCCCCCTCGATCCCCCCCAACCCATTTTTACATAAAGGAAAAAAGAACCATGCCCCTTGGATCTTCAGATCGTATAAGAGTGTCAAGTTTGGCCTAAAAGTTGATTAATAAGGTCTTCAAATTTTGGGCAACAGGTTCTGGCGGCCACACAAACCGCAGGTGAATCTGGAAAGAACTGGTTTCAGGGAACAGCTGATGCTGTCAGGCAATTTATATGGTTGTTTGAGGTAGGAATCTCGGGAATCCTCTGACAGTGATTACAGATTTTACTGTTGTATTTAGAGAACAAAGGAATGATGAGAAGTTCGGAATTTTTGGTATATGCAGGATGCCAGGAATAAACACATTGAAAATGTTCTGATATTGTCTGGGGATCAACTCTATAGAATGGACTACATGGATCTCGTGCAGGTATCCAAGTCCCTTCTCTTCAGATATAACGAACTGTGACCAAACTCAATCAAAAATACCGACTTCTTTTGCTTATTCTTTACAGAACCACATCGACAGAAATTCTGATATTACAGTTTCATGTGTTCCTGTGGGTGAAAGGTATGGATGCACTTTAATGTTTGGTTCTTAAAGTTTTACGTCTCTTCTTGTGTCCCAAGTTTTCCTCGAATGGACAGTAGCTTTTAGTCGCTCCCTTTTCGTTCTTCTGGAGTTGTGCCTTATATATTTGTCTCCAAGTAGGCAATGGAACAAGATTTATATGACTGGATTCCATTTTAAAATCTTTCATGTTTCATAACGCTCGTGTTCAGTCTCTAAGTTCATGCCTTTTTCCAGTCGGGCATCTGATTATGGACTGATGAAGATAGATAGCAATGGCCGAGTTATCCAGTTTTTGGAGAAACCAAGGGGGCTGATTTGGAAGCCATGGTGAGTCCTCCTTTTCATGTTCTTCAGCTACGTATTTTGACACGGGCTTTTTATTTGCTTAGACTAGTACTGCTAGAACCTGAAGTCTATTGTACTCGCAATTCTTCATACAACATACAATATCCTTACTCAAAGTTCACCTCCTGAGATCGATCATTTTGACATCTCGTTTATTGCAGCGAGTTGATACCCAAATTCTTGGGTTGCCAAGAGACGATGCTCTGAGAAATCCTTACATTGCATCCATGGGAGTTTATGTATTTAGAACAGAGGTGTTGCTTAAGCTACTGACACAGGCATACCCTACAGCCAACGATTTCGGATATGAAATACTCCCTTCTGCGGTTAAGGAACAAAACATTCAGGTATTTTGACTCGTATGATAGTGAAACTACCCTTTCAATGTCCTCATTTCATTGTAGCGGTAGTCCCTTCACATAAATTGCGCTACATATTTTCTCTCTTAGATGTTGTGTAATTAACTGATTATTCTGTCTTTACAGGCATATTTGTTTAGAGACTATTGGGAAGACATTGGAAGCCTGAGGAGTTTCTATGAAGCTAATTTGGCCTTAACCGAAGAGGTTTGATTTTTAACCCTCTGTGTGGATACAAATGTTATTGTATGTATATTATAAATATGGTCGATAATGCTAATTATCTTTTCTTTGGATACAGTACCCCAAGTTTGAATTCTATGACCCAAAGACACCCTTCTATACGTCTCCTCGGTTCCTGCCACCTGCAAAGATGGACAACTGCAGGGTATGCTCATCTCTACGTTTAACATTGCTGTAGTTATACATAAAACGAACAAACCTGTGATGTAATTGGTTCATTTGGGTCTTGTAGATTAAGGATGCTATCATCTCGCATGGATGTTTCCTCCGAGATTGTATCGTTGAGCACTCTATAGTAGGAGAACGTTCACGTTTGGACTCTGGTGTCGAGCTGAAGGTAAATCTCAGAACATCCGAAATGTTGAATTCATGGCAATGTAATTGGCTCCTCCGAGTAATTTCTCAAATTTCTTTTCATTTTTCCAGGATACCTTGATGATGGGTGCAGACTACTACCAAACTGAATCTGAGATTGCATCTCTTCTAGCTGAGGGAAAGGTACCAATCGGAATCGGAAGGAACACAAAAATCAGGTACAAACTCGCAATCTATGGCAAGTTGGTAAGTATTGTTAAAGGATATCCCACACGTGACGTCTCGTTTTGGTTCACTCTGTTTAGGAACTGTATCATAGACAAAAATGCAAAGATAGGCAAGGATGTGATCATCGCCAACAAAGATGTGAGCATCCTCGACGTTTTCCCCTACTAGCTCAATCTTTGTTGTTTTTCTTAAGATTGTCCTACTGAAGTTGCTCTTCAATAATTTTAGGGTGTTGTAGAAGCTGATAGGCCAGAAAAAGGGTTCTATATTCGATCAGGGATCACAGTCATACCAGAGAAGGCCACCATCGAAGATGGCACAATCATATAGTCATCTATCAGCTACCCCCACAACACGTCAGGCTTCAGAAAGGTTGGAAAAGAGAAAATTCAGAAAACACTGTATCAGAGGTACCTACCTCAACACGACAAGTACACAAGACGAATCAACAGACGAGTTATCATCATCACATGTAAACCTAGAGCAGTGTGGTTCGTTGTGTACAAAGGCAAAGAGGGTGAGAATAAAATCGAATGAGATATCAGTTTGTTTTACGCATTAGCTATACTAAAAAGCAAATTATGCTTCGTATAAGTGGGAATAGTTCTAGCCCAGGTTGGTGTAATAAGAACATCAGTCAATGAAGAGAGAAGAGATCTTATACCAAAACTTTCTGTTCATAGATCAATAAAAGGTTGAACGCTTTGGCCCTTATTGAATTGGTTCATCTCCCCCCCACCCCCAAACAAAAAATAACGTTCGAATGTGGTTGAAAAGGAATTTAACATGAAGGTGAATATGGGGGACTAAAATCCCAATTGAAGACGGTCCGTACAAATTTTAAAGCGGAGGATGTATATTGTCAAGGAAGATTTTTTTGGCTTTTAGGCCTCTATCTATCTAGTTGAGCTACTGTTGGTCCATAAAGAGGTAGGACTTTCCCATCACAATTTTTTTCCATTCACTTTGGACTTAGGTTGACTTGAAATGCTCAGCACTCAACCTACAAAATTAGTAGGCTAGAGCAGGCACCCAAGGGATGGTTTACTCTTCCAATAATAAGGAATTGTAAGGTCAAATCTCAAGGCATGGTAGATCCCCCCCTTCTCTCTCTCACGCGCACATGCACACACAGAACTCCCCACCTATGGTTGTTCTCTATCACGCGTAACCATCTCATCTAACAACTATCGCAAGAATATATGCCAATATCAAACCACAAACTTTGACATATTTTACTCAAACATGTAATGTCGGATATAATAATTGTGGCTGATTTCAATTAAGTGACCAACAAAGCAGTGAAGGCCAAAAGGCAGACAAAATAAGGTGAAGTAGTTTTAAACTGACCGCTTCAAACTACAGCAGATGGAGGAGAGTCAATTTGTGTATGGGTGTGCACCTGTTGGGGAGCTGAACAGAATGGTACATGCTCGGCAGAACAAGATAACGAAGATCAAATTGTCCACATATAATCCGCATCTCCATATAACCAGACTACTCCAAGAAGAAGCTTCTAAATTTTCAACAAGTCATGGGTAATATGTACCTGAATGAGCAATCCAAAGTACAACAGCTTGATGCCTTACCCAGATTTTATTTCCGTTGAAGGAGCTCCAGGGAATCCATGAACAAACTGCTGGCATACCACCACATAGCCTTCAGAACAACACGATGATGATCTATTGATCTAAGAAGAAATGCATCATGCAAAATATGAGATGTCATGCCACATATCTACAAACAGGGGCATCAATCTAGATGCAGTAAAGAAGATAGTTTTGTAAATTTACTCAACCATCATGATCACAAGAGCATTTCCCACAACTGAATGTTATACTGATGGATCATGTCAGAGTATCTCAGTACTTATTAGTACTCCAAACCACAACAGGCCCTCTTTTCCTGAATTCACAAGGGCGAAATCCATTCATGGCTTTCCCCATTAACGCCATGGCAGCAATGCTTGGGAACTGTTTCTTGGAAAGCTCATCTGAGCCCGATTTCAAGCTATGGGGCTCGCATATCACAAGGGGTTCCGGATTCCTTGCCGGTGGGGTAGCGGAATGTTGGCACCATCTCTGAATCCAAGAGCAACCAAGCGCCATGTTTTGGCCTTTTCTCTTCGAACCCATGAACGTGGATCCCATATTTCTGGGTGACTTCTTATTTTGATCAAACACCATCTGTTCTTTATCATGATGTTTACTCAACATATTCTCCAAGCTTGCTTTGTTGCTTTTCATAATTTTATTGAAGAACAGACTAAATTTCTCATGGGAAGAAGCTTCCCCCATTTCTGCACTCTTGGTACCAACACCAAATGAATCAGGAGAGCTTTTAAGCGTTTGATCCATCTACTAGTGGCATCCAGGGCAAGAGGACAATCTTTCTGGACATTGAACTCACACCTTGAGGTTTGTTCACCACAGGGAAAGAGCTGTTTGGCATCCAAACTGTGGACTCTTGAGGTACTTGGCTCCGTGCCATCGGTCGAGCTAACTGCAGGTTGGAGCCCAGGAAGCTCTTCATTTATATCAGGTATCTCAGCTATTGGCCTTTTGCTTCTGGCTTTCTCTGTACTTGAATCAAATGCTGCTGGTGGGACATTTTCATTCACTGCATCATCCTGCATAGAACCAATGCAAAAGGCATTAGCCAACTCCATGAGCTTCTGCAACTTGGACTATCCTAGTTGCATTACTGAATCACTGCAAGAAAATAGCATTGTGATTCACGCGCTCTATAGCAATATCTAACCTAGCATAAACTTCAACTGCTTAAGAAAGCATAAGCTCGACAATTCTGGAAAGGATTTCACATGTATGTGATGTACATCACATGCATAATTATCCATTTCAACCTATATTATCAAGAAGTTGAGGGCATACCTTGTTCAATGGGCATGGTTCCAAACCTGTAATAAATAGGAGACAAAAAAAAAAAAAAAAAAAAAAAAAAAGAGTCAGTCAAAGACCATTGCTACACCAGAGTAAGCCTCATAAATAAGTGGCCACACAAGCAGGACTGTTGCTCATGTCAAACTTGGGAAAGCCGGCCCAGCCCAAACACTGCAAAGGCCAAGTAGGGTTGGTGGAGGATGTGGGACAACTCAACACAGCCGACAAGCCCAGACCAACTTAGACAGGACCAGGCTGATCCTATTGTTTTCATTCTTCATTTTCTTCTGGGAGGAAAAATAAAAACTGAGCTGCCAGAATGGTCTGGGCATCGACCATTCAAGACTGAGCCAACCTGACCTGGCTGTGCATGACCCAACGGATTAAGAGGGCCAAGCAGAGCTGAGATTGGCTTAGTCTATACACCCACACATTGACCAGACCAACCTACACTAGATAATCCAAAAGTGAGAAAGAAAGGTACGGTACAAGTCCAAAGTATAATGAGGAAACGGAAAACATACCTGACATAATATCCTGGTTTTCGGGAGCTTCTATCTGCATAGCTTCAGTTTCACCAGATGATTCATTCCTCGACTCCACTTTACAGGTTGAAGGATTACCAGTGTTTCCCTTGTCTTCACTATCAGTCGAGGTCCACAGAGGCTGGATCTTCACTCCTTGTGGACGGGGAAAACCAAATGTCTTCTCTTCATGGTGAGAAGAAAAGGTCGGTTTCCTTAATTCCTGATAAGCTTCTGACATCTTGACACAAGTTTCTTTAGTGAACAAAAAATGATGAGCTCTCTGGGAAATCTTAGGAGGACCTCCAGGTGAATTCTCCACAGAATCAACCATAGTGCAGACCCTCATAGTCTCCACATTGTGGACAGAACGTGGAGCTCTATCACCTACTTGGCACCCATGGCAGAATTTTCTCTGGTCAACGTCCGATGGAGTTCTGTAGGTGGGAAATGCTCTGGTGGAGGAATGGCCTTGAACATTTTCAGACTGCTTCCTCAGAAAAAAGGGTAGAAAATTCTTGTTTGTGGACGGATCCTGTTGCATCTGAAGTCCATTACTCCGCCTCAGTTCAAGGCTAAGTTCATTGTTCATCTTCTTCTCATGAAATAAGAAAGTAGAGAACTTCTGATACTTACAGTGGCCTTGACCTAAGCAAGTGAAATTGTCATTTGCAAAATGTCTTTCAAAAACCACAACTGGTCCTGAAGCATCTGCATGGTGAGATTGGTGAGGAGGAATATGGGAAGTTGATCCAGCTTCTTTGTATGCTGAAGGCCCTAAATCAGTATTGCGTTTCTGTCCTGGCATAGCACATTTTTCACTATTACTCAAGTGACTCTTCTGCGGCGCGTCTTTACCAAGAGACAAAGCTAGAGACATGGTTTTATCACCAAACTTGTGCTCAATCTGAGCTTTCATTGTGGAAGCATTCTCTGTATGTTGACAAAGTTTCAGAGAGTGAAAGGGTGAATAACTGATTTTATTCAGGAAATCCCCGGTTTTATGCTTCAGATCTTCATTCCTTATTTCAGTTCCCATTTCGTCGATTTCTTTCCCCAATCCTTCTCCAGTCTTTGGAAAACCATCTTCGATCTTAAGCCTATCCTCCGCACAGCATATCTTATTTTCAATATCTTCATTCTTATAACAAACCAATGAAGAGTTGTTGACCACAGATGCTGGCTTTGGATCTCTTTTGATCCAGTGGGACATCCAGCTAGACTGATGGGCTTGCTTAGATGTCCCAGAATTTGTGTTCTCATCATGGTAAGACCTTGCTACTTGATCAGACATGAGGGCAGGCCGAGTAAAATATACTTGTTTTCCAACTGCCCTTTGGGTGACTAAGCACTCCCTCTAAAGCATAGTAGTTCCTGAAAATGCATTCAGATGAAACTTTAAGCTAAGAAACTTCAATTCTTGCTAAGCAAACCCCGGACCTTCACTAATAGTCCGATTATCACAAGATCCATCAGAAAGACGAATTATAAGCATCTATATTAAACAGTTCACAACAGGCCATACAGAGAAAGATGTAACCCATCAAACCAAATCAAACAAAACTTGCTAAATGGTGGGACTAAAGTCACAAAACTATTTAAAATGGACAACAATGATTTACTGAGAGACAACACCACCTAGTATAGGACCTACCTTAGTGGGTCGCAGGAGATTTAGATGTAAGTAACCTTATGCTTGCATGACCAATTTCGAGAGCCCACAAAAAAATATAAATAAAGTAGGCTCTACAGCCATATCGAAAGCAGTACCCTCTTCAGACAAAGTCAAACTCTCACTTTTGAACAGTCCAATTAGAGCAAGGTTAAGGGCAGCTGATTTTATCTTCAACATGAACTCGCTATTTTCCAACGGAATGGAATGTCAAGAACAAAGGGCATCAGATGGTTGAATACCCAAATGTGCAAACTCATATAAACCACCACAAGTAGCTTGACAACGCTCAGTTTTTAACTAATTGGCAGTACCTAATTACAAAAATCATACCAAATAATTGGGCAATCTTCAAAACCAAGGATCAAGAACTTCCTCCTTCGCCACCATATCAAGCTAAAAATCAACTTAACTAGATAACCAAAATGCTAGCTCTACCCATTCTCAGTTCTAAAGTGATATTACAAGGCAACAAACAGAAATCTAGGTCAGGCTGGAGAAACCACACAAATCAAGTAGGTTTTTGTAATACCCAGTAACTACAGGAATTTAATCAAAAACTCCACCCAGTTTTAAAACCCCAATCAGCAGAATACTAAATCACTGATGTAGGGTGTACCCTCTGAGATAAAAAGAAACAGCTTCAGCCCTCATCCCTAGTAAGTCAATATTACCAATACAAGTATAACAAAAGGCAATTAAAAATGATAACTTAGCACTACTCAACTCCATCTCCTTTTTTTTTCTGGTGAGGGGTGGGGGGAGGGGAGCAAAAGTTCTTCTGTGAAAACCCAGAAGAAATAATCTTTAAAATTAGCTTAAACAAATTATTCCGAGCAGAAAAAACAATCAAATATGGAGAAATCATACGAATTCGGAGATGGCCAGAAAATGGAGGAGAAGTTGGAGTTCAGAATGAAGTTACCTCGAGCAGAGAAAACTGCATGTTTGGATCAGATAATGGGTGGAAAGAGAGAGATAGAGAGAGATAAAGGGGAATTGTTGTATATAAAGTAACAGTAGTTAATTCCCAGTAGGAACCGATGAATTCCAATTTTGCTGCTGAACATGGTGGTGAATTGGTCATGTCTTATTCAGCCAAGCCACAAAAGGCACATAAATTTGTGGACGAGGACGCTCGCTCTGGACAGGAAAGAGAAAAAGGGGTCCTCCTCCTGCCGATTTTATTCTACTGTGCTTTATTTTCTCTTTCTTAAGTAACCCTGCCGATTTTATTCTCTTTCTCTTAATCCGGCACCATTTCGGATTCAAAATTTATTTGTTATTTTTAAATATTCGAGATATTATTAGGAGTTTAAGGGGAAAAAAATGAATCAATCAATAAAGATATGCTAAATATAAATTTTTGAACCATTCACTAGTTGTCGTCGTGCGTTTAGCCGTTCCTTTTTATTAACTAGTTGTAACTCTATATTTTATTGTTTTCTTGTATTATATATAATATTTATATTTAGATTTTATTTTTAGGGATTTTATTCATTTAATGATGAGGGAGGGGAATAAGTGTAGAATCACTTGAAACCATGTGTATTAGTTTATCCGATAAAATGAATGTCAAGACACGTGAAATAACATGTGTTAGTTTATCGCACTTATTGTTAAATTAATGTTGATATATTCTTGATTGAGCTCGAAAAGGTACAGTCACAATATTGTATCCTATTTCATTGGATTTTGTTGAGGGTATTCAATTTACTTATATTGTAGTGTTTTGTAGTAAACTTATTTGTGTAGATCCGATCTATATAATTTAATGATGCATAACTTATAGGTATGGAGGAAGAAAAATCTCATGGTTTTTAATGAAGAAAGTTGGAGCTTTGATGAAATTGCAGACATAACAAAGTTCAAAGTTGCCCACTTGGCAAAGGCATGGAATCCCGTCTTATCCATTGAGCCAAATTGTTCAGCAAAGTGTTTTGATAGAAGAATTTTCCAATAACCATTGTGCTACTCTCTCTGCGGTGGATGTGCTTTTCGGGGTTGAGGTTCAGGGTTGAAGCTTCACTAGGAGCAATAGCATATTGGAAGTGGTGGGAAAACCGTTGAGTTGTATGGGTTGTTAAATTAGGTGTGTAGTTTCTTTTGCCCATTTCCTTCTTGTGGACTTTAGTCTACCCATGTGTAACTACTTGTATTGAATTCATGTCCTTTTATTTTTCTCTTAATTATATAAAAAACAAAGGTAGATGATGATACACGTGTCGGGATAATACATCTTAATAATAAAATAATATGTGATTAGCTTGACGCCTTTAACAAAATCTAAAAACGCGAGGAGAAAATCTAATCTTATCTATAAAAACTTTATTTGACAAAATATTTAAATTAATCTATATTAGTGATATAGAGTACAATGAAGATCTTGACTAATGTTCTATGACTACGTGAGCAAGTGCAACCTCATATTTCTGGTCCCAAACCTTTTTTTTCGAATAAAAAATATTCCCTGTTATTTTCGGATTTTTGCTATGCATGCATGTATTGGAAGGTTCATAATAAAAATAAAATAAAATAAAAAATGGTGCTTGCTTAGATTTTGCGTCCAATTATTTGCAACTTCCAATTATCTCATGGAATCGCTTTCCATAAGCATCTTTTCTTTTGAATTTGTACTGTTTTTGTACCTTCCCTAATTCCCCCACCTTTTGTTTTTGTTGGGTACTTAACTATCAATATTAGATATGTCTAGTGTAATCTAACATCTAATAATAAATGAGTATTTGTTGGTCTAATAAATAAAGTATTTTAGGTGATATTGTTATACTCGAGTTGATCCAACTCGTATTCATCATATAATTTTAAAATTTGTTCACTGTTTTTTTTACCTAATATTCTTATGCTTATCAAGTAGATAATTGGTATATATTTCTGTCAAATCAAACATTTTTTTGCTTGATTATTTTATTATTTTATACTTTATTTTATTGTACGTGAATGATGATGTTGAATAATACGAGGAAATATGTCATCCACATATTAAGTGAGCTACCACTTCTATCGAATTGGTTTATTTTTGAGGATCAAGCAAAGGAACTATACAGAAGCTAAAGTGTCCATGACTTGGTATTTGTATACATATTAAGGGAATACGGTAACCATTTCTAAGAGGTGGATCATCTTTATTCACGACTTTAATTAATGTATTGTGCAATTTCAATAATTAAAATAGACATTTTTATATTCTTATGCCAAAAAAGAAAGTTTTATCATATTGTTCCATATTCCCAATTTCAAACTACATAATTTATAGTTAATTCCCTAAAATATTGATGATGAGAGGAAAAAGATTACCTCGGTGAAATTGTGCAATTAGGTAAAAAAACCCTAATTTCGAGTTCCATTGAAATGCGGAACCGCCGTAACGTGGACTTGCTAATTGTTGTCGAGTTGGCCGGTGACATAGTGGCCGAGGTAGAGACAGAAATGAGGTCAATAGAGAGAGATGATGGCCGATATGGTTTAGAGCTCGTTCAATTAAGAGAGAGAGACGCCAAAAGCGAGGTGGGAGGTTGTCGCGGACCTACGGAGGTTGGGCGGCTTCCGGTGACGGTAGGCGATTGCAAGTGTACCGAGAGAGGGGAAGCAATGGATTGAATGAGGATTTGGAAATGTCGAGCGATTAACCGACCTCTACACACTTAATTTTTTTAATTATAAAAGCGCCTTTTAATTAAAACCATTAGATTAAAATTAAACGGTCATGATTGAAAGTGATTACCTAAAGAATTGAGTTTACATAAAGAAAGGTGCTTATTTGAAATATATATATATTCACATGGATTAAACACTTGACACAGACCTATTTGTATAAATCCAACTATATCACCTATTTGATGTTTATCAAGTACTATTATTTATATTTGAAAACCTATTTATTAATATTAAAAAAGTTATTTATTATATTACTATTATTTTTTTACCTTAGAGTTTCTCGTCACCATAACATAGGATACATTTAAAATTAAGAAAAATTTTATTTGATATATTTATTCAAATTTGTCGAACCTCGTAGATCATGATTTTTTTGTCCATATAAATTTTAAACAGTATTCAATAGTTCAAATTTTGATTTATTTGCTTCGAACTTGGATTGAGCTTGAATTTTGAAAAATTTCTTACTTCCTAACCATTCAAAAGAAAATAGAGTACTTAAACTCATTTATAAAATATAAAGGAAAAGAAAACTAGCCCAAAGAAAAAAGGAAAAGGAAAGCGAGGATAAAAAGAAAAGAAAAAGTCTTCACCTTCAAATCCACTGTGTATAATCAACGACCTTTCAACCCAAAGAGGGCATAGGCAGGCATAGCTTACCATTCGGATTCGCCATCTTCACTGTCGGTTGTGTCGTTTTCAATTTCACACGCCATTTCTCAACAAGCTTCCTTCAAGCTCCGTTCCTTTTCACCAGGTGATCGATTTCATTCTCTTTCTCCCCATTTATTTGCATCATTTCTCTCTCTCTCCTTCTTTAGGATTGTTCAGAACCTACCCATCTTTATTTGGTCGCTTTCCTGGAATACCCTCCTCACGCTTTCCTCATTCTTCACCGATTCAGGCCCAAATCGAAAAATCCCCTTTAGGGTTTGGTAATCGATTGTTTATCTTGCATTGATTTTGCTTTTATCGTGGGCAGATCTGTAGAGCAAGGTTGTGGGTAGCAGTGAATCTAGGTTTCTGAATGGAAGGGTTAGGAGGGTCGTCGACGGCGGAGAGTCCGGTGGCCCAGAAACTTCACGAAGCTTGGAGAATTTACCAGTTTTACTTAGACAAGACAACCCCACATTCAGTTCCTAGATGGGTCGGAACCTTTGTTCTAGCGGTGCTTTACTTCATAAGGGTCTACTATGTTCAAGGGTTTTACATCATCACTTACGCTCTTGGGATCTACATCTTGAATCTCTTGATCGGATTCTTGTCCCCCTTGGTTGATCCGGAGCAAGAAGCTTCTGATGGGCCCATGCTGCCCACCAAGGGTTCTGATGAGTTCAAGCCCTTCATCCGAAGACTTCCCGAGTTTAAATTCTGGTAATTGCTTCGGTTGTCTCTCTACTCTTCTGTTTGCATAAATGGGTTTTGGATCTTTGGCCTTATGCTTGCTCTTCTGCTTCAGCTTCAGCGTCAGCTTTTGGTGTTGTACAATTTGTTCTCTCTTTGGCTTCTGTGGTAAAGTCTACTGACATGTGTTGTAGTTTTGAATCGATTGCTCTCTATCAGCATTGGAATAGGTGGTTTTACATGGTTGTACTGCCTTGTTATCGTAGTTGAATTATTAGCAGACTCGTAGCTTTGGGTTATCTCAGAGTAGTCTCTGAGGCATAAGAAGTTAAGTACCCATTGCTGCAACCTCCTCTCCCCCCAAAAAAATAATAATAATAATAAAAGAAAAGCCTAATTTCCATTGTGTATAGGCAGAAGGGAGAAAGTATGTTATGTAGCTGAACCATTTTGACCTCCAATTCTATCAGAATCTGAAAGAGAAATATGATCAGATGCATATATCTAAGATATGTGAGTTTCACTCTGGTCATTGAAAGATTTGTAGGTTATAGTTTTCTTGTGTTCATCAGTTCTTACCTTTTGAGTTTGTGACCTCATGGAATGCTTCCACTGATTTGAGGAATTTGATATCTGAGCTAAGGTGCTTGGATTTTGGTTAGAAGCTTTCTCCATATGAATGGGCATTTGTGATCCGAATTTCAGTTTCTGAACTTGGTCAGTGGCTTTGCTCTGTTGTGGTGGCATGCCCATATTTCAAGGACATAGAGGGGCTTTGCCAGATGGTGTTTATATATAAAGGGTAAGTATTCAAATTGTCAGAGATAGGATTGAAGCTATCTTTACTTGAATTGGCATTGGTGATCCCAGTTTTAGGTTTTGATCTCGGTCTTAGGCTATGCTTTCTGTTGTGGCTTCCATTGTTTCAAGGATATTGAATGCCCTTGCTGGTTGGTGACTATGCATGTTTTTAGCGAAGTAAGCATGTTGTTAGAATATAGGGCTAAATGCTATCTTAATTTGAAAAGCCACTGGTGATCATTATTCTATATTTTGATATGGTTTGGGGCTATGCATTCTGTTGTGGCGGTCTGTCGTCTCATGGAAATTGAGGGGCCCTGTTGGGTGGTGATCAATGTGTGCTCCGAGGTTAGTGTTTATCTAGTTAGTTGTTGGATCTGTGATGATCTGTTGAATAAGCAAGGGGACGTACATTAGCCATGGCTTCTTTAGTCTTTTTAGCTAAGGAGCAGCTGAAGCAGCACTATCTTCCAAGAAAATGTCTAGGCGATGATGCTGGCTCATTAGATGAAAGATGCTTATGCTTTTGTGGCACTTTCGTTAGCTATCTTGATCTGTGACACACTGAGGTCTCCTGGATTGCTTCTATTTTTGGTTTTATGTAAAGTTGAGACTTGGGAGCCTTTTAGCTTTTCTATAAAAATGTAATCGTCAATATTTGTTTGAGAAATTTACTAGAGCTCTTAGATTTAAATTTTCATATGCCTGATTGTTTGAATCACTATGCGAATAACAAGATATATGGTTAGATTATTAGTTTATGCCACATAGTGTACTGCAACTTCACTTCAGGAAGATAACTGCTGTATTGGATTGCTGATATTCCCTCATCAGTTGAAAATTTGTTATGCTTGTCTAGGATATCGAGTGAAGAATACAGAAGATTAGTCTGGATTTTTTTGACATGTCACTGTTTGAACAGAGACTTTTTTTTTTAAAAAATTTTATATATAAACTATTGTTGGGGGGTTATTGACGGTGTTCAAGTTCTATCGGTATTTTGGTCCTCATGCTTGCAAATTGCATCTCACCTGTAAGGCAGATTTGAAGTTTGTGGTGCTTTGTTGTGTGTAAAGTTCCCCTAGAATTGGTAATGGATGATATTTAATGAGGTTAATTCAGTCACACCTCAGAGATCCTCTTCTGGGTTGGTTGCAGTTACCAGTTAGCACAGAAGTCAACATTTATGTTGTATGGGACCAGTGGCAATCTGGGATTTCTGATTCAGCATTGGCTTTCAGCAGTATAACAACCCTTGTTCAGGAGTTATGTCTTTTCCATGCAAATCTGAAAGTTTAAACCACTATCCTGCTTTTGCGTCATTGTTTTGGCTGGTATTGCTTCTTCCTGTCTTTTTGTTTAACCAGTGAAAATTTCTTCTTAGTAGTACGATATATTGAAATATACAGATGGTGGTGGATTCTTAGAATCTGGGAGCATAGTCACCATCTATCCCTTTGTAGTTCATGGGTTGAGTTAGGTTAGGTGATGTTTCTGTTATTGTTCTCTTGGTTTCTTTAATTAGTTTTGATGCCCCTCTGAAAGTACCTTCAGTAGAAAGTTTAATGCCCCTCAACAAATACAACATGTTAAATGTGATAGCACTAATGCAATAAATCCGATCAGAATTCACAACAGTGCTGTTAAGCATGCTTGGGTAAAAGTAATACTAGCTAAGATGGGTGACCTAGAATATCGTCATGTTCCCACTTCCCACCATTTTCTTTTTCCTTTTTCTTAATTCTTTTTATCCCTTACCAAGAGAAAAGTTAACTTATGGTAAATACCTTGGCACGACCAGTGCAGCAGTTTTAACCCTTGATGAGAAGAGATGATATATTAATGTTTTGTGGTGCTAAATTGCTAGCATATTCTAACTTTGTCCTCGAAGAGTCTCGCTTCGTCTCTGGTCTATGTTTGACTAAGTAGCAGTAGAGAGAGTACGGAGTTGATGTATCTTAAGTAGCATTGCTGGGAACATGATGCTGTCTCTGGGGACAGACGTTGTAGTGTATTGTGAAGACATTGCTCTTGGCCAATTGACCAATTGTAGTTGTTGATGCTTAGGTGCATTTATAACATCTTAACTTCAACAATCTTTAACAATGTCTCTTGATTAAAATTTCTTTCAGGCACTCCATTACGAAGGCGTTCCTCATAGCGTTTGTCATGACTTTCTTTTCGGTGTTTGATGTTCCTGTCTTCTGGCCAATATTGCTCTTTTACTGGATTGTGCTCTTTGTTCTCACCATGAAGCGGCAGATTGCTCACATGGTCAAGTACAGATACATACCTTTCAGCATTGGAAAGCAGGTAGGTCCTCCCCCTCTCCTCCCAATCCCCAACAAACTTATGAGATTGTCTCATATGACCATTCACATTTTCTCCCCCCAGAGCAATTCATGAAACTTGTATATGATTTTCCCGGTTCCTCAAAATGTGATGCAGAAATATGGAGCCAAGAAACACGGTGCTGGTCCAAGTGGCAGTCGTGCTGACTAAACTTGTCAAATGTTAGCAAAGTTTGGAAGAAATGAAAGATTGAAAAACGTTGCTCAAAACTTTAGGGTAGGATGCAGGATGGTGGTATGCAAGCACTGTGAAGATCTATACTTGAATAGTAGCATATTGATATGGGTTCTCTATCCTATTGCATTTCTTAGAAGTAGTATTTGGAGTTTGAAAAAGATGATGCAAAATTTACATTCAGTTACCCCTCAGCTTGCTTGCCTGGGAATTTGTTGCTTCAGTGTTTTGTAATTGGCCTCCTTTCCTTTTGAGGGTGATCTTATTCAATTCAGTTGCTGTATTAAAGCTCGAAAGTGATATTTGACTAAATTCAGTTGCCTAGGACCGAATTTATTCCTATTTTTTCATATTTATCTAGGTCTTATATTCCATATTCATTTTTCATATTTATCTAGATTTGATATTTCATATTCAAAATTTCTGTGTATTTACTATTTAGGTTTCACATTCTACATTGCATACATTTTTTGTTTTTTTGTTTTCCTAATGTAGTGAAGTTCTTTAATCTATTAGAAAAGATGTATTGATAGGGGTCATGTTTGATAAATAATTTATCACCAAAAATAGCTCACGGGGCCTCTTTATGGCTCTCAATAATTAGTTTTTGTGAACAGTTTTTTTTCAATTAAAAAACAATTTGTGAAAACCTAATTTGTGATAGCTGTCTCATAATTTTTTTAAAAAATAACTAATTTTATCATATATTTTGTAAGAAACAACTAATACAAATGATTATTACGCTTAAGGCTATATTTGATTATAAGAAAATAGGATCGAAAGAAAATTTAAATGAAAAAAAATGATGAAGAAAAAAATTTAAAAGGAAATTGATTTTTTTTTCTGTATTTGGTTCAAGGAAAAATAGAAAGAAAAAAATTTATAATACTTTTCCAACCTCTTACCCATCCACTACATTGTGATGGAGAGGAGAGAGAAAATTCTCAATAACATTGATTAATTTAAGTCACTATATTTTTTTTCATCCACCATTGTCATGAGAGAAAAGAGAAAATTTTTAATAACCTTTCCTAATATAGGTCCCTCTCTTATCTCCATTATTCTCTCTTTGTGGATTTTTTCTTCTATTTTTCTCTTAATTTTGGAAAAAAATATCATTGATAAAATTGACAAAATTTTCCATGAGTTTTTCTATAAAACCTTTTTTTCTCCTTTTTTCTTCAATTCAAACAAAGTAAAGAAATTCATTTCCACATTTTTTTCCTTCTAAATTTCTTAGAATAAAATGGAGCCTAAGAGTCGGTTAATACAAAACAATTCTAAATTTCTTAGAATAAAATGGAGCCTAAGAGTCGGCTAATACAAAACGATCAAGGATGTCTTCAACAGTGGCATATTTGACATCTGGATAAAGCTGAGAGGCCTCCACCCCAAAGGCAGGCTCAATTTCATAATTGGTCTGTCCTCCCTTCACAAATACAGAGTACCCCACTGCTAATATTAATTTGCTCAATTTATCCGTCGATTCTGTAACAAAGAAAAATAGGGTCAAAAAAGAAAAAGGTTATTTAATTTTCGTTTAATCAATCTGGACTTTATTAATTACCTTGAATCTTGTCTACAATTTGTTCTTCATGGAGATGGATTCTCTCAACGGAGTGGCCTATTTTAGTTTCCCACAAGGAAACGATGTCGTTGAAGGAGTAGATATTAGATGGGGGTCTTATGTATAAGATCTTGTTCAAGGTCCTTGGATCATCCACAGCTCTAATGATATATGTACCAATGTCCTCTTCTAAGTTGAATACTCCTATATTATATAGTTTTACTTGATTCAGTGTCGATATTCGCAATTGATTATCAATAGACAGGAGAAGGAGTACACATATAAGATTAGACTCAACAAAAATCTAACTCATAGTATAATCTAGCCCACCAGAGTGGGAGCTCATCGGTCTTAATCTTATCATATAAATATGTACATCCCTTACCTTTGACATTTCCATCGCCTAGAATAAGGAGGCGATCCTTGGGAGACGCTTCAAAAGAGGGTAAATAGAAGCTAGGGAGGCAATATCCGGCGAAGTAGTTGGCACAAACAATGGTGTAAGGGACCCCTTCTTCCTTCATCACTTGTCGTAATTTGGATTTTGTTTCAAATAAACTCTTTGCGGGTTCAACTGCGTGGATCCAATCTCTATCCACATCCATCCCAAATTCGGAGGAAAACACCACCATAAGGAAAATTTTCTTTTAAGTATTTAACAAATGAGTTTAAAATGGGTAGTTTACTCGATGGTTTGCACCTCGTCATCATCGAGAAGTAACAAGTTATTTATGACAAGTTGAAAAGAATATCTCATCTTAGCAGAGTAAAAATTTTTATTTGGTTGTTGTGAGTAACTTATATCGAGTTACAAAGTATGAATAAATTGTTGACGAATCGGTGTTTGTTTTAGTAGCTATAGTACCTTAATATTACCAGCTTCTTTGATGGCTGCAATAATCTTAATTTGGTCTTGTATGGGTGTGTAAGAAGAACGATGACCAACAGCACAAATCACCACATTTACTTGCTTTATTGCATTCAGAAGGCTCGTGTGATCGTGAATATCCCCCTACATTTTAAATTTCGATATTCCATGTTAAACATTAATATGAAAGAATAAATATTCTTTTCTAGAAATTTAGTTGTTTAAGCAATGGATAACCGTTTTAGTAGTAACTATAACTGTTGGGTGAGACTCAAGAATGATTGGAGAGAGACAAGAAAACAATGAAGTAGAGAGACAAGATTTGACGTACAAAGACAAGATTGGCTCCAAGGCTCTTAAGATGCTCAAGTTTAGCGGGATCATGAGTAGATTCTCGCACAAGGGCAAAAGTTTGGTGACCCAACGCTGTACTCGCTTCCGCTATGAATTTTCCAATGTAACCCGTTGCTCCAATCACTAGGATCTTGCTCTTTTCTGAAGTTGAGGCCATGACTGACAAATGATTATTGAAATTTAGAGAGAAAGATAGGGAGGGAGGGGGGGTAGTCTGTATGATGGATGTAACGTTTGAGGCTAGTACAGCTGCTTCAGGATTTATATAGATCCTAGAGGTACAAATTCATCCTTGTTTTGTTTAAGTACTAAGTGACATTACTTAACAATAAATAAATTTTCCAAAATAAGCAACTACCACTGTAACGGAAACAAGCCGGCTTGCTTAGTGTTTTGACTTGGTTTGATCCAAACTCGGCTCGGACTCGAGTCAAATTGAGCTGGAGCCTGTTCGAATGCTTATTGAGGCTCGACTTGGCTCGCTTTAAGCTAAGTAATTTTTTTATAAAACTACTTGTATGGAGACTATAAAATTAATATTAAAATCACCAAAATTTCATTCAATCCGTTATTTATTGAATCCAATATATATAAAAAATAAAATTTAATCTTTATTATAGCCTTGAATTTAGATACTATTTAAGCAAATAAAAAAACCGAGTTGAGTCGAGCCCGACCTGAGCTCAATTATGACCGAGCCTAGCTCGGCTCGTTATGGCCCTATACGCAACAAATGTATTAGGGCTGATAAATTTTATCCACCTTGATTATCCGAATTTGTCCGATGTGAAAAAAAGAATCGACTAAACTATTTTTCATTTGAACTTCAATTTTGGACATAAAATTTTCCTATTTTTATTATTTGAAACAAAATTTATGCTTTTTTATCATAAAAAGCTAGGTATAATGTAATATTTCAGTAAAAGTTTAAAGAATTTAAAATGATTATTTATATCACGAAAGATGTACCTTCTTTTTAAAGAGTTTACCTTAAACACGTGCTTTCGTTGGAGTAGTTTGAAGTATAGTTATTGATTTTTGAAGTTGGCTCACAGTCTAGGAGGGGTACGAGCATTACTTTTTTCAAATTTTAAACATTGGTCAATTTGTCTGACCCTCAAATAAAAACCTTGACTCAGACAGAATGTTTTGGTGTAATTTATGAGGTCTCCAGAGTCTGAGTCGAAACTCCAATTTCAAGTCATCTAAACGCAAATGACTCATTCCCACCAAAAAATTCCACATTATGAAAAACGAGCAACTTAATTCTAACCAAATCCAAACAAGAAATCCAAGATCAACCATACCCGAACAGGGGCACATGCATCCGCTGGCAGTTGGCACATGCATCTGCTGGAATGGTATCATCTCGTGAAAGTAGAAGACAGAAATTTGTTTACTTTCAAAATAGATTGATTTCACGTAAGGCTCTCAATTCAGTACAGTACTAGTCGTGTAGGGATCAAAATTGAATGGCTGGAAATAAATGGGGATTTTAAGCATAGAACAACAAACACTCCTGATGCTATTCGTAGCTGTAATTGTAGTGTCCTACTTCAACCCCCTTGGCCTTCATCACTCCATAATGGAGAAAACAATTGAGGCACGGGACAGGGACTGAGACTGGGAGCGGAGAAGACATGTGTTCTTCATTACTTAAGCCTGATACTTCGACTGACCCGAGCATTGATACCGTGTCGTTCCCCATCATATTTAGGACCCTCCGGCTTCCTTATACCCTGGACTTGCCCCTTTCGCCTCTTCAACGCACTGTCATACTTCAACTGCACATATTTCGCCAAGTGAGTGAATCAGGAAAGGGGAGGGATTTTCAAGTGAAAGATTCGGGTTTTTTCTGAGAGCTCAAATCAAGTATACCTTGTATTTCTTCCTTGGATTCTTTATTTCTTTCTTTCTAGGGCGAGTAAGTCCTCGGTTTTTCTCCATCTGATACAATTACAAGAACAAACAACCATGGTTGGTTCAATCAGCAGAATAAGAATCACGCAATATGTTTTCCCCCTTTTCCTTTTCTTTTCAAAAGTGTTTTTTTATTTTGGGGGGAGGAGGAGGAGGCAAAGCGAGCTTGTGCTTACCTGGGTAGTAATATGACGCTTTCCATCAACGGTAGTCTCTGGTTCATAGAGCTCTCCAGGATTTCTGCATCCACCCCAACACACAACAGAGAAAATGTAAGCAACATATACAGACATAATAGACAATGAACGAGTTGAAGGATTTTGAATGATGGTTGCACTTCTTCCCACTATCTATTAACATTTGAATCCAATTTTGACCAGAATTTGCTGCTAAAACAGACTAGGTTTCAGACCAAGTTTGTCCAAACTACGAGCATTGTCCAATTTGTATGACTCAACTTAAACCCCAACCATATACTACTACTTCCAAAAAAAAATTTCATATACTACTTGTTTCGGCAACAGAGCGATCAATTCCTCCTCAAATTTACAAACTTGCTAAATCTTGCTATCTTAAACCATCATTTTTAACCACCCTGGAAGCAAACAATCAAAATCATTATTACAAATGCAGAAGAGAACATGAAATGGAGGCAGTCACCTGGAATATTTCCCTGCTTTCATTGCCTGCTTGGCAGCTCGTTTTTGTTTCACTTGCTCATAGAAATCATCATCAGATTCATCAACTTCACTAACATCAGCCCCATCACTGTCAGGCTCATTCTCAGGTTGATCATCATCATCCACAGACTTTATTCCAGCTCCAGCCAGAACCCGAAGCTCATGTTTCCATCTTCTTTCCCCCAAATCATCTCTTTCTGGCAGATCATCATCACCAGAAACACCCTTCAAAGTTTCCCCCAAAAAAAATGAATACATTTGTCACCAAAACCAGGTGAATATACTCACAGATCAGATCGATGTAGATCATGAAATTATCAAAATACTACTATAGAGCACTTTGTATAATAAAAAGACAATGGGGGAAAAAAACAGAAAGGAAACTGCAAAAGTCAAGGATTATTGGATTTTAAAATCCTAAACTTTGGGCCGTGTTGCTCTTAATATCCCAAAATATCAATTGACTCGCAACATCCCCATCTTTCACACTAATATTTTTTAATATCCAATACTTTAAAAAGAAGTGCTCAGTGTCCCGAAATTGGGACAACTAAGGTTAGTTTTTTAAAGTATGGGATATTAAAAAATATTAGTGTTAAAGATGGGGATGCTACGAGATCAATCAATATTTCGGGATATAATGAGCAACATGGCCCAAAGTTCGAGATATTAAAATCCAATAATCCAAAAGTCAAACATACCTTCCATGTTTTATCCCGGGCAGCAACAAACTTGGAAACCTTACTGGTGAGAGTGGAAGATCTCCCACTGTCACGAGCAGTCCCCTCCAAATCCATGGCCTCATCATCAAAATCATCAGTTGTTTCAAGCTGTCTGTAGTCACAAGTAATAGAATTTTAGTTAAACAAGAAATCCATCTCATCCAGCAAATAAAGCTTATGGTACAAGCAGAACAGAAAATACCCAGTGAGTTTTTTCAGTTTCTTTTTTACTTCTGTCAATCCTGGGTTCAACGGAACCAGAGCCAGCTTTCAGCTTCAATTTTTCCTCAAGTGCTGCTCTATATTGCAACATCTTTGCACTCTCTAAGCTAACTGGATCCTCCTGCTACATAAGTTCCACATCACTCCACTCAGCTTAGAAAAGATATCGCAGCTAGTCTGCTACACTAATAGAAGAGAAGGCAATGGGGGTGGGGGAAGAGGGCAAGTGAATAACTTCATTGCAAATTCACCTTGCGTTTGTCTCTTTGCCGTTTCTTCTCATTCACTTCTGCAGAAGGCATTTTAACTGGTTCAGCTTTTTCGAACACTGCAGATATCACATCACACTTAAAGCCCAGCATCTAGAAACAATCAAGGGATACAAAATAGCAAGTTTCGGACAATAGTCAATAATAACCTTGGATGCTTGTTTGTCAGAGGGAGCCCAGCCAGATCATTCAGTTTAGTGTAGAGATCAGAAGTCAGAGCATGCTGCTTTGCAGCTGACTTCTTAGCAGGTTTAATATCTCCAGTTTCATTCAATACATCCTCAAGCCCATTTGGTACATACCCATCTAGTTCTTTCATCTACATAGTGCACAGGGAGGAAGAAGTAAGCGTCAAAGATGTGTATCACTTGACAGGAAGAACAACATAAAGAGCAGAACTCAACATAATATAGAGAAATATATTCAAAATGCAATAGATAGGACATCGAGCAGCAACTGTGGGAAGGAACAAGGAGCATTTTTATACTGATTCCACAAGACTATATCCTAAAATTAGTCAGAGAGTGAGACTCCTTGCTTTTAGAATCATCATAAGATGATTTTACCTTTAAGAGGCTAATACAGCCTATAAAAGTACAAGAGTGCCATCACTATGGGGGCACCCTAGTTGGGGAATGATTGGAAGGGGGACAAGGGGAGAAACCTTTTCCTCCAAATGACCTTAATGGGATTTGAAGCGCATAACTTCTCATGGAGGGGAAATCCAATTTCCCAAAAGCACCTTGATGCGCCAAATATCAGTACATAAACCATTTTTCACCTTGAGAAGGGGATTTCACAGTATTTTCTTCACAAGCAACAGCACAATCTCTAAACAGATTCCATTACTTATTGTTTTTAGTTATTTAAGGCCTCCAAAGGTTTAATAACACAATAACAACACCAAGGTTGAAATCCGTTGATAGTGAGGTCTATGGAGGTCAGGAAGTATGCAAACATGAATTGTCATATAGGCTACTCCTGCAACTAATATTACTCATAACAAACTCAATAACTGGAAACCAAAGGCAAATAAAAAACAAAGCTACCAAACCCGTCAATACTATCATGCCTCCTTCTGAATTGATAGTATTATTTCATTACCTTATCCAACAAGCTCTTGATCTCCACAAGGCGGGCTATAACTGGATGATCACGAACTGGTTGCCCTTCAGATTTGAGAAGAAAATAGAAGGTAATAGCTTGGCAATAAGCAAGCAGAAGGACCTGCTTCACCTCCAGATAGTGCATCCCTTCTTTTTTGCATTATCTCTCTTCTTAACCTTCAAACGCAAGATAAAGGTCAAAAAATAATGCAGTCAGGTACAACCATACAAGCATTGAACAGGGAAAGAAAGAATGCTAGACACCTAGATCACACCAACTGAAAGAATTGCATATAGAGGAGAGGCGGGGGGTGGTTGAAGCTAAACACCTGTGAATAGATGGTTCACTGCACCCACAGTCCATATTTCAGAACCCAAAGTACATACATAACATAACTCAGATGAGAAACAAGAATCCATATTCCAAGTTTAAACTTCTTGGAGCCAAAACATACATCATTTGTTCAACAGGAAATGAACCCTACAAATTAATAAATGACAAGGACCCACATACCTTGCCAAGAAGGGGATTGACATGGGTCTCAAGCTGGTTCATAGCATCATTCAGCTCAGCCAGCAGGCCAACCAACTCAGGAGCAGAACTGCAGCGCAGGTCAAAATATCAGCTCAACTAAGTTCCTTAACTAAACAGAAGTTTATCCAATCTGTGAAGCACTTCTGAAGTGCTTCCGCAAACTAAAATCCAACAACTATAACATAAGAGCAACTGAAGAGTAACCCCTTCCAACACAAAAAAGAGGAATCTGAGATTCGAATTCTCAAAGAAAAATTATAAATTATGATACTTATCACATATGTCATTTGAAGATATTGGGAGTTCATATTTCCAATCCGACGGCTTTTCTCAAAATATTAATGCATATATTTCAAACAATAAACAAAACTGAGTAAGCTACCAGTTTAGGCTGCACAGAACTGTGTGATCATGATTCATGAGCAAGTCTTCTTTCTCAAATCATGATATACGAACTTAAATATCAATCACATACAAAGAGGACCGTGAAGCTCCACAGATAGCAAGAGACATGACCAGCCTTCTTTTTGTGTATGCATTCTCACGGTGGCTTTTATCTTCTCACAAAGCACTGAAGTTATTCAAGATAACACTAAGTGAGTCACTATAGGTTCATGCAGTGAAGAAGAATTATCGTAAGGTTTGATCACAGTTCCGAACAATGTTACTTGGACTCTTAAATTTACTTCAAGTGCTCGTGTTGACACTTGACACTTGAACAAGGGTCTTGATGCTCGGGCATAGGTATGGACATTTGACACTTCATTATAGACCAAAAATGTATATTTTTTTAAAAAAGAATCAAACACAACACCCGCATTGTACACTGTAGACTTCAATATCGGTGTGGCCAAGTCCGATTAACATAGGTTCCAAACAGTGAATCATCATCACCTAACCATGCATGTCAAAACACAAGCAATATTGCAGTACTCTGCCAAAAGTATCAGTGAGTTGTGTTGCAAATCAGTCTTGGACAAGGAAGAAATGCATAAACACATGATATTTCCAGGCATCTTGCACAAGAAAAGGGTTCTGTGCTACCCCTCACCCCCCACAAAACAAAAGGGTGAGAGGAAGCAAAAAGAGTCAGAGAGAGAGAGAGAGAGGGAGAACAAGAGATGAAAAATTCATAGATTTGCAGAACACCCATGACAACGAACACCAATATTGAAGAATGAGGAGGACATCAATCAATGTATGAGGAAAATCAGAAAAGCAAATAGAAAAAATTATTGTTCAAATTAAGTAATAGCATGAAAATTGAGAATAATAATTGCAATGAAAAAAGGCACAAAATAATTTATGGGATTAACATTATAAAAAAAAAAGTATCTTCATGAAAGACGCATACCTTTGCAGAACATCCATCTGCTCATCCCTGGACAGAGCATTCAAGTCTTTCTTAACCTCCTCATAAACGGGGCATAATCACCTTCATCCTTTTCTTTTTCTGAAGATTTTGATGCGGTTTTACCTTTGACCATCATTTCCTGAAGACATCAAATATAGCTGAATCACAACACAGGAAATTATCGATGCCAAAACAAATTTCAGCCACCAAATTTTCACTTCAGTTGTCGGTTATAGAGAGTACCACATAATTGATGCTCTTCGTGCTTTATAGAATTAAATAACGAGTATAAACAACAAGCCAGCAGTAGAAACTCACCCCTAGAGTTGGCTCTTCATCGCTGTCATCTTGCTCATCGGTCTGAAGGCCAAAGTCCTCATCCCTCAGAAACTCTGCTCTTTCTTTCTGCAATTTTATCACTTCTTCCTCTTCCTCGGCAGGAGAGTCCTCGTCACTTGATTGTAACTGCAAAAGATGAGCAGGTATATGAACAACATATTCGAATAAATATTAAATTACTACAATATTATTAATTTAAGCATGGATTGTGTTCCTGATGTAATGCTTTGCGACTTCTGCAGCCTCTATTTGAAAGAAGCTCATTAAGTCAATAGAATACTTTCAAAGTTCGAACCGCTAACTAAGAGATTACCTCAAAATCCTTATTGTCACCACTGTAGTAGGCACCCTTTTTGTTACCCCACACTGTCCCTTTCTTCTTATCCTCCTCCTCTTCAGCATCCTCATGCATATCATCCTCAACACCACCAAATTTTTGATTCAAATATTTCTGTTGCCTTGCAACTGAAAGCAAATTGCCACATATCAACTAATCGTGAATGACAAAAGCAATTAAAATAAGAAACAAGTCATGGACAATACAAAGCAAGCAGATATACATTGCATGATAGAACTTCCTTTATAAATAACTTGAAGTAGAGGCACACCACACACCTAATGATTGACAATTATTCAAATTTTACCGGCTTCATGTGGCTAAACAATTTTGAATTCACCAAAAGGAAATGGTGGGGTTACCAAGGGATATATATCATGTGCATAAATACTCACAAGAAGCTTCTCACATTTTTTCGGCATTGGAAATCAAAAGACGTATATGTAAAGTAAATCCAAGCATGTTATGTAGCATATCCCTTCATGTCATGGAACACATCAACCAGTTCGTGTAATCTACAACACAAGCTCCACTGATCGCACAACTTCCACAAGAAGCCAGCCATTACCCTCTATGGAACTTTGGTAGACATTTTACAACAACAGAAGTGCATTGTTTAAGCATGCTAATAATAAGAAAGAGTCAATAATCTCCTGAATTATCAATCATGATGGCAAAACCAGCATGTTCCTAACAGAACAAGAGAACAAACTAGACATCATATGGTATCTTACTTTTTGCAGCCAGGCCTTTAAGGTTGCTATAATCATCCTCATCCTCATCCTCATCCTCATCTTCATCTTCATCTTCATCTTCATCTTCATCTTCATCAATGCCCTAACAGCCACCACCAAGAGGACAAACCCAACAAGTAAAGCTTAAGATCAAAACTTTTAACAATTAAGCAGCATGTATGATCCTCTTCAATAATCAAGCTTGCTAGAATAACACCCGAGGAAGCAGCTTTACCTACTGCACTATAACCAGTTCAGGACCCAGAAAGTTCAGTAAAATGAAAAGGGCACAAATCATCTTCCAAAATGCAATGAATCGAGGAGAGAAAGAGAGAAAGACAATGACAAAATTTGCTACAGAAGGCAAAGAATGGATAACATACCTCATAATCAAACACTGGCTGCTCGTAGTCGTCTTCATCAGATTCAACATCAGCATGAATGTCCAAAGGAATCATGTCCCTTTTCTTGTGAACTGCGATTATTTGCATGAGTTCATCAACACACACTCAATCAGCTTTCTCTCACATATCTCACTCAAAAAAGTTGAGAAATTTGGCAATTAACCACTAGCAAAAACGAGAGAGAGAGAGAGAGAGAGAGGCAGTATATGTGAAAGAAGGAGGAGAGAGGTACATACAGGCATCAATTTCGTCGTCCGTATCATTGAGGCTACCATCTTCATCCCGTAACTTGACTTTCTTGAAATCCCTAGGCCCGTTCCTCAAAATCTTTCCCCTCTTCCCCATGAACTCAGAATTTCTTCAAAAACCCCACCAACAGAAAATCCCCAAAACCTCTGAAATTCAAACCCAAAAGAAAACTCAGCAATTTAAGGAGGATGATTTCTAAAATATTGCAACTAATGGAACTTCATAAAAACCAACTCAACACAAACATTTACCTTTGAAAACACAATCTCTCTCTCTCCGGCAGCGAAGGTCGGAGGATGGGAAGAGGGAGGGCGGCAAACTGAAGCAGCAAAAGAAGGGGAAGGCCTGGCGACTGTAGAAAAATTGGAGTATAATAAAAAGAAAATTAAAAAGAAACCCTTACTATAAAAAAAACCGGAAGTGTCAACACTTTTTTGCTTGAGTTAATTTCAGGCTGGGTTGTTTCTAAGAAAATTAAAAAGAAAAATTGGAGTTAAATTCACGTCCGATTTATGTTAGTTATTTTATTTATTTATTTAAGGAAAAATTATTTAATAAAATTAATTGTTTCTAATATACATATTTAAAGAAATTTTATTTATATCAACAGCTCAATTTCATTAATTATTTTATATATTATAATATTTATAAAATTACATTTGTACCTTCTTCACAATTTTAATTATGAATGTTTTTTTCTTGAAGTTCATTTTTAATAATATCTTTGTAAACCGTATTCAATTACCAATTTTAATAAGCTCTTCCATTTTTTTTTTTGTAAAATAATTTTTGGGTAAAAAAATTGTTCCAAAAAGTTATTTACCAAATAGTCAAATTAGCTTTTTTATTCAATCAAACAGATAAAAAGAGCTTTTTACGGACAAAAACTGTTTATAAAATACCCCTTATATTCAGATGAATAAAAGTATGTTCAATGAAGTAGTCGAGTGTCATTTTCTATTTAAATTGAATTCAAATCACTCGATAACATAATAAGATTGTTTAGCAAAAAAATAATTTTGAAGAAAAATATTCGATCTAACCACTTAGAGTCGGTTTGTGAGCTATTTTTAATATAAGGCCAGTTATAAAATTAGGCTTCCAATTAATTCATATATTTCGGATCAATTTTATCAGGCGCACAAAATTGTGTTACTCTCGAATTGAACCTCTGTCGGGCCTTCTGGTCTTGATTATGGGCTTTCTTAATCTTATACAGCCCAATTTTCACCCTAATTCGCAAGTTCCCGCATCGCCATAAATAATAGAAGTACAAAAATAAAAAAGAAAAGATATTTCCCTCGTCATACTTTTCCATTATAAATTCACCAAACCCTAATCTGTTCTTCCCCAAATCATAAACCCTAGATTTTACTTGCAGGCGCCTGCGTCCCTTCTGTCCCCCTCTCCTCCTTCTTCCCCCTCCCCTGAATCTCTGTGTGCGATGTGAATTGTGAAGGTGCGATGATGATTTGAAATAATCTCGTTAATCCGAGTGATTATGCTGCGGATAAATTTTTCGAATCCATTCTTAACTCTTTCTGAGCGCCTTCATCTCCGTCTCCTCCTTTTTTTTTTTTCTACATTCTTTTCGATTCTTTGCGTCCCAAATGTTTTCTCAGACATTTTGTCGAACAGCTAGTGCGCATCTTGTGATGATTTTGTTGGTTAGATTTGCTACGGACCGATTTTTCTCCGAAATCAGCCTATTACGCTTAATTAACAAAGCTGTGTGCAGCCCTGCTCTACCAAAGGAACATTTGATTTGGCAAAAGTGTACTAAAATAAACAAGCTATTTTTCATCAATTTTTTCATTATAATTTTAATTTTTTTCATTATAATTTTTTTGAATCATAATATTAGTGATATTAGTTCATACATTTAGTCTGTTTTTCTTTTTCATAGTACTTATTGCTATTGCTCAATTTTTCAATGATTTATTGCTTAATTCATCTCATTTTTGTTGGGTGTAATTTGAGAAATATTGGATAAAAAAATAAAAAAGAAAAGACATTCAAAAGCCAAATAGTTTACTAAACACCTAAAGCATTTGTTAGGACAAAAAAGCAAAATAGCTAATGAACTCTGTAATGTGAGAACCTTCGGTCAAAAATTAAATATGTAAATTGTTAAAATTTGTTCACTCTAAAAAATCACTTATTTACCGATCTCAATGCTCCAAAAATAATTGTCATATGTGATATTTTCACATTTTGAGTCTCGTTACACTATAATGTTAACATTTCCCATATCTCTTCACATTATCTCAACTACAAGATAAAAAAAAAAAAATCATCTAAAACTAAATTAATTTGATCAAGAAAAGAATTTGAAAATTTTTAATATGTGAATCAATAAAAGGTAGATTGGCTCGAATGAAATCTTCTTGCTAACTGAATCTCCTCCCTATTTGTTGCCCAAAGAGTATCACCACACCTTTGTTTCGACTATAATAATTGTTCACGACACTCAGACTCTCTTGGGTTATAATCGTTGTTTATATAACACTCAGACTCTTTTAACTGCAGCTAAGAGCACTTTGCCTTTGTCTTCTCGTCCAACTACTCCTAAGCCTATCCACCATCTTTCCCAAGCAAGCCACCACGTTGTCGTCAATGGGACTTCATGTATACGGTTAAGGCCTCTCCTTTTCTTCACTAAGTTTGATTAATACTCCAACCATTCTTTATGCTCGTGCCATCAAGATTGCAGCTGGTGTACTCTTCTCGTTGAATACTTTATCATTTCTATAGTCCCAAATACACCAACCTAGCATGAGACACAACAAGAAAAGTTCCTCATTTTTTACCCCATGTTTCAATCAGCTCACCTGTCTAAACACATCTACAAGTCTTTAGTTTCGGGACATTCAAAGATTGCATACAAGTTAGATAAATTATATAACTCCTAACTTAAATCTAAATGATAAAATTCTTATACGATAATTTTAACCCGAATGTAAAATTTAGACAAAAAATTTACGATCATGGTGGATAGTTTTGCCTGGCCTAGCGGCTTCTTTCTCACCAGAAGATCCTTAAAACAAGCGAAGTCAAATCGTTGGGCTTGCAAAATTCAAACACGTAAAGAAATAGAAGAAAAATAAAATACCGCATTACTCTTTCAAATACGGCGGCGGTTTTCTCATTATATCGGTCACCCCTCTTCTTTTAGCGCGCAAAAAGCAGTAAGGAAGACAATCATCCTTCGATCAAATCCCCAAATCAAAAGCCCTTGAACTCAATTCAACCTATCGTCTTGGATTTCTTTCGTTCGAGGAGAGAGAAAATGCAGACAATTCCAGATGATGAAGAGTACAGTTGGAGAGAAGTGATTCTGCCGTCGCTGATACCGAAGGTGCCGGAGCCGGAGTTGGAGAGAGAAACCGGCGAGAGAAGGAGGGGCCGCGTCGTCCTTGTCGCCGTCGATCATGGCCCTAATAGCAAGCACGCCTTCCACTGGGCTCTCGCTCACTTCTGCCGCCTCGCAGATACCATTCATCTTGTTCATGCCGTTTCCAGTTTGTTTCCTGTTTCCCTCTATGATTTTTGGGATAAATTCGATGTTGTCTTTGATGGTGATGATTGTGATATTGTTTTGATTAGGTGTGCGAAACGAGGATGTTTATGAAGCAACTAAGGCCCTGATGGAAAATCTCGCTGTTGAAGCTTTCCAGGTGCTCATGGTGAGTGATCGAGTATCTCTTTCTCTCTCCCCTATTCCCTCTTTTTTCCTGGCTCTGTCCTACTTTTGGCTCTCTGAACTCTAGTTGTTGTTGTTGCTTGTTGGTGATTTGTTGTTTCCCTCTTTTATCCGTTTTATTGGAGGAACAAATTTTGGCTTTGATTGGGGTTGCCTTTATGATATTGTAGATATCGTCTATTTCCTTTTCTTTAATGTATTACATGGACTCGCCTGGATGTTATTGCATTATCTTCTTCAATGTTAATTCTGCCATGTTGGTTGTAAGTACTTTTTCTATATAGGGTCTGATACTCTGGCTATTTATAATGGATTACAGAGTACGGTACTAAGCTGATTTTCATCCTTATTTTACGCTTGTACTCTCTTCCCATCATATTGGTAGATGCTTCCATTTTATGGGCGTCCTTGATCCTTTGTTGGACCACACAAGAATATAGGATCAGTGTAGTAATCGACATCAATATGAATTTAAGGTGTAAATGTGAATATGAACAAGGGCATTAAGTAAGACATTGATTATTAATATTCAACGGAATTCATGTGAAAATCCACATGAACATGAATTATTTGAATATGCAATAGACATCCACACGTTTGCTGCAAGTATTTTGTTCCATTTGGTCCATTTTAAGGACTTACACTTGTGTATTTTACCACTATTAGGTGAAGACTGTGGCTAGGATAGTGGAAGGTGATGCAGGGAAGGTTATTTGCAAGGAAGCGGAAAGGTTGAAGCCTGCTGCTGTAATTATGGGTACCAGAGGCAGAGGACTGGTGCAAAGGTTCTTGTTTATCTCTATCTATCCATACTGTGTGCATCTTTGGCATAGTGATTTTGCATCTTCTTTTAGCATCCTCTGACGATTTTCCTCTTTATTCCTTCTAGTGTATTGCAAGGGAGTGTCAGCGAGTATTGCTTCCATCATTGTAAAGTGGCACCAATTATTATTGTTCCTGGGAAAGGTAGGAATCTGACATTAAAATCAAATTCCTCCATAATTTTGGGTCAGCTTCTAATAATGCACCTGTTTACTTTGCAGAAGCCGGGAGGAGTCAGTAATTTAGTTGTAGGAAGGATTGTAAGTCCTGAGATTGTGTATTCCCATAGAATTCGAACTGAATAACTTGTCCTGATAAGAGTGTGATTGTGTCCAGTCCAGTCCAGTCCAAGGTATATTTATGATTGTGTATGAATATGATGCAAGTTTGTATTTCAGTGTATAGATCTGTTGTTGAAATATATATAAACACATATATTCCTGCTATATTTTACTCTTCTTTGCTGCTGGCTTCTGATTTGCACCATCTCTATCGATTTATTTGAAGTCACGACTTGAATTTTGAAGCCTCCTAAACTTTCCAGAAGAAAAGTGAATGCACAAGCTATTCTTGACCTAACATTCTTGTGGTATACACGATAGGCATTCAAGTTTGTTGCAAAAGGGTAGAAAGAGCCCGAATTACCAGCACAATCACACATATACAAGTTTCACGAGTTGAATGCTTGGTCTTTTGCCTACACTATGACATTTGCTTGTCTCCAGCAATACCCATTGAAAGGAACAAACTCTAAAATTCATCGTTTTTTTTTCCTTTTTAACCTTCATGGGTTAGGCTTACCATTATTAGTCTCACTGTTCCTGCTACTGGGGTGGTAGACTGGCAGCAACTTGACCACTGGTTATCCCAGGATTGTTTCTTTTCTCTCTGTCTCTCTCTCTCTTTTTAAATGATTTTTCTTAAGGTTGTATATCAGTTTCCAGGAGCTTTTTGTTCCTACACATTCAACCTTGTTCTGAATTGAAATCCACTCAGTCCTATGCCTGTATACTTTATCTTTGTAACAGCTCTTGCTTTTAGCTGAAATAACTGCACAATCAAATTTATTTGATGATCTAGAACTCTCATCTTCAGGAATCAGTTTGCATCAGTAGTATTAAAGTTAATAAGAGATTCGAACACTAAGTGCGGGCAGAACTAGATCTGCGTGCTTCTTGGGTATGAGTTTCGAGCACTAAGCATCATCATTTTTATTTGCATTTTTCCAATTTCCATGTCAGACATCCCTTGGTAGCTTTTTTCGCTGCTTTTCATCAGCTGGCTGCTTTTGTGCATGTCATTGTTAATTTGTTAATTCAAGTCCGTTAGTCAGGAGCTAGTCTTTGTCATGGTTCTCAAATGACTCACAAAACTGGTGGCCGCTAAGTGAACTATTATAATTAAATTCCTGTTTCTCAACATTTCGAATCATGCTTCAAAGTTTACAAGATAGTCTCAAAGAAGCTATTACGCACATTGAAAGTGTTTACATGGATATCTGGAATGTCGTGAAAGTTTTGGAGGTAGATTGGTGAAAGCCTCTGGGGACCCCATAATGAAGGCTATTATACATGATTTTTGGGTCTTTTGAATGAACATCCCAGCAGATATCTGTCTGTGAGTATATGCTCCTATCAATCCCATAAACTGATTCCTTCATACGTTTCAGGATACTTTAGGATCATAATGGAAAATTTAGAGAGAGACCACTATAATGCCCATTTTATTGATGTGCTGAATTCATGATAAAAAATATTGATGACGGTGATGATTAAAACACTAAGTTCATTAATGTCCAGTGGTATATTGGTAAGATCTTTGAAGGTAAAGTGTTTAAGGCCTTAATACTGGACCAACAAATAAAGAACATAATTTGAGATTTTTAGAAAAATATACAAGTTTTTGAATGAAGCCTGTATGCTCCTTCTCATGCTTTGAAAGGTTTGAGGGTGTTTTAAGAGTGGTCTAGATTTTTTAAGCATGTATTGTATACCCTGCATAAAGCCAACGTTTTTGATGTTCTGAACTCACTTTGAAAAATGAAACCATTATGCTGATTGAAATTTCTTAGAAGGATGTTTATTAACTTCTTGAGTGGCTTTGTAGACAAAGTGGCCACAGTCTCTTTTTGAATCCCAAATGAAGGCTATTAGTCACAGTTTTCTGATTTCTCAGACAGTCATACACCTGAAAAGTTGTTTAATAGTGACTATGCATTTCTCATGACCCCTTAAAATTTCAAAGATATCTTGTGCCGATTCTGGATAGTTTATAGAGTATCATAATATACAATGATTCCTGTCTTTGCAGTGTATAGAATCGTGCTTCAAAATCTATAAGAAGGTGCCAATGAATATGTGATGATAATTGACATTAATTGTGGGGATATTGGAAGGTTCTAAGTATTCTTGGATGCAAAGTGGCTGGAGCCTCTCATGGTCTCCAAAATGGGGGTTATTACAGTAAACTTTTTAGGATTAGTTTTTGGAAAATTTTCAATTAGTTGTCCAATTGTCAATCTATGCTATTGAACCCTCAGTATGTTCTATGATATTTTTTTCTTATTATGGATAATTTATAAAAATTTGTGTTCTACTCTAATGCTTATATTCATGGAAGATCACACTTTTGAGTTTCAAATCAGCAATACAGTGTTAATGAGGCCATTTGTCCATTGTGAATCATTTAGGGGGTATTTAGAATATTGCAAGAAGTTTTGGATGTCTTATGTTTCTTTGCTAGTGGGAGTGATTGCAAAGATATGGTTACCTACATCTAGATCTTCCAAGACCTGGGAAAACAGCCTACATTGGCTGTTGTTGTTAAGATGTTTCAGAGGTGGTCAGAGCCTCTTACGTTTTCCAAAATAAAGGCTTCAACATTTTCTTTGGTATTGTCAAATGGTGGCTTTATGCACTTACTGGTCATTCAAAGTATTCTAGGCATATTATGACCACGTTAAAGAGTGTATCATATTCTGCCATAAGACCTGTCCTTTGGGCATTTTGGAATCACATTTAGAGGTTTTGGGGTTGATGGTAGAGCATCTCTGGATCTGTAAGATGAAAGGTTATTCACACAGGAAAAGTTGTCAAATAGTGATTATGTTATCCAGTAGACCTCTTAAAACATTCTCCAGCATCTTCGGACCATTTTGGGTAGTTTAAAGCTGATTCTGAAGCTAAGGTACTGTACAAGGGTGGGAAATATCCTTTTTAAATGTTCACTGAAACGAGGAAAATCACGGGTATTCTTGCATAGGATTAAGATAGAGTCTGGACCACTGTTGGAGCTGGGACTGTTTCACATACCCTGGAATAAAGGGATACTGAGGAATGCTGAGGCTGATTTAAGTTTGATTTAAGTAAAAGCTGTCAAGTGATATATGACAACCTTGGTCTCTTTCTGTTGCTTTAAATGGTCACAGAATAGAGTTCCATCTGAGCAGCATCAAGAAACTTTTGGAAAGAAGTGTATTTATCAAACAATGTTTCGGTCACCTGCATAACTGGGATTCCGCCTCGTACAATCATACATTAGAGGTAGAGTGCCATTGATGAATAAACTTGCTGAGGACATTTCAAATATATGATTAACAGCACAGTGGGCTAGCTCTTTTTGTAAACCTAATCTAATGGCTTGATATGCGGGGAAGGATGGTTGTCATGTGTCATTTTGTTTTCGAATGGATCATCTCCTGGACTTTATTTTATATTAAGAATATAATATATATCTTAGTTTTGGATGTGGATGTTACTCGTGATTGCAAGGTTTTGGCCCTGATTACTGTTTATCTAGCTCAAGTGGAATCTGCACAGCTTATTGATAATTTACCAAAGATGGCCCCTGTTTTATGATACTATGACCGTGGTTTCTGGCTCTGCGGAAGCTAATACTGATGAATAATGTTTTGGTGTCCAACCAACTCAATAAATTTTTCCCCTATTCCTCTCTTATATCTGTTTGTACTTTGTTTATTGCTCTGTCTAGCTGATAAAGGATAAGAAAGAAAATGTTCTTTTAAAAAAAAGAAAAGAAAAGGGTTAGTCGAAATTTATTAAAATATGCATAGTGCTGTGTCTAATCTATTTTGTGAATTATTTTCTGTTTGTACTATCATGGGTGTTAAATCGTCAATAACTAGGCAAGTACTTGGTGTGATGTAAATGTTGCTATGCTAAGTGATTGTGACATATTAATTTCTTGCCTATTTTCAATCTTACTTTCTTGTAGCACTAACCTTATTTCGGTGATTAGAAGTATGTGTTTGATGGTCCGGATGCATGGTTTTAAAATCTACAATCTCTGGAAACGGCATTTGCTTGACTGTTCCGTACGTATTGAATGAGTGAATGAGCAAGTCTGACAAAAAGAACTCCTTATTTCAAAATCAAACTGGCATTTCTGGAGATTGGTAAGTTGATAGGAAAAGAAGGGAACTCTCCAGCAATTTCTGCACTTAGCTGCCATTGATCCGGTGGATATCCTATTGCTGATCTGAGCTTTCACTTGCCTTCAGTTCTTTGTTTGGCTTTTAAGCTGCCTGTATTTTTATCTGTTTGCTAAGTTTGCTTTTATCCCCTCCCCCCAAAAAAAAAAAAAAAAGGAGATTATAAACTTTGGATCCTGTTTTCCTTCCCTTTCTTATTTCATGTCATGTTTCAGTAATCATAGCTGAATTTGAATTAGTTAGTTCTCTACCTTTAGATAATATTACCGAAGTTACAAGTATGTTAAATTTCATGACTCCAGCTCCCTTGTTAAACGATATAATATCAATGATCTGCTAGAGGTTACTGCATGATGCAATGGTATAGTTTGAGCAAACCTCATGTATTCATGTAATTATCTTAGTTTCTGGTAGATGTAGTCGATGTCTTTGTCATGATCAATCTATTCTTAAGGAGCCACTGTGGTCCTGTTGGGATGCTTAGTTTGTTTTCCTCCCTAAAGTGCTGTTGAATGTTTCCATTAGGTTTAAGGAATAAAATTATAGTATCCTTGCAACTTGATCAGCTTGTTTTCTTGCCATCCCCTTATTTCAGATTACCTTTCTACCATAATTATGTGTATACATTGCTTGGTCCTTGATTATTTATTTTGGAAGGTCTTCAAAGAATGCAGAAGACTTAAATTTGGGTGATTGAGGACTACTTCTGTTTTTGTTTTCCGTTTCTCCTCTCCAGCATTGTTGCTCTCACTCTGCCCCCACCATTATCTCTGGTCATTAAATCTTGATCTCTGTACCTCTGGTCCCTTGGGGAATTGTCAGCTGCCTTGAGTAGCTGAGTGAATAAATACGTACTTATATTATGGACCTCTAGACAATGAATTTAGCAGAAGGCTGATGCCAATAGATGCTGATATTATTGCTTTCGCCATGCTGCCTTTGTACATACAAATATATACGTATGATCGAAATGGAGATGGAAAAGAATCATAGGTTAACCCATCTAATGTGAGCCTTTGTAAGAAAGAACTGGTGCCTTCTAAGATTTGTCTACTGATTTACATCTCCATCTTCAAACTGCTAGCCTCAATAGTGCCTGTACAAGTAAATTATGACTATAGAAGATTAGTGCGGTGTTATCTCTGTCCTCTTATTCACACCAAACTCTCATTAGAGCCAAATGCCAGCAAATAGCTTGAAACTGTCGCTTTCTTTTTTAAACATTCTACTGTGATATGTTACCCCTTTTGTCAGAGGCTTTATATTTCTCTTGCGTCATACAGTTTTGTGCTTTCAAAATTTGGTTCTGAACATCAAGGCCAATTAGCCTTTTCCAATGTAGAGTTATCCTTTCTGAGATTTTAACATAAGTGTTTGGTGACATGTAATAATATCATGACCAAGAGATGCTTTTACGGCTTATTTTGTTGAAACACCTGATTCAACCAAATTCATAAGAATCATATGTGTGTGTGTGCATGCTCGCATTTTGATAGCCTAGAGTGTCAAACCATGAGATTGTGAAGCACTTCACAATTCAATGAGACTTTTTGGTGCCACCTACCTGGGAATGTTTGTAATGGAAACGGTGTTGATCTTCCTTGTTGAAATTCCATGCTGTAGACATTTTGTAAATCAGCATCCCAGGGTAAAGACGTTGGAATTTGCTGTTCAGCCAAAATTTATCAAAGTGAGGGAAAGAATGTTGTACAAAATTGATTTAACAAATAAAGGTAAAGTGATTACATGGAAGCAAGATGGGTCAATAATGGTCTCGGGTAGTGATACTGGGGCACTGATGGTTCTGCGCAGCCCCACATCGATCGGGTTTAGTGCTACTTCGGATCCACAAACAGGATTGATTTGTTGCACAGGATTGTACTGTAGGTAACTAACACTAGTTATGTCTGGTAACACCCTCATTGTTGGTAAACTGGTTGAGCATGCTGCAAAAACCTGTAAATACGCCGTGCTCAGAGATCTATAAAACTAATGAGTTTTCAGCTTGTTTTTATATACTTGTGTCTTTACCTCTTTTGCAATTAGATCATCTATGTTGAAATCAAGCCTAGGATTGACAGCTGCCAATTTCATGGAAAGGAACTGTTTCAGGGAAACAAAAAAGCAAATCTAGTTAAAATTGTGCCCTGCAGAATTATAGTTTGAATTTCTTTAGCAGTTTTGCTTACCTCGACTTGTCTCTGAAGAGATTGGACGTAATTGATTATCTCATCGAGCATTCCTGCTTTCCCTGTGATCTTATTGCATCCAGGTACTAGTTCTTGCAGGTACTTCATTCTTTCACTTATTTTTTCCCTTCTGACCTACATTAGTACATATATGTTAAAGCTTGGAATGCCTACATGCTAATACCTTGGCATTTTTTGCAATTACATGTCTATTTTTTCTGATATTAAGAGGGTGATGAAAATTTGAGATTTGCTTGAACCTTTACTTACTCTTTCAGCTAAGCTGTGGCTATCAGTGGCCTGGCCACGCCGTGCTCTGACATGGATGTAATCAGGTTTGGGAACCTCGGAGGCCTTCGAGTTATCTTTAGACGTACACCCAGAAGCTTCTCTGTTTTTCCCGCCACTGTTTTCCTTGTGGTTGCTGTGGCTGCTATTGCTATGTTGCTCTGTGATCTTTGATCCTTCTTCTTCTGCACATCCCTTACTCTTTTTCGATGGTCCAACTTCCTCTGCATCCACCTTCTACATGATTTCCAGAGTAAAAAGTTAAGGTTGTTATTCAGTTACTTTCTGAAAGTTTGCAATCAGAACCTTACGTTTGTCCTCTGGGCTCTAGCTAACACTTTTTTCATATATATATACATATTGAATAGTTGGATTACCTTAGCTGTCAGGTTCTTTTCTGCCTTCCTCTTCTTGAAACTCTCTCTTCCAGCAGCTCCGCTAAGCTTCTGGACTGATTTGAGACAATCATTTCCTTTGGCTTCAGTTGTCTTCACAGCTGCCGCCGCTGCTGCTGCTGCTGAGGGTGGACAACTGCTAGTCCTGGAAATCGCATAATTCACCCCATAGCCCAATCTTCTAACTTGCCCAACAGAGTCAATCCCTGAAGTCTCAGCGGTGATCCCACTATGTGGCAACCCCGAATCCGTCCACTGGGTTTCCATAGCTGGGTCGGCCTTGATGGGTCTGTTCAAAAGCTGTGTTATGGTTGGCCCATCTGGAACACAATTCATATTCAGGCCCTGAAAATCTTGTGCATGAGCTGGTAAGCAAGCAAGCAAGCTCAGTTCATTGAAGTAGCTCTGATCTTGTTCTTGTTGTGATTGCTGCACTTGGAGGAGTTGCTCGTGTTGCCATTTCAGAATCATTCTTTGTCTTTCCAGCACGCTCATCTCCATGCCTTTAACTCCGGCGACAGTCCCTGCCATGTTCAAGCAGTGTAGCGTCTCTGGTGAATCTCTATTCATGGCCTATCAAGTCTAAAAATAGTAAACAAAGCTGGTTGCTTTATGCTGTTACAAAGTCTTGAATATGTAACGAGTCTATTCCTCTTCTGCTTTTTATGCAGGTAGGGCAAGAAGAAGTTGGTGTACTGTAAGGATAATGCAGGCTTTTGTAATGCTGTGGTACCTAACACGAGTTCTTCAAGGGCAAGGTACTCTACTGTGACTCTCTCTCTCTTTCTCTCCCTCCCCCGTTGTATAGTTTTCAGTAGCCGTTTATGTTGTGTGGTTTGCAAATGGAATGAGAGAAGGGAGGAGAAGAGTGAGGTGTATATAAAGGAGGAAAAGGGGTGGGCTCTGGGCTGAGATATCTACCCCAAGAGGCTGGTATCTCTGACACAACTAGCAGGAATAATTAGGGAGAGAAAATGCCATTCCTCTTTTTTGTTTCATTTTTATTTTCCTTTTTTCCGCTTTTCTGTCAAATAAGTTTTTGATGTTATTGGGAGACCTAAGGGGCAAGTAGAGAAGTGAAGTAGATAGATGAGAGAGGGGCAACTGGGGCAGAGAGCCATCGAATGTATCCATAACTAGAGGCTGTGGGCTGTGGGTCCTTCCTGACGTGTGACTGCCACTTGGTCTTGTCCTTCCAAACGCAAAACGGGATTCGGACAGGCAATTTTCATGTCAACGGGGTTTAGAGAGGGAGGGGAAAGTTCTTCCTATTTGTCATTAATTTCAAATGTTATTAATTTTAGGATTTCTTCAGTTCAGTTTTTGCCTATATTTGTTTAGACTAAATGTCCTGGAGGATTGTGGCCCCGCCATGACGACTGTGGAGAAGTTAGACCCTTAGATTACATTTGCGCCCACATGATCATGTATGCGTGGCAGTTGTAGGAGCCTCCACCTTTGGTATTGCAGCTTGGGTGATGTGGTGCTGTAATGGGGTTGTGAGAGTCCTGGAAATAGTTGAACTGCCTTTTAGCTGATGATTTTGCAGGTATTGGGAAATGGAAGGTTTATTGAACCTCTTCCTTAAGATAACATCTACTAAGAAATTCTCCTAGAATTTGCTATTCGTCTCTTAATGGCAAGTTTTGTGTGACTAATTTATAATGTTAAAGATATTATACATGTTTTTCCATCTAATAATGATCATTATTAGGAGACAATATCTTAATCTAATCATGTTGATAATCATTTCTAATGACGATGTTATTGGTGTTATTGATATGGTGGTTCTAACTATATTGGCCTAGTGATGTCTAATCATTCCTGTCCAGTGTTACCACTTTCGTTTGCTTAAAGACTAGTTCTGATACTCCAGTTAATTTTGGTCTCTTGATGTTTCATATTAACAAACCCTGAAGCTGTCAAAAACCTTTTTACATTTAATGTTTGCCGCTTGCTCAATCTGACTATTGAAAGAAATGACAAAGCAAAAGCACCCAGATTTTGTGTGTTATTGTTAGGAATGCAGCTTAGTTAGCAATATCTCTTTGCAAGGCAGTAATAGTCCCATATTTCTTTTTGTTAAGGATAAGATGTCTACTTCATGCAATTATTCTGCTGATTTTATCAATCTAATTATGTCCTCTCCCACTTGTGGGCTTGCTTAGACAGTGATTGATGGATTAACATAATTCTCTTCCATCTGGTTGGCGCGACAAGCGAAGGTTAAGCTGAAAGCTCAAAAGCAACTCTCTGGGAATCTGAGAGACAAATCTATGATTAGCAGATAATTAAGGTTATGTCTTATTCTTATAGTATGCATTAGTTGACTGATAGAAAACATCACTCTAGTTTGAACTTCCCGTTGGATTCTCTAATTCTGCATTATGTCTCTGATTGTTCTTCAGATAACGACTTTGTTTATCGCATCTTCTTGGAAGATTTTTGATTTTAATATTTTCAGTTTATTATTGAAATTTATGAGCCAGATAGGCTCCGGAAGTTTTTCAAGAAACTAGAATGAAAGACGCAAATATATGTAACCAACAAGCTAATTATTCAATCAGAATAATTAGCAGATTCTGTAATCCAAATCTATATTTAATTGTATGATACCTTTTTAAGCATTATTCATCTTGGTCTGTTCATTTTGTGTTAGGATTATCTCAACAAGGTATTGAAGCTAGGGTTACTCAACATAAATGGGATGTATGGTGGGGATCAACTCCAGTGAGGATGAAGGCTACTTCCATTATCAAGGTCATGGGGGCCCTGCGAATTCCAATGTCAATCTCCTTCCTACTTTTTTGGTTAGTAAGTCTCTCTCCCGTTTTCTCCCTCTCTCCTCAAGTTGAAAGGTATCCACATACATATGATGACCATAATTACCAAAAACTAAAGGTAGATGGGACCTTACTCTCTCACGTATCTCCTTCCATCACTGTCATATCCATAGGCTTAATCAACCCAGAAAGGCAACCTTTTTCCCTGTTACCCTTCACGCTTCGTAGCGTCTCTCCTTGTATTTTGATGATTTTTCTCGTTAGCTCGAATGGTCAGATTATCGGGGCTTTGCCATTTCAGTAGTAGTCACCTTTTACTATTTATCTATAGAAGCTAGTGTTTATCCATTTTCATCCAGTATTCTTTAGACCAACACAAGTGATTAGGCCAGGGTTCAAATCGTTCAGGAAGTTAGTTGGGAGCCCCTTCCTTCTCTTCAAGCTACTATTGGAGTTGAGACCAGATGAGGGCTCAACCAGGGACCGCTAGTGGAGCCTACTTTTAGAACCCATCTTGGAGGGTTTGCTGCGATCCTTACTAATTACTTAAGGTGGAAAAAAGCTGCATCATGATGTGGACAAATCATCATTGATTTTCCAGATTGGCCATTTGAGAATTGAGACTATTTATTAAGCATATTGATTATATAGCTGCTTTGCATTGTGCTTGCTTGATATCCTTTGTTGGCGGCAGTAAGATACTGTAGGATACAACTTACAAGTATGCGGTTGAGGCTTCGCCCCCCTCCTTATTAATGCTTGAAACGTGCAAGCTTTTAGCATGTTAGTGTAGCATTAGGTATGTGTGGTGAAGATTAAGAAACAAAAAGACAAATATTAAATACTTAGCTGAATATCAGGCCAACAAATCTTAATCTATTGAACGAAATGAACTAATGTGGGGTATTTGGGACACTCATTAGTTCTGTTTCATTGCTATCAGCTTGCCATTAGGTTTTAGTGCATTCCCCTAATTTCTTAGGGTATTATTATCTAAGGCTGGCATACATTGTCAACTCATTTTCCTTGCAAAGACTTATATTCATCAGAAAATATTATTATAAACTTTTACCCGTAAATTTCTTATGAGTTTATGTGCTTAGAGAAGAGCATTAGTATTTGAAATTTTATAGATCCCGTTTACATGGGATGCACACTAGGTGCTTTCATAATGTAGATATGTGCCAACAGGAGAAAAAGCCTTGCCTGACAGTTTTTAACTAAGGTTTATGCAGGCTATAAGGTACTAGGCTAACATACATATTTAAAGGTTGTCAAACTATAGTGTTAGTCCACATTATAGTTTTAGAGGAAGTCCTGACAAAGTGCAATTTTTTTTTTGGGGGTGGGGGGGCTAAAGTGTAAGGACCAAAGCCATAATAATTTTTTTGTGAAAAATTAATCGGGAATGTAAAAGGTCGTATAAAACAACAGAGGACTGCCAATGTATAGAGTATCTAAAGTGAGTCAAAGCTTTAGCGCCAAAAAAAGATATGGGATTGTCAATTCAATTTTTGGAAGTAAGGTGGTCCTATTAGAATCTATGGTGGAAGTAAATAGGTCCTCTACAGAGTACAGGCCATGCAACGCACCAGTGGTTGAAAAACAACAGTGCCTTTTGTGGAGCTTGCACTGATTATGGGAGGAAAAAAATAAAAGAAAATTGGGGTTGGAGGAAAAGAGAAAGTGGAAATTATGAATTGAAATGCTCCAGCCAATGAATGGGGCTTGTTACATGCTCTTTACTATCTTTGGACTCCTGCATGTCGCCCTGTGATTGGAGCTCTAATGTCGATGTAATCTACCATTGTATAATAATGATACTTATTAGGACGTAGGGTATTCATCTCTTCATAAAATATAAAAAATTCATTTTACTGGTTTAAAATGAATGTTTCTATCTATGTTACAGACTTAGATACCTAATAAATATTTAGAAACACGGGTCAATGTTAATTTTAGATTTAAATTTAAAATTTATATCTTAAGGTTTTTTTCCTTTTCAAATACCTAACTAAATATTTAAAAATACAGGTTAATGTAAGTTTTAGATTCAAATCTAAAATCTATACCTTACGGTGCTTTTTGAGTAGAGTACGAGGGGTTAAATATACTAGCATTATTCTGAATTACACAAACAGCCACTTATTGTTGCTAAAGATCCCTAGTTGTTTATTAGAACTTGATAATCTGTCGTATCATCTTATCTTTATTCTGGTATGGTCTGAAGGGAAGTAATAATGGAGAGAGAGAAGAATGGGGTAGAGGAGAGAGGAAGAGGGAAGCAGTGAAAGACATGCAGCAGATCCGATGGGAAGGGAATCCCATTCCTCTGCAACCCTCACCCGCTCCTATCTTCGCTCATTTAAAAATTTTTTTTTTGGAGTCTGGTTTCTGAGAACTTCCCCTTCTTGTTCTATTCTATGGTCGGCTACAATTATTACTAATCATGTTCAACTGCAACAAAAGGGTACTGTGTATTGTCTTCTTTATTTCCCTTGAAATCACATGTTAATTGATATAGTATGGGGTGTGTCACACTATACTCACCCCCTTAAAAAAATAATAATGATACTCCGTATTGATTTAGTATCAATGTATCAGTATGCATCTCTCCTAAGTTGAGCTTTATTATCATTTACTTAATCAATCTTAATTGCTTCACTTCTCCTTTATTTTTCTTGGGACCTCTGCTGAGAGGGAGCTCAAGTAAATAGTTAAATTGCTTACATAGGTCTTCCACATTTTCCACTGACATGTAGCATGCTTTTTTTTTTTTTTTCAATATCTCGTTATTGGTTTTTCTGCTCTCGGATGTTTGGTTGCTTATCTTTAGATTTCTTCAAATCTTACTGAGGTGAGATTCACACTTAATGTTGTTACTATTGTTGTAGCATGTGACATTCTTGTTGTAGGGGAGGGGAGGGTGCACAGGCCCCATTATAGACAATATTGAAGAATTGTTTAATCTGGATCTCTATTAGAGCTACATGAGTTATTATCATCAAAAGAAAGATTTCCAATATTAAATACAACTGTGCTTAAATGGAGTAAAATGCAAAAGAAAGTTGCAATTAGAAAGAGATCATACATATGTTATCAATGATAATAGAAAACTTTGTTGTATTTCTCCATCCTTGCACTCGAAACTATGTGACAACGTAACGTCCCAAAGATTTCTTCAAGAGGCGCAATGGAAGTTGGCATTTGCCCATTTCACCTCCTGTTGAGTGTCAGATACAGGGAGTTGATTGAATATGGCCATTACATTTGCATTGGCCAAATAACCTTCACTTTGTTAATTTGGGTGCAATGTACTTCTGATATCCTTGGGTTATGGCCTCCCATTTTTCTCGCCGTCCAAGGAGAACATAAACTAGTCACTCCTATGTAGAATTCAAGAAGTGGAAATTAATTAAATTTCTGAATTCGAAATCTTATAGATTGATCCCATTTGATAATATTCTATGAATGTTAGCGTTTTGTTTGACTTTGTTTTGGTATATCACAGGTTTTTGTGGCCGAAAAAGACAAGAATGCCTATATTTTTGTGCCTATTCCTTGAGGGTTGTGCCATCAATGTACAGTATGGCTAATGCGAATGATCTTCTCATGTAGAATGGGGAATCGGCTAGTACAGCTCCAGGGAAAAACAGGTGCTCGATCAAGGTATGTACATTAACTCCGATATCCACCTTTTCTCGATCAGTATATAATATTTTTTCTAGCCTAGTTGGGAGTTCTCCCTTAGAACCGTAATCATTACTCCAAATAATATAACTCCTTAATATAGTTGTTGGGATTAAACCGGACTAACAAAAACTTACACATGTAAGAGAAAGAACAACACGTAATTTAACATGAAAAGTCTCTCCACAGTGAAAGGAAAAACCACAGACCATCAATAGTATAGCTCCTTGTTGAATAATATAGTTCATGATTTTTACATCTGACTTAGTGTTTGGAGCTATTATTGTTTGTAATCCATAGCAGCGAAGTCTGCCCTTCGGTCTTTCCTATGTGCGGTAAGGTAACTCATGTAGTATATTCCCTCCGTTTACAATACTTGTTTTATTTTTGAAACTTGGAGGAAATATTAAAGAAATACAAAATTTATGTTAAAAGATCAAGTAACAATAAGATTTTATTAAAAATGAAGTAAGTCAATATGTTATTAGGATTATAAAACGATAAAATTATGAAATAAAAAAGTTAGTTAAAGTGACATATATTATAAAACTGATGGAGTATTTCATATTATATGTATGGTGTCTTACTTTATATGTACGCATTTTCCGTGACTCAGGATTTTGGCCTCATATTTGTACATCAAGGGGTAATTACTTTACCTTATGACGCTGGACCTTCTACGAATGCACGATTTATTTTGTAACGGAGCCGACTCAATTAAAGATGCAGTTCAAGTAAATTATTTAAAAATTTGCCCCCTCGCAACAGCAGATGGAAGCTTCTAGAGCTTTTTCCAGGATTTCCTCGATCATATGCCTGCAGCTGCAAGTAACCAAAGATTATACTATTTAATTATCAAGTTGCCAATGATATTATATTAGGACATCAACAAATTTTACTCTTTATTTTAGAATAATATTTGATATTTCATTTAATTCGCTTAAGAATGGTGTCATAAGATTTTTAAACGTTATTGGCTAATTTTATATAAAATTTTGGTGTCCTTAAAATTCACTTTTAAGGGTTTAATATAAAGGATTTTTTTAAAAAAATAAAAAATAAAAAAACCTTTACAATATATTATTTGATTGCTAAGGTCCTCTAGGAAACCTTTGAACCGTAAAAATCTTATATATCATATAGAATAATATATATATATATATATGGTATTAGGTTGGCAATTAGCGAATGTTTTTAAAAGTTTTATTTATATAAGTCTTTATTTTATGTATAGATCACATAATTCCTAAGTCAAACCATAGTTTTGCATTACCATAATAAACATATCTTCAGCATGTGATTAATTATATGTATATCAGCATGTTGTTTCCCAAAGTTTCTTAACAAATTTACAGATTTTTTGCGGCATTATAGCGACCAATGGCACGAGCTTGTTGTAGTAGCAACTAGCGACACACGTACAAGTGCTCCCAAGATGTATCCGGTGACTATTTTTCTGTATAGTAATCACACTATTTATTTAATCTTATGCTTTCTAATAGAATTTCTGTAAAATTTTGCTCCAAAAAAAAAAAATTCTGTAAAATTTTTGACCAATTTTAGGACTTCTACTCAAAAGTTCAACATTATCATTTACTGTATATATTTTTGGCATGCTTCATAAATTTTACGACTTCAACCCAAAATTAGTGGCTTTTGAAAGTTGTTGGTTTTTTTTTTTAAAAAAAAAAGGTGTAGAACTTTACTAAAAATTACAAAATATTTAAACAAAATGATTAAACAGAGACAGAATCAGTATTTGCAAAATCTAGTTCAAGGAAAATTGAGGAATTATGTATGTAATCATCTATTATTGGTTAAAACTAAATGCTAGTAAGATTTTAGGTTATATTTCTTCTATTTCATAAAAATTGTTAAAAATTTCTAGTTAACTAAAAATATTGTCAAAGTTTTTCTGTATAATTATAAATGTCATCTTTCATTTGCAAATTCTTAGTAGTAAATGGTGCTTTCTTAAATTTTTATATGTTTAAAATTTAACAAATTTTTGAAACGAAAAGAATAAAAATGAATAAAGTAAACATATGCTAAATTAAATATCAAAACTTACCGTTCTCTTAAAGTTAGAGAATTTTTTAGTACGTTTGAAGGATATCAAACTTTATATCATGAAAATTTTTATTAAAAAAATAGAAGTTTTGAATCTATGTGAAATAAAATAAGATTTTAGATAAATTAATTAAATTGAAGGATGATGAATAATGTGGCAGCCATGAACTATTTATTTGGACGTCTCTCTCTTTCAAGTCACTCTTTTCACCAATAATAATGGGCCCATAGGTAATAGATCTTGAATTGATATGAGTGTGGGCCTCTGTTTTGGTTGTGGGCCCGAAACTATTGAGAGAGGAGTTGGTCCAATCAAAATTGTTTGCAGTGACCAATACTATTATTTATCAAGTTGCAAAAATAAAATTTAAAAAAACACTCAAAAAAGTGATTGAAAGCAATTTATCAAAAAAGATCCTCCTTAAGTTGATACTTTTTCTCATTTGCAAGCATCATCCATACATATAGATGTAGTCCTACTTACTCCCTAAAACAACCCTTCTCTTCTGTATGCCACATATTATTTGGTAGGTAGGTTGTCTTGTATAAATGGCTCCCACATTATAATTATCCCTTCCAATTATTATTGCAAAATTAGTCCCTTTTTGTATATATTTATATGTTTGGTGTCAGATCTTCGGTATTACTATATATTCCTAAATCTCAAAAAATATTGTTAAAAAAAGAAATACCGTATCTCCATGATAGAGATATATGAACAAATAAAGTGTTTCAATCGAAAATAAATGAGTTCTTAAATAAAATGATCCTACTAAGAGTAATTATATATGTAATTCAATCTTTAATTTAGGTTTATTATGTTAAAGAGAATATTGTACAAATAAGAAGCTAAAGTATAGACATTAACCACGTAAAATGTCTACGATCCGACCACTAACTTAATCGGAATAGTAATATCATTTATTTTGAGACTTGATTTCAACTCTCAATTAAACTCTTTTCTTTCATCGTGTAAGTATATAGTACTATCCTCAATGTTGATGAGTATATAGTACTATCCTCAATGTTGATAAATATATAGTACTATCCTCAATGTTGAAATGCTCGATGTTGAATTTAGAACTTTCTCTAAAAATTGATAGATATTGATTAGTTTTTATAAATGTTTACTTTAAAAATTATATATAAATTTTTATAGGTTTTCCTATTACAACAGATTAGGAGGATGATAAAGATGGAAGTCTTTCCCTTTAAGGCAAACACAACCAAAATATATGATACAAAATTTGGAGCTCAGATAGGAAGCTAACTTAGATGCATGCATATATGCCAACTTGCAAAGGTTCTTCATATAGAATTAGCTAGCATTTAAAGTCAATAATAATAATAACAACAATAATAATAATAACAATAATATTTATTATTATTATTATTATTATTATTATTATTATTATTATTATTATTATGGCTGGACTCTAGCACTGACTTGGTCGGAGAGAGACAGTGCACGACAATGGTGCATGCAATGAATTATACATATAACATCAAAGTGAAACATATGACATAATTTATAATATTAAGATGAGGCATACGGAGCAGTGTGTTGTTTTTAATCATAAATAATACGAAGCAGTAATAAGAAAAAGATGAGACAATATTTGGAGTAGAGTGAAAGTATGGTCAAAGATCACGTGAAGACTCCAGACCCAGATGAGTGTCACTGCCTCTGCCAGAAGCCTGATGGAGTTGCCATTTACAGTTCCAGGGGAAAAGCATTTCAAAACCACTGCTTTTTCTCTCCTCCTCTCCTCTTCTCCTCTCTCTCCCCTGGAAGGCCTAAAATCAAATCAAATTACATTGAAATCAATCCTATCCTCCAGGTATGCTTCAATTGCACACAGTGTGTGACAATCAAATTACACTGAACAAAACACTAATGTGGAAATCTTGGTACTAATTCACATTGTTAATTGAATAATCGAGCACGACTACAGATTCAAGTGCAACACCATCAAATCAAATTAGACTAATTTCATGATTTGTTGATGTAGTAATCTATGTTACTAGGAAATAACCGTGTCCGACACTCAATACTTAATGATGAATATAAATACTCTTACAGTTTTTTAAAACAAAAAGTGTACCAATTTTTAAAAAATTTCCTAGTCTGATGCAACATTTATGTCGGTAATTCGACACTTTAACATGGGTATGACCGAGTCCGAACAACATCAGCAGTAGTTCCGATACTTTAACATGGGTATGACCGAATCCGAGCAACATAAGTAGTTATAGTGCAATTATATATGCTCAAATGACTTACCTAGTGAAATTTAAATGTGAAAGATTTAGGAACACTGGGTAAAAATCGAGACACAAAATATTTGACACAGAAAAAACATGTATATTAAGAAACACTAAAGGCTTGGGGGACCCAACTCATGGGTGTTTGGGGGAAAAAGGGGAAGGGGGTGTTGGTGATGAATAATGCAGATATATGACACAAAGAAACTAGCCTAAGTGGGATGTATATGTACTACTTTGGCTACAAAGAGAGGGCAAGATCTTAATGCCACATACTGTTTCAACAAGCAGGATTGTTCAATCATATCATATTTTTTAAAAAATATCAGCACCTGATAAATGGAGTATACTATTAGGCTCTTTTTTGGTAAAGATAAGTCATTGAGAGAAAGGAGACCATGGTTTCAGAGGGTGTATGAGGGATCTCTTGCCCAACTAGCCATTGTCATATGGGTTTGTCCCCTTTCCATTTGGGCATACAGGCCATCCACATAACCAATCCACTTGACAAGAACTTTGACCTAACCTTCCCCCTCAAAAGTTTAATCAATGCTTCAGACTAGGCTAATCCTAGACGGGAAGAGGGTAAACTTGTTGCTTGCTTCACCATATGCATTAATAAAATAATCTAGCTAGTACGTTTCCTCTCTATCAGACTTAAATATGTAAACAACTTCTCTAGTATCTAACATACCAAGTTAAGATTAGTAGAGAAATGGCCAGCAAACATTATACAATATACAACATCACTAAAGTAATCTACAGGGATTCAAAATGAGGTTTCGGTTGTGATCAGGAAAATTCATTCTAATGCAGCATTCGCATATGATATTGAGGTTGTCGCAAGGTGAAAACGTGGTTTGCTCAATTTGAAAAGCTCTCCTATGGGGCTGTTTTGTTGGAGAACGGCCACTTTTTGAATCCACGGTTCTGGGGTGCATATGTGGAAGTAAGTTTGGAAGTTTAGACTTGAATAGCCTTATCCTTGAAAACTAAAGGTTGCTAATGAAGGACGCATGTCCAAGAAGTACACATAAAAAACGCAGAAGTATTAATACCAATAATCAAGTAATAGTAGCGGGAAAGAAACTTGTCAAAATCGCTGCTTTTTCAGCTATCTAAGAGATGTATAGCAATGTCCCCTGTCATCTTAACCAGTAACACAATTGCATGGAGCTTCCTATCTTTCACAACATGTTATAATAAGTTGGTCAGCATTATGTTATGAAACAATTGGATATAGGCAGCAATTGGATTAAGCAAATCCTCACTTTAAGAGGAATACGGTAAGGGATATAAAAGAGAGTGGTAGAAGATTAGTGCATTATGGACCCTTTTGGCAAAAAAATACAACTCACAAATTGACAAAGAAATCCAATCCTCAACTCTTTTGCCTGCATTTCCTTTGGACATAAATTTAATGAATTATCAATCAGTTGGATGGCCTCCTTACCAACTCTTAGATTGGTGAAATTTTTGAATAATTTGTTGTTTAATTATTATTGTCTAGTAATTTTTAGATATTAATTAGCAGATGGTTCAACACCCTGTCCAAAAATGTAATTCTAGAAGCTTTCAGGTAGCATATGCCTGCATGGATTAAGCTAAGGTTCAGAGGCATGAACTTGAAGTTAGTCAGAAATGCCCAAACCAAAAGTCATTATTCAACAAATGGTTGAAGGTAATGGTGGAAAGTTTGAGAGTAGGTCTTCTCTTGTACACCAATAGGTACCCCCGCCCCCTAAAGTGCTAAATTAGGGGTTGGACTTGATGCTTGGGTATTGCATAAGCTCCTTCAAACCTTAAGTCACTCAATAAGGGTGCTACTAAGATTTAAACACAATCGAGTCCTTAAAGTTCAAAAGGTCTTCAAATCATGCGAAGAAATCAAGTGAATGAAAGTGAAAACTAATGGCTGAAGCCTGAAGGCAAAAGAATAGACTATATGAGGCACTCTAATGTTGAACCATATACAAGTTTCCTAAAGAAAGTATTGTAACATCAATAATATATGATATAGATTCCCGCACACTGTAGGATGTAACCCAGATGATAGGAAGAGGATTCGTTAGTTTAGTTGTGGTTATTGGGAAGGTAGGGTCCCCTTTGGCAGTGGGTTCCTCCCAACTGTAAAGAGGAACACAACTTGGAGACTAGTCTAGCAAAATTATGATGCTGCCTGGTTGGGTGTAGACAAAGTCAAGATTACTTCGAGATATCCAGCTGTATTGAAACATACCCTATGAAATATATATATATATATATATATATATATATATATATATATATATATATATATATATATATATATATATATATATATATATATATATATATATATATATCCTTATTTCATAATTCGCTAGATAGCAATATTTCTAAAAGCACCATTAAGGATAGTAACATATAGATCTAAGCACCTATATCAGCACTAACAACTTTCAAATAAGAAACAAAAACTGCAATTATACATGTATAATGTACTGAGTTTTCTAGTTCAATAACAATAACACCATCTAGTGCAAAGTCCCACTATTATAGAAAATTTCCATGCTTCAAAATTCTTGGCGGGAAGTATTTTGAATACAGTAAAAATATATTTTAGAAATGTTTGTATCAGCTAGCCAAAAATTGAATTCAAATCATACTTTTATTGATCATAAATTTTTTGGGCAAAAAAATAATTATTGAAGTAATGATTTAGTATGTTTACTTGCTATTTGTATATGCAAGGAGACTTTGAGTTGGAAATGCAGAGATCATAACTTTTGAGCCCATTCGTGTAGTGGAAGTACAATAAGAAGGGAAGCATCCATAAAGAGACGCATAGAAATGATACAATAATACATATCTTAAAGGTATACATGGTCCTCTGGACAGATGCTAAGGATTGATAAAGTGGAAGGGGTTGGAAATGACAGCCTATATGTTTTCAGAGACCATCATGGATGGTAAATAATGATATGATTTAAAACCTACTTTTCCTCTGTTTTGATTCAAGTCTCAAGCCCCCATGATTTCATCTATGATTTTCGTGGCATGCGGTCAATTTTAGAAAGGGATGATGCAAGGGAGGAGGGGAATTCAATTTTTATTATTTTTCCCTTTCTGGGGAGAGGGTCAAAGGAGTTTCAAAAAGAGGTGTAAACGCGGATGAAGGCGGGTTTTGAACCCAAAATCCAAATACCCGTTAAACATTTACAACATTCAACGATAATAAACAGAGGCAAAGCATTAGATTTCGGACTGTATAGTTCACATATCCTAGGTATCATTGTGACCTACTCGTGGTGGCCATGGTGTTCTGTGGATACTATTTAACTGAAAATTTTATTAAAAATTATATATAAAAATCCTCAAAAAAAAAAAAAGAAATACTAGCAAAATTACTCACACCCAAATAAGGGTCAGGAGTTTTGAACATTTCACATTGGTTATGGAAAGGAACCCTTTTATGGTATGTGAACTTGAAAGCCTTAGGGAACTAAGGGGAGGAGAGAGGATTGCGGCTTTGCATTAGATAGAAATCATTGACAGCCCAAATGACTCAACCTGAATAGATGTTGCAGTCTATCAATATTAGGTAGCAGCAGATAAGGCGGGCCAAATTTGAACAAACAGATGAGGTCATGAGGCTCAGTCCAGAGTACTTTAAACTAAAAATAGCTCATAAGTCACAAGTACAGCCCGCCCACTAACTTCTTTAACAGCTTCAGCAATTACCAAGACAAGATGATGAAAGAGCCCAAGGCTTCTTCTTCGGTTGAGAATACCATAAAAGGTTAGATGAAGACAGATTTTAAATCGACTTCTTAGATCAGTAGGTATCATAACTATGACCCATATATAAAATAATTTTATGGTGGAATATTTGGCATTATCTTGGAACCAAGAATTTTCAAGTATAAAGATGTAAATACAAATCATAAGATTCTTAAAGGATTGTCAAATATAATACTCTTAAATTTGCAGGCAAGAGAAAATTTCATCATTTTCCATATGATTCCATTTTGATGCTGTTTTGATTAATTATTAATTAAAGGAAACTACAAGAGGTAAAGAGATAAGATAGGAATATTTTTCCCCTCTATATTTTTTAGGGGGAGGGGGTGAGGGTCAAACTTCGTTTTTTAAAAAACATTTACCATTGTGTCATAATTCTTTACGACTATCCAAGAGTCAAAGATGAATGGCCTAACACTAAAGTAAAACTAGCCCTCAAATAGAATGAATGATACAAGGTATATTTCTCCTGAGCAAGGCGACCATCAGAATATTTTTATTACCCACCCAGCCCCCAGTTCAAGACCCTACCAACCCACTCCCCCATCCCCTTTCCAAAAAAAAAAAAAAATATGGAAATGAGAAAAAGAAGCCATCTCTCTCTCACTCTCTCTCTCTCTATCTCTATCTCTATCTCTATCTCTATCTCTATCTCACTCAGAATATTGACTTCCTACTTGGCCGTAAGCTTGAGCCATCAAAGGGGCAACCTAATGAAATGAATCCTAACTTCCACATAAACGAAATAGGTTTGTATCCCCAAGGAGGCATGGAAGAGTGTTCTCATTCCCTTTACCCAACCTCCTTCTATGCCTTTTCCCTCTAAGGTAGTACTCATGAGATATGAGCTCCCAATTAGGCCATCTTATCATTTCTTTCTCCCCCCCAAGGAAAAGCTGAAGTATATCACCTTTTAATCTTTTATTAGCACAAAGATATTCTATAATTCCCTTTGCTAAGGCATTGTGATCTATCTTCTGATCTTCATCTATAAATACACTTATAATATGAATATCATCATTTATTCCAAATTCTCCTCAAATTGGCCACAGTGACACCCCGAAAAAGTGAAGAATTTTTAGAGAAAGAGAGAAAAAGAGGTGATTGGGTACCAACTGGGTTGGACCAGATCCTTGAGGTGTAGCTTCTTGGGCCCCTTAAAAGTAAGTCATAACTCTTCTTGTCCCAACTATAAAATTCTGATACCTGAATAATATGAATATATTCAAACCAGCCATAGGGCCGCACCTAACAGGATCCCCTCATAAAAGGGACCTTTTCAGGGCAGGGCTTTTCAACGTTTAGCAAAGAACCACATTCTAATTTACACAAAAGAGTTAGCCCACGCAAAATTTACTGGCTTTGCTCATTTTATTTCGAAAATTTTTCAAACCGAAGAACTTATCCAAAAAAAAAAAAAAAAAAAGAGCAGAAGAATGTATCAGATTTTGGTCACTAACCACACGTCCTCTTGAATTCAAAATCTATCAAAAATTTCAAATCAGATTATATTAATCAGACATTATGAAACCATTATTTGGCAATATTTTCGATTCTGCATTCAATATAATTTTAAATCTAAAAGTGTGTATAGAGTTACTAAGGGGAATTTGAGAAAATGAATATTCCTTTTTTCATAGTTAGGGTCAAAAACCATAGAAAACTGGCGAAAAATTGAGTGAAAAGCTGTGGTTGATGTAACACAGATTTCCTTTTAAAACCAAGTAGAAATTCTCTAAATTTAAAAAAATAAACCCACTATTTTCCTTTCAATTATCTTAAATTCACACACCAATTCATACAATAGAAAATCAGGCTTTACATATCTAACTCCAGCCGCCCCACCAGCGGACCACTAGAATATACCATGATACCTTTCTAAGCCATGAGTCAGAGTGACCATTACTACTTTTTGAGCTATCAAAAGTTAGCAACTAGTCCCTAATATAGGATCAAGCGCAGAACCAGATATAGTAAATTGCAAATCCTATTTGTCCTTTATCAATTTCTTATTGACAAGTAGGCTAAAGGAGGGAGGTGCCAGAAGTTCATCCTCCTAATCAATCTTCTTTCTCCTCATCTGTGTAATGTCACATGACCTTGTTGTGCACTGCACACGAGAGCATCTTATTCTATGTTACTTTTAACTCTTTATTTTGTTTTAGATGTTTATGTGGGACACTTGACATTCAAATATGGGTGTGGATACTAGACCCTTTAACAAAAAAAATATATAAAATTCTTTTAAGAACAACGGTTGTTGACACAATGCCATGCGGGGTAACTGACAATTCAGTATGAGTGTGACCTAGTTCTGAATGACGTAGGTCTTATCTACGTGCCCATGTCAAGAGCAAGGAGTTGGGTTTTCATCTTCTCATCAACGTTCAAACTCTGAAGGGAACAAAGCTCCCTTGGAAGACTTATGAATGCTAATAGGATTTGACACAGTTTGTATCCCCCCCAATCAACCCACGGTGACCTTTGTGTTAGCCCATCATGGGCCTAGGTAGGAGAGTGTCCCTAACCCTTTGTAAAAATAAAAAACGAAAAAGGTGCTCATTATCCTAATGTGGCTTTTTCCCTTTTCTTTGTGATAATACACAGCCCTTTCTAATGAAATTACACATCTTTAAGCCCCCTCCCTTTTGGTAGGAGTTGTAGACAATTCCATTCCTAAACTACAATCAAAGCCTTCATGAATTCTATAGGAACACAATTTGGGAAGTAGATAGCATCACTTCTACAAACGAAGATAATGTTTTTGTCCATACTGATATTTATGCTATCCTTAGTTCTTGCTAAGATTCCACTACCTATGAACGTTCTCTCTAAGGGACTACTTTAGCACTGGGGCCACATGCTTTGAACTTAGAAGCTTTGGCTACTTGGATAGGATATTTCACCCACACCCTCTAGGTGTCAAAAATACCAACCTTTAACATTCTACTTTGTTTTAAGTGGACTGCATAAGCCTAAAAGGGGGTTTTGCCACATGCTTAAAAGCGCACTGGCAAACAAATTGTAGGCATCCACCTGTTAAACACTGATTTTAACTTAGCTAGGCTACATGTCATGGTTTTGGAATGTTGTTTCTGACCAAAAAGATCCGCAAACTCAAATACCAAAGATCTGTGATAAGAGTATGCACTATGCAGTTGCATATAATATGAATATCTGCATGTCTGAGAAGTAGTTTGTTGGCAGTTACCTCATAGTAGGCTATCAGGACAAAAGCCTGCTGCATCAGGTCAGGTGCAAGCCTAAGTTATTGAGCCTGACATGCAAGGAAAACAAAACAACATGATCAATATGATAGACAACAAGAAGCACCCAATGTGAATAATGTAAGAAAGATTTGGAGGGATCTTAACATTGACAAGCAAAGAGGCTGTTTCATTGTATAGCATAATGGAAATTCACACAAATGAAAAAAAGAAAATGATAACAAAATTCCTATGTTACAAAGACTTGTGGGTTAGAATTAAGTACTCGTGATAAATGCTTTGACACTCTTTGGTAAGTAAATTTAACATAAGAAAATTCATATATTATTCCTCAACTGATCAATTTATACCGAATCAACTCTATCTCATTCATCATGATCCGTGCATTTTGTACCATTGTGAACATTAAAGTTTATCCAATGCAATCAATTCCAAATTGGACAAGTACAGGTCAAGTTGTTCTGGGGTGACTCAGGGGGACCGGATGATTAAATGACAAACAAAAGAGACATTAGGTTGCATGGCAATTCTATCTCTGACTTTCAGTACGTTTTCTAATCGCAATAAATAAAAGATCAAATGATATCTTTAGAGCAAAAGATCAGCCAGATTAGAGCTTTCAGTTATATTGGTTCTTTCCTACCTCCCTTTAGGACTTTTCCATGTAATTAGAAGCTTCACTAAGGCCTAAGCCCTAGGTCTTGGATGGCTCCTGCCAGTCCTCTCCAACGATGCCCTTCCTGTCATTATTTCATCAAGACTAATATCATTCTTTATGAGGTTTGAAGGACAAAAGGTGAAGTAGTAAAAATAAACTAAAGCCTATTTAGGACCAAAATAAACAAAGATGATATCTTATCTAAATTATAACAACTTGCTTGGTGATAGAAAGGTACTCCACATCAGTACTAGGAGTGAAATCTCCCAATGAGGATAACAGTTAAATGTCCCAACATTTTCACCTCTGTTCTCAACAGGCTACCCAGTCTGCTGCTACATTCCTAAAACTCCCCATAAGATAGTTATCCAACAGTGATGAAATAAAAACAGAGGACGTGAAAAGGGGTTCTAGGAAAAAAAAAACTGCAACTCAGCACACTATTCCCCAATGATCCATTAAATGTATACAACTTGATGAATAACCTCACGATTTTTGAAGTTAAAATAAGATAACATTGGTGGAGACGCCACTGTTTGAACCAAACTATATCAACATATGAGTATCTCCTAAGTCACTCCCCCACTCACACAGAAGTTTAAACCACTAGCACCAGAGCATCCCTCGGGCGTTATACATAAAGAAGCACAAAACAGTTTTCCCCTGGGAAAAAAAAAAAAATTCTCCCTAGAAAAATCATGGTCCATAGACCCAAGAGAAGATCCGTTTTCACTTTAGCGTCCTTATTTTGGAAGTGATTCTCTATCCCCTTATGTACTGAGGTTCTCTTGCCCTGCTTCTCCCATGGAATTTTGATCCTGTGGTTCCGAACGAGACGGGTCATTCATTTTCTCAACTTTTTGGCCAATAACCAGATTCGCCAACTGGCTCTCTCTCTCTCTCTCACACACACACACACACCCCTCAATTCCTCCTATAAGTAGCCTTAACTGGGAACATCTTTCCACAAGCCAAAGCATCAAAGCCACTAGCTTCAGTCATATTCCTAACACAAAACACGCATCAAACAAAACTCTGTTATCTCTCCGCTTTTGAATCCCAAAAAGTAGCCAGTAGAAACTTACACAATGGCATCACGCTCTCTCAGTTCAAATCGCAACTTAAGCTCACCATGGACAGTGAAACAGAACAAGCAATTTGAAAGAGCTCTCGCTAAGTATGACAAGGATACCCCAGACCGTTGGCAGAATGTGGCCAGAGCTGTGGAGGGAAAATCAGCTGAGGAAGTCAAAAGGCACTATGAGATACTCATTGAGGATCTCAATCAGATTGAATCAGGTCGCATCCCCATTCCTAACTACAAGTCATCCACTGGAAGTTCTATGAGCATCAATGAGGAGCAAAGGTAAGCAACTACCTCCATGCATAAGTTAATTAAGTCTAAAAAAATAAGATGACATAAATGTAGAATAGTACAAATGAATACAAAATGAAACAAAAAATGAGGGTGGATATCTCATAAAATTACAGATTACTGGCTGCATGGTGCCCTCTTCTTTTGAGTTCAGATCCAAAGGAATGCAGGGGACCATGGATCTAGGTCCAGGAAAGCTGATAGGGAAATCTAAGAAAAGTTGGAGAGTTTAGGAGGTCCACATAGATTGTCTTAATTTTTTTAAATCACTTGTTTGCTTTTCCACACAGAACCTGAATCTACAAATATTCCTTCTCTACCTCCTTATCGTGTTTCTAATCCAGGATAAAAGTTCACATGTGATCTCATCTTATTTTGATTCGAGATCCACCTAGTTTTCGGTCTCTGGCCCTCTATATTTTATATATTCGCCAATTGCCACATAGTTATAGAAAAATCCAAGGCACATGCCAATTCTCAGCTTTTATGAAGAAAATTCATCCAACATATGGCTACTCATTTGGTTGTCTGTTTATTGTATTACTAAGGAAAAATCCACATAAGTCTTTAAGATAAGACTTTTTTCAAAGGAAGAAAAAAAGGAAAAACCTCGTTCATTTTAATTATAGATTAGTGGCGCCTCATGAAGAAAATATGGGCTACCATGAAATGAAAGATATGATTGAGGCACTTTCCATGACTAGACAACAAGTCAAAATTTAAGAGACCTAAATGTAGGTTTCTTAGTAGTGGCATGCATGCATTTATAAAAAACAAGAGTTTGATCTAAGTTACCATCAAGGAGGGTATGTTACAAATCGCACTAGGAGCTCCCCCAGCCCACGTACACACACACACAAAAGGCACTTCCCCCTGGGGTCTTCAATGAGTGATGAAACCAAATGGGGTATGTCACTACCCCCAACAAATGCAGTCTGGTTATTGATCTAGCAAATAAGTATCTAAACATAGTATTTTAGAAAATTTTCAAATAAAAGAAAAACAATAACACACCCAAAAAAAGTGGTAGCAGAAAAGGTTGGGTAAAGTGTAGTTCCTCATTTTAACTTTTCTTTTTGCATATTCTACAGGATGCCAAGGCAACTCAAGTTGCGTTGAAGTGCTCATTACGAGTGAAGAAGAAGCTACAATTTGGTGTTTAAGAGATTTTTCTGTTCCTTTATCCTTTCCCATAACTGTAATCTAAATGGTCATTCCTGACCACGGCTTCTGCAATGTTGCATCAGTATGTACCACAGAACTATGATTTGTAATGCCTTAGCATCCAATATATTTTCTTTTAAACATTCTATTGGTAAACATGAAGGCTTAGATCCATCTGAAGCTAAGGGACGGCTTATATATGTGTGTATCATCTGTAGCAAATAATAGAAGGATAAAAAATGAGCTAACATCACCACGCACACATTCATTCAAGATTCCCATTGCTGCACCCGAGGGGGAGGGGGAATAGAATAGTAGATCCCCATGGCTAAGGAAAGAGACTAGAGTTTCTAGGTTCAAATTCTTCATGGCACTTCTGTTGCATGTTACAAGCTTATAGCACCCTGCAAGATTCTGATCGGCAAAAACTGCTAATGTCTTCTTCTATACAGGGACTCTGCGTTGGAGCCTAGTGATATTTCCTGATCCGTGGAGCCCTTTTCCAAAAAAAATAAAAAATAAAAATCTATTTCTATGAAAAAGATTCCCTTATGTTGACATTGAAAATCAATAGATATTTATCAAGATATGAAATTCTCCTGCCAAATTAGACAAAGATTCCTCATCCTGATAAGTATTCTAATAGATCAGGCATCCAATTAGGCTGTGAAATAACATTTCAAAGAAAAGCTAAAGTAGAAGTTCACTCTGCACTTCCATTGACCGCAGCATTAATAACGACTTGCAACCACAAGAAAAGAGAAAAGGGAAAGACATCCAATAGTGTCACTCCTCCAAATGAGGTTTCCAAAATTAAAGATTTGATACTGTCTACTTGGAATTTTGGATGGGGCATTCTGAAGCCTCAAGCATCCTTGTTAAACAAATAAGAGGGGTAATCACTCTCAGACACATGAAACTTTACATACTTAATCCTAAAAATCCATTGTAACTAGATAACAGGGCAAGTTATCAATTCAAAAACAATTCTACTCCTCTGCAATAATGAGAGACAAAAGGCCACAGTAGTCATTTCAGGTTCCCAGATTTACGTCAGGAAGGGAAATCATCTAGTGGATATCACAGCAATTTCAAGGCATTGAAGAAGTTCCATATGGGATGAAGAAATATGAGAAATAAACACAGTAAGCTACAGGAAAGAAACTGGAAAAACCGATGGGGAGTTGGGGAGTATAATTCAAATACAACTAAAGGCACAGCAAGTAGAAAAAGTCAGCATCTCACTCATATCTTCATAGACAGGAGAAATATAACAAGAACTGTTAAATCTGTCTAAATTTTCAGATGACAAGAAGGGTATAGTTCACCAACAACAAAAGCGCTGGCTTTATTACACACAAATTACAAGAGAAACATAAGATGCAGTACATTAGATACATACTTTTAGAAGAGACCAGGGAGGAAGATTCTATAGGAAGAGTTGTAGGCTTCTAGCCTTCCTTTTAGATGATGCAGAAGGGATTTCTACAAGGATTAGATGAAAGGAACATTAGCATAAAGTACTACCATCCTCCCTCCTAAAAACATTGGTTCTAAAGGAATTTCACCGATCAAGAAAAAGATTTAGCCTCCCCATTTTTGTTTTTGTCAATTCGCTAACAGTGCCAATGAATTGATATCAACCAAAATTTCAGAGTTCAGGTCATTCACACTAAGCCAAAGGTAAACTTGAAAATTAATACTGAGAACCCTTTTGTCGGGCAAATCTTCAGGAATCCATGGAAATCAGTATAATAGAGATACAGTCAACACATTAGCAGAGGTTATGTTTTAGAGCATCACCAAGTTGATTGGGGAACAAAAACCCAGAAAAAGGACCTCTACAGTTCTGAAATCACTATATTCTAGTTAAGATGGAATAATTATTTCTTCACCAGATCCTTGGGGAATCCCACTAGGAAACAGTAAGGTGCTGTAGGTCCTTCTAAGCATCTTCAAGTTGCTTCCCCATGACATATTTTCATCTTCAAAAGCAAGTATATCAAATGTGGAATAGCCTAAATCTGCATATCTGAAACTCCGGTGCCCATCAGGAATTTTCTTGTTCCTCAGCATTCTCACATGTGATAAATTGAAAGGCATCATCGCTTTCCATCAACCTTCCTCCCCCACCCCCCCCAAAAAAAAACCCTCCCTCCCCAACAAAAGAATTGAAAAATAAGGCAAAGAGTAAACTAGCTGCAGTAGAATAAACATTGGCCCAACTGCAGTAAGTTGGCAGTTATGTGTGTTGGGTTCCCTCCATAATTGGTGGGACCCACATAATGTGAATACAAAAAAAAAAAAAAAAAAAAAGGGAGGAAGGAGGAAGAAACTTACTGCTGCCACACCAAAAAGCAAGGGGACAAAATCTATTAGAGCATGCTATGCCTAAGCCTAGGTGAAGAAACTTACCATGGATACACCAAGATTTTCTACCTCCCAAATTAATGATGTTGACAAAGTGGATTGTGGATGATTGCCTTGCAAAGATTTACACGGTTTGGCAGAGCAATTTAGTAGTTCATGAAGTCCTATAAATTGGAGGTTTTGGGGAGAGTTGAGACAAGTAAGCAAGCAAGATAATCCAAGTGAGAAACACTTGAGAGTTGAGTGCACCACCAAAAATAGGTGAGGGAGTTCCACCAAAAATTAGGTGAGATTAATTTTATATTCCATTCCGAGTGGGTGAGGTATCAAGTGTACCCTCTAATTTATTTAGAGGAGATATTGTTGTAATCCTACTATTCACATAGTGGAAGTATATTTTTCGGACCAACGGTCCCGTGGTTTTTCCTTCGTCTTGGAGGGTTTTCCACGTAAAAATTTGTGAGTCTCCATCTATTATATTTCCATAATTTTGTAACCCATCTTAAATTACATAAAGAGGGAAAAGGATTCGCTTCCGCTATACCGATCCTCCTTTTTCCAACAAAATGTTCACTGCCACAGGCATTAGACAGGGCTCTGGACTCAGGAGTCAGGGAAGTTGCTTTGTCTGGTTTTTTATGAAGCTAAGTGTCCCTATCACTAAAGTAGGGTGAGGAGTAACTCAAGAAACCAATCTAATCCGAAACATTAAAGCCCTCCTGCATCCTAAACTGTTTCCACTATACAACAATAGACCATCACAATGAGAGAACATCATGGTGTGCACTCCAAATCTCCAGAGTAACAAATCAAAACACATTGTATCTATAGTCCAATTTCTCAGATAATACTAGTGTCAATTTAGGGAAATAAACATGAGCCAAAGAAAGATCCATCATTTATCAGCTAATATTATATCCTTCTTTGCAATAGAGGTCGCTTTCCAGTTGCCTACTTCTTAAGTTATCACCACAACAGAAGTTTTCCCTCAGACATTGTCTCAGACTCTGATCATGATAAAGAATAATAATCCAATGTGCAATTTTGCTTTTCTCATTCTCTCTTTGGTCTCTTACCTTAAACCCCTTCCTTGTGAGCATGTTGCTGATTGCCCTAAACATAACCCACAATAGGCTGTTGTGGTTTCATTACTATTCTTATTATTATTATTATTGGAGTTTTTGGTCAATAGCTTTTTTGGAACAATAGCTTTTTGAGGGAAGAATATTTAGATGTTTGGTAAAATAACTTTCTGAATCAGCTTTTTGACCTTAATAGAAAAGCTACTTCCCAAAAACTCTTTTACTAGCTTTTTCTTGTTGGTATCAACTTTTTCTCTCGCGTTTTTTTGGAATCAACTAATTCAAAAACTCTTTTTCACATCAGTTAATACAAATTATACAAACAAACAACAAACACCTAACATACGTAGCTAATAGCTAACAAGGTTTTGCCACACGCCCCCATTGTCTTTGTTATTGTCATCAGGTCCACTCATTGTTCCACATTAGGAATAAAAAAAAGTGATTTCAACTGTATGTTATTCGGACTTGGCTATATCCATGTTCAATACTTGAGTGTCCGACATGGATACGTGTTGGGCTTTGACATTTTTTGAAAATTTTTGCACATTTTTGGTCTAAAATAAAGTATCAAGTGTCCATATACATGTCCGGGTGTTGGCTATCCGACACGGGTACTTGAGAGTAAGTGAAGAGTCCGAGTAACATACAGTGAACTATATTTTCTAATTAGGCTAAGCAATAGTTAATAACTACGACTCCATGGCCCAATGGATAAGGCGCTGGTCTACGGAACCAGAGATTCTGGGTTCGATCCCCAGTGGAGTCGCTTCCGTTCAATTATTTTTATCCGCCTACCATAAGCTTTCCTCAAACAATTGTTTTTTATTTTCTGACAGCGACAATTGTTTTCTACTTGTACACCTAGATAAGCAATTCTTTAAGTTCTGTATAGAATGTCCATTAATCGATGCTTGATTAAACAAGACAAAGCCACAAATGCAAAATCAGAGCAACATTGAAGTAAATTTCCAGGAAAGCTTAATCGCACCGTTATAAAAATTTAAAAATTAAGGAAAAGCCAATGCCAACTAACCACGATTGACCATCGGACTGAGATTGACGATCCAATCTTCTTTCTCCTCGATCGATCTCCCTTGCTTGTGGAAGCTAATCCATTACCCCTCAGTTTCTACTCTCTACCATTCTCAAAATCTTACTATATCCCAATGGAGCCCATACGATCGTCCTGCATGATTGGAAAATTGGGGGTAATTTAGTCTAACAGGGGGATTAGGGTTAGGGTTAGGGTTTTGAGTAAAACTTGTGTTTACGTTTCCCGATTGATAGTACCCAGAAATTGTGAGAGAAGCAAAGCGCGGGGTAGTCCTCTAATTTCATCAGTTGGCTGTCGATAAATAAGGCGTACAAGGTTTTTAGAGAGAGACGGAGACTCATGGCTATCTTGTAATAAATATTTTCACCCAATTTCAAATAATATATATTTTATATCATTAAAATTTTAATAATTATAATTAATTATCAAACATATAATTATAGTATTTCTCGGCTCCATCAACAAGTACAAATTAACCGATATGCACTTTAATCTTTTCTTTCAATACATGTAATATAATTTTAAAGCAAAAACAAAATACTTAAGTGGGCATTTTATAGAGTATGCCACATATATAACTTTGTTGTATGTTTCTATATATAGACATACATTTCCTTACTTTTGATATTTTCTGTCTCTCTTGTGCTGTCAAATTTAACTGAAATTATGTCTAAGATAAGTATCCAATTGAGTGACCCATATTTCCTCTTGCAAAAGAATAAAAATTAAAAAAGAAATCCCATATTTCCTCTTGCAAAAGAATAAAAATTAAAAAAGAAATCGGTGGCTCATCAAACAGTAGATTTATCATGAAGGATGTGTAAGAGTCTACATAAGATTTTATAGATAACATATCTACAAAATGATTTGTAGAGTATAATGTGTTTTTTTAACCTTCAACCTATTAGTTTAATTTTTTTGAATACAAAATCACATTTTTTAGCGAAATGTTTCAAAATTTCAATCTCAACAATATCTATAAAATGTAATAATACACACTAAAATATAATACTCTAACATATATAAAATAACAATATATAAAAATCAGACTAAATTATGTAAAAATTTATAAATAAATGTGAAATTTTATAAAATTTGAACATAAATGAAAAAAATCTTAAAAATGAATTCAACTTGAAAGAAATCAAACCCGACCCAAAATCATATTCAATAAAATATTTAATTAATCAAAATTATATTAAAATATCGAAGACCCGATACATAAGAGGATTCAAATTTAACACGTTCTGTACCATACATTTGTCTGGAGCCCAAGGAAAGCTGTACTAATTTGATTTTGCTGATCTGCTCTTCACTTTTTGGATCGCTATGACGATGACCTTCCCTTTTTAAAAGTCTGAAATTGAGAAGGACTGGACTAGGGACACTATCTTTTATTTTTAGTGCCGAATAAGGGCGAGAGCCCTACTTGGACAGGACGCTTGGACCACCATTACTAAACGTTGTCGTAGCAGCCAATCAAAGCTCACGAGCTTGGATATGGTAACATAATTTGGGGAATTTGATTAATATTCACAAATATATGTTCCATTTGAAACCTGGATAGATTGTGGAAAAAGGATTTTAATTATATGAGTTTATGGGTCAAATTTTTCGTTATTAAAGTTGAAAAGTATCGGTATCAGTATTAGGAGGACTAAACTCATCTTTCAATCTAAATTTGATTCCATAAATTTTAAACTTGTACTCTATTAACTAATGTTAATGGGATTATGTCAATAGTTTGTATGTAATGAAGCGGTGTTAGAAAAATAAAAATGCGGTACTGAATATATCAACAAGTTGTGAACTAAATTAATTTCCTTAATACCTATTTATTATACCACAAATAATCTTAAAAATAAAGTGACGATTAAACAAGTGTAATGTTCAAGATTTCTCAACGTTCATCAATGGGATTGCTGCACTCGCTCACAAAGATGACAAGTTTGTGTATATGACTTTCTCTCTCTTCATGATCTATATATAAGACCCTTGATCCAAGCAAACTGGATAAAAAGAAGTTAAATGTCAATTCTATCCCCTTATAACGTTACATGAGTCATTTTATCTTAATCCAAACAACAATAATCGCTAATTACAGTCAACATGGGCCGTGTAGGCGGATACGGGGCTCCCGTGTTCGTTGCTTGGAAGCTAAAAATTGCACCACTATGAAGAATACATCCAACAAGGGCAGCTCGTGTTGGCTACAACGGGTCCTGTTGGCTGCCACGGTTAGCCTGTGGTGGCTGCTGTCCTTCATGACTCTTATGTTTATTATCCTTTGTCGTTTTGGAGGTTATCATGAGCTATCCTAATGCAATTTTACTAATTAAATTCTTGGAATACTGCAACAAGTGGATGACTTAATTAAAGATTTAGAGGAGAGCATGATTCTAAGTAATTGAGGAATTGGATCAAAATTAGTTAAATAATTTTGACTTAGTTTAGAAGAATTTTTGTAAGAACCAACATTTTTTAAATAAAGATATATTTTGCTTGGATTTTGTTAGAACTAAGTATCATTTTATTATTATTTTTTTCTTTTATGTAATTTGTAAGCCTTTTAATTTATAGGATGCATTTATTTTTGAAACGTAAAAAATAATATTTGTGTAACTTAAATTTGAAATCGGATTTGTAAATTAATTTAAATAATCAATTTTGATATTCAAAACGAAATTGAGAGCCCAAACTGACTTTGCCCAGCCCTGAAAAATTTTCTTTTCAAGGGAAATTTTAACCAGGTTTTTCTTTTCAGGGTAACGCTGCATCGACTATTATTATTATTATTATTATTATTATTATTATTATTATTATTTATCTATTTATTTATTTATTTATTTAGAAGTCCACCTCCTTTCCCTGCTCATATTGCTTGGAAGCTTCAACACAACAGGGAAGTATCCAACTCAACGAACTTTAACGAACAGGTCACCATGAAGAGGCGGGGAAGTCTTTATCACCTCGAATCAACATCAACAGAGAGATATGGAAAAATCTGCATCGTGCCCAAACAATTTTCTCTCTCTTTATCCCCATCGAATCCCCAAAACCCATAATTCAATTTCCCATTCTAATCCACCCCAATTAACTAAAGACATTAATAACTAATTGATTAACCCCATATCAAAAACCTTCACAAAAACCCTACAAATTTTGATAAAAATTCAAAATGCCGAGCAAATTGAAGAAGGCAATTGCGGCGATGAAGGACCACACGAGCATTGGACTCGCCCGAGTCGGCGGGCACGAATCGTCAACCCTCGAGGTGGCCATTCTGAGGGCCACGACTCACGAAGACGAGCCGGTGGATGAGCGTCACGTGGCGGGGATCCTCCAGATGGTATCATCGAACCGTTCTTACGCGGCTTGTTGCGCTCGGGGAATCGGGCGTCGGGTCGGGCGGACCCGGAGCTGGATGGTGGCGCTGAAGTCGCTGATGTTGGTGCTCCGGATTTTGGAGGATGGTGATCCGTATTTTCCCAAGGAGGTTGTTCAGGCGATGAGGAGAGGTTATAAGATATTGAATTTGTCGTCGTTTAGGGATGATTCGGGTTCGGATAGTCGCTGGGATTATACGGGTTTTGTGAGGAGTTTTGCGGCGTATCTCGATGAACGCCTTAATTGTTTTCTCACCGGGAAGTTCGGGTGCCGAAGAATGATGTACGGCAGCAGCAGCAGCCACTACCGGCGGCGGAAGGAGACGGCGGTGAAGGATATAAATCCCCGCGTTCTTCTTGATAGGTATTTATCCATTTGTTCCTTGCTGTCATTTCCCTATTAGACTCCTATCCAAAATTGTTCATGCACCTACTGTAATACTAGTAAAACTTTTAAGTTTGGATCAGTTTTAGTAAAAGTTTTAAGTTTGGATCAAATTTAAATTAGAATTGTCAGAAAATTTGATGCGATATTGATGAACATATCTTGTTTTGTAACATTGGTTAAATTAGATAATTTTAAATTTGGGTTAAAATTGAATTCGTCCATTAAAAATACTAGTTATATTATGTTCAAATATGAAATTCGATAGAAAACATTCGGTACCTGATTTTTTTGAGTCGTACAAATTCGTTCTATTGGGTTTGACAAAATGTTTAGAATGATAGGTTGACTTAGTATATTGCCAACACTCAATCTATGCATGTTATGAAAAAATGGATGAACTTGATGAAAATGCATCAGCCTTAATATGTATGTTTTAGTACTTTGATATTATATTGTTGCATGTGTGACATTAAGTGATATAAGTACTTTTAATTTACACCATGATTTATTTATTTATTTATTTTTATTTTTATCTTTTATTTTACTACGGTTGAGTTACTATTACTTATATGTAAGAGTATAACTTGATTTACCATTAGATTTTTTTATCTATTTACACGTGTTAAATAATAGATGTCAAATAACTTAAACAAAAACGTATTACAACACACATAAATTTGTTTCGTCATTTATGAGTATCGCATTTGTATCCTAAACCTCCTTGTGAAAATTAAGTCTACATTTCTTTTAAATTTCAAGAATTTGCTAAAAGATCCAAATTTTAGACCTTATATTAGATCATCCAAAATGAACATGTCCATGCATGCCTGTTCTTTTCTCAAAGCAAGTATCCTTCATACTTGTTCAAGCTAAGAAAACCTTTGACAAACATGGTAGTTTTGGCATAACAGGATCTCCCACTGGCAGAGGCTGTTGGATCGAGCCATCGCGACTCAACCCACGGGCGTAGCCAAAAGGAACCGGCTAGTCCAGACCTGCCTCTACGCCATAGTCCAAGAGAGTTTCGAGCTCTACCGCGACATATCAGAAGGCTTAGGCCTTCTTCTCGACAGCTTCTTTGATTTGCAGTACAACAACTGCATTAATGCATACAACACTTGCATCAAAGCCTCCAAGCAGTTCAAAGACCTCAGCTTTTTCTATGACTTGTGTAAGGGCATTGGGGTTGGGAGAAGCTCAGAATACCCAAATGTTCACAAGGTTTCAGATGAGTTGATGAACACCCTCCACGAATTTCTCAAGGATTTTCCCTCTGGGGCAAATGGTCGAACGTCTAGTGTGCATCTCCCCTTAGCCACCCCATTTAGTGTGAAGGAGTCCGATTCCGATTCCGAGCAAACCGGTTCGCTGTGCATGTCACTGGAAGAGCTCATGAATGCGGATCCTAGGTTTAGCCTGGAAAGGTATTCGGATCCAGGCGGGGAGAAGTCGCCCCGGGTGGAGGATTCTTATGGGGTTAATGATACCGGGTCGGTCAAATCTGACCCGGTTTACCACCTGGGGGTTTCTTCTATGCTGGATCTTTTGTCATTGGAAAACCCGGCACCACAACCTGAAAGACAAAGACAAGGGCAAGAGAATACATGGGAGTCTAATCATGGGGAACCATCATCAGCGTCAGTACAAGGTTGGGAGTTGGCTCTATTTGAAACAACGTCTCAACCGAGTAAATCTGATCATAATCATGATGAAGTTACAGATCATAAAAATGGGTTCGAGTTGGATTTGTTCAAAAGCATTAATTCTGACAATAATGCTATTACCCCATCGCCATGGTTGCCCTCTGAACATAGTTACAACCCATTTTTACAGGATACAGTCGAATCAGGTTTCAATATTGCACAAGTTGTGCCGGCTGGTTTCCATGTTGACCCAACTTTCATGGCTGATGATGTTGCCAATGGCGACCTGAATGCCATTGTTAATCTCTCTCCTGATTTTCCAACTGGACTAAATTTCCATGCTGAATTTTCACATTGTGACAGCTTTCTAGTTCCAGCAGTTCATTCTCCAGGAGGATATGGAACTATGGTGGCGCCTTCTACTGTCTCCGCTGATATAGGAGGAAGAAGTGGAGATACTACGAGGGCAATCATACCATTTGGTCAAGTGGGTCTAGACACTGACCAAGATGAGCAGTTCAGGTTGTTCTTAGGTGGGATGCATGGGATGACTAGTGGGTCTCTAGACATTGTTCCATTTGGTCAAGTGGGTATCGATGATCATTTCTTGCCTAGCCCAACTTTTCAAACGACACCTACATTTCGAGCCGTAGATTCAGAGATGGATAGAAGTGGTCCATACAATGGGCAATATAATCCATTCGGGTTGGTCCCAACTCCGGAGCAAAGGGTTACTGGTGGCTCTCTTGCAATGGTTCCATTTAGCCAAGTAGGCACCGGTGATCCATTTTTCCCTAGCTATAACCAAGTGGGTAGCAATGGTATGTTATCTCCAAGCCCTGGTTTGCAAGCAATGCCAACATTTCGAGCTACAGGTTTAGAGATGAATCGAGGTGGTCTATATAATGGACAAGATGATGCATTTGGGTCATTCCCTAGTAGGATGATGCCTTCTATTGAGCAAAGGATGAGTAATGGGTTGTCTTTCGATCAGCAAAATGTGTTGCAAGAACAACAATTGTGGTTCCAAAATCAGAATAAGATTATGGCTAGACATTTTACGAGTATGCATGAACCAAGCAGGATGAGAACTACTCAAGCATTGACCTTCAACACATAAGACACAACAAGTTAAATACAAAGTGTCCTTTATGCCTCATTCAAAAAAAAAAAAAAAAAAGGATGACCTTATGGTATCGGACGTCTCCTAAGAGACATACAAGTGATTACATAGGTATAATGCCTTCAAAAACTCATATCGTTATAGATTATTGGAAAATAATTAAAAAATTAGGATGTATACATGAGTCCGAATGGCTAACATAGACAAAGATAGGCTAATTAAACCCATCCGTATTCAGAACATATGTTATAGGAAATGGTTAGGGAATGTTAGATTGGAGAATGGCAAGAGAAAATTGTCAAACATGGCCAAGGTCTCGAAAATGTTGCAATCCAAAATATTGTATTACAATTACCAAAATGTTTGTATAACATAATTTGTTGTGTGTATTATTAGGATTATATTGGGATGTCAAGCATACGAGAGGTAATATACCGAATAATTTGAAAAATAAAAAAATAATATATAACAATTATCAAAATGCTTGTATAACATAATCTGTTTTGTGTATTATGAAAATTATATTATGATCCCAAATTTATGAAAGGTCATATCCCGAGTAAATTGAAAAATAAAAAAAAGTCTTTAGATCCCAAAATTGCAGTGTAATTTATAATTTGCATAAACTTTGATGTTGTTTGTGTTTATAATCATTTTAGACACACTGATTCAAATAAAATAAAATAAAAATTGTCATCCTAAAATTTCGTTTCTATTTATAAATGCATAAACAAAATGGGCCTAAGTGCCAATGCAAGAGCCCAAATTAACTCACTTTAGAAACAAATCAGCCACTTTAGAAACACGAAAGACACCAAACTTGAGAGAGTGAGAGAGAGAGGGAGGGAGAGTCGGGCGGGTACTTCTTGCTCATCAAGACGATTGACGAGCTTGGACATTGGAATTTTTCCGAGATATATACGCCATTTTCTACGGTAATTCTCTCGTATTGCAATTTATTGATTGATTCTTTCAGAACATCCTATTGGTATAATTTAGACTGATTCAGTGATAAAGATTATGTGGGCATCCTATTATTTTTCTTGGGCTGAGGGATTTTCAGCGCGGCATTTTGTCGAACATTGAGAATGCATTCTGGGGATTTTGTATATGATCCGCAGTTTTGATAACAGATGAGCTCTTAGGAGTTGATTTGGAGAATGAAATTGATGAAGCATTGAAAATTCACAGTACTGATGTCATTATTATGTATCTAATGGAGAACCCAGTTTGAGTTGTATCCTCTTCGTTGACGCTTCTGTGCAAGAAGAATTGTGTTACTGTCAGTGGCTTCGATGAATTTGCTTTTGTGAGGGTCATGGAGGGTTTTTCTTTGATTAGGGTTTCAGATTCAGGTATAAGAGCAGCTATCCTCAAGGGATCTGATATGTTTTTGTGCTATTATTCAGAAAGTTTACAGATTCAGGTGTTATTGTTGATGAGTCTAGCTGCCGTTGAACCCATTCATTAAATTCCTTGTTAAAATCCACATCCATACCTTGGAATCCGGCCTAAGAGGAGTTTTTTTTTTTTTTTTTTGGGGGGGAGGTGTTAAATGTATTAGCTATACTGGTTGGAGAGAGATTGTTTCCATTAGGCCTTAGATTATATTCTTCTTATAGTTTATGTGGCATGAAAATGTGTTGCAGGCAAGGAGGAAAACTCAATATTTGGCGGGCAAGGTAGGATAATTCTTCCCTTCATGCCCCCTTTGTTGAAACCAGCCATTACTGAGGGCTGGTTGAGGGTGGGAGTTCTCTATCCCTCCCATTCACCTCTGGCCTGAAAAAGTGAACATTCAGGCCTTTGTCCTGTTGACAACTCAATAGAGTAATCATTCAAGATTTTTAAGTCTTCTTCTTATCAATCCTGTCCCTATATTCAAGACAGACACTAATAGGGCCATCAGATGCCCTCTGCGGGACAAAATTCGTGCCCCTTGCTGTAAGAGTCTATGCTGTCCTTTTCTACTCGATTAAAGACAGTTTCATCTCATTTGTCTTCTGTCCCCAATTTGATGTCCGGAGTCCATCTCATCCTTTGCTTCCAGTGTAATTTGTGATTTGTTATTTGTTATTTGTTATTTGTGCCCTTTAAGTAGAAACGAAATCATCTTAAGGGGCTAAGTTTTTATAAATTTGGTGATCCAATCACTAAAAATGATTTAAAGCTGTACATCATACTCAGATACAGATGCCTTTCGTCCCCACTTCATAGAGTTGAGCTGGAGGAGACTGAAGAAATTTACCCAAATCCAGGTGCAGTGTGTTAATTTGGAAGTGTGGTGGTGTCATGGCATGGAATCGCTCCATAATAAATACTCGTGAGAAAATATCTGACTGGTAAATTACACTGCTAAAATTTAATCACTGATGAGTAATAGATGCAAGCTTGTGATTCTCATCATAGATCTTATCCTTCACAAGCCCAAGTTCTAGATTCTGAATGGAACTCACAAAAATGATCCATTTTGAGCTTGGAAATTGAAGATTTTCTATTTGCCCCTTTGGAAAATGTTCGTTCCGCACCTCTTATGTTCTTGAGGTGAGTGTCAAAATTTTATAGAGGATTTTGTGGGTAAAAGCCACATTGCCAGCACTGATTGCTTTGATGGTTTGTATGTTGGCCGTGGTTGTCCAGGAGTTCCCGGCGTTGGTGGATTTACAGTATTGATTGCACTCAACCCTTTATGAATTAGCTGCTGAAAGAATTCTTCTGGTTTTGTTTGCGAATTTATTTATTCTCCAATATACTAACTGCTTGTGAATTATCTTTTTCGCACCTGAACTCAGAGCCTTGCCCGCACAAATTTTCCTGAAGTACAGCAAGATCGAAGCCTTTGATAGAAATTCTCCTAGCCAGAATATTAGTTCTACCTTGTTTAAGTTCCTTAGATTAAGTGCTCTTCAGAGCAAGAAAAACAAGTTACTATCTTTCTGGCTTTTCTTGGAAAATTCTGTTCACTTATCCTGAGATGATTTGGTGTAATGTATGATTGTTTTGTTGCCTATGGCTTTTGATTTTTTCACCATAATGTCCTGAGGTTTTGTGAAAATTCAGAGTTCAATGGCAGCTGTTGAAGTTGCTACAAAATTCCATAACCTTGTCACAAACACAAAACACAGACCCAAAAAGTGCATCAACTGAAATCTTCATTCTACTTACAAGAATTGGTCGATCAAATCAAATAGTTGCTAAGAATCTGTGAAGAAAATCTTATCTGCCCCTCGTATTTCGCATTTCTTATTTTGTATTTGGCTCAAGAGACCTTTATTTGACTTTCTAAGTGAACAATATACAGTATTTAGGGGGACATGGAATCTACGGGCCAAAGTGAAGCAAAACCAACTGCTGCTCCACCAAATCCGCCAATCATTTCATGTCGGAGGAAGAAGAAAGACGATGCTACTTTTATTGAGGATTTGAAGGACCACATTGATGAGTTCATCAATGCTTCCATGGATGAACACAAGTCGTGCTTTACAAAAACCATTCAAAAGGTTATTTTCCAAGTCATTCTCATAAATCTGTCCAAATTTTGACAACTGAGAAGCCACTAGTGATAAATAATTCAACTTGAATTATAGTGACTTATTTAGCAAAGCACCTCATTCAACTATCTTCGATTCTTTTCCTATGTAGTTAAAGGCAGTCAAAAGCTTTTAATTTAGGGTCCAATGGAAAGCCTAACTATTACATATCCCCTCCCCGCCCTCCCAGTAAAGTTTTCTTGATGGGATTATCGGTTTGGATTTGAATGTCTCATAAATCTAGGTTCAAGCAAGTACCTTTTGTAAAACTCAGGGGTAAGGCCACAAACCCTGCCCCCAAGGGGAAGGCAGTACTCTAGAGTTAAATTTTGGTTTGTTTTGATTTTCATATGATCCAACGGTGCTCCAGCCAACGTTTTTTGCATTTGTACTAAATGGTGAAATGTTTCTGTTGCAAGGGCAGATGTTCGGAATGTCAAAGGTAGTGGCGCAAAGAACTTCTGAGCAGCAGGAAGTAGAGAGTGTTCTGCCCCTTCAGACAACAGTCTCCAAATAGGCCAACTCAAAAGTCACTCAAACCGTGTTTTGTTTTCTGACAAGTAGAAGGCTTGCTTATCCATGAAAAAAGGGGTCAAATCGGTTTGATGCTGCTTTTTTGTACACATACAACTTATGAAAAAATGTTCGTGCTGTATTGTAATTCTATAATCAGGTTCTGATGTTCAGTTCCCAAAAATTTTGCTCTTTGCATTGGTAGGCAAATGAGAAGCTGTGATTGAATGTGATCAATGAAATAAAATTAATCAAAACTTTTAAATTTTTACATGGTCGATTGCAGACAATGGGCTTCCAACTGTAGGGTCTATAACCATATATCTCCTAGTCTCTCCAAAGATCGACATCAAGCATAAATTCACGTCTTCAGTTCTAAGTCACCCACGACCACAGGGGCCGGGGCAATCTTTGCTATTCAGACGGTTGCACTGCTTAATGGCATTTTTAATGTTGAATGTTGCAAACATGGCTAAAGATGTAGAATTCATGAGACCCCACGTCAGTTTCGATTTACGAAACCTATACTTATGTGGGGTAATCGTAAATTTACAAGTCAATACTAATTTACAAATCAAAGAATCATAAAATTGAACACACTACAAATTATTGGTTCTGATTCTGAAGCAAGATACATAAAAATAGAGGTATGTGTGCAATATATTATCTGAGCAGAATCCAGTCCAGCTTGGAGAGAAGTAGCAGGAACTGCGCCCCAACAAAAAAACCTTGTGAATTCCACAACATATGATATGAACTCGGGAGAAGAAAGGATCTAGTAAAGCTCTACCGTAATCCTCCCAAAAATGCATTTCACTTTCATCCTTCCTCATCTCTAGTTGATCAAGTCAACTGTGACTGCCATTTTGCTTCCTTTGCCTTACATCAATTGAAGACCACAGCAACAAATTACTATGTTTAAATCACATTTAAGTTTTTCCGGGCCATCAACAGAGGCTCGAACCGGACCCGAGGGGAGGGGGGCACCAGGCCTCATGGACATCGAAGGCCAAGTGGCCAACAAGATGACCCTCTTCCCCGGACAGATCAAATTGCTCCCCTGGGAATCGTACCTCTGGGTGAGGAACGCCTCGAACCTTAGGTACCAAGTGAGCTACACTCGCCTCAGTTCGTTAGAATTTGTTATTAGTAGTTTTCGCAAAAAGAAAAAAACACTGCTTTGCTTAGTACTCCTAAAGAAAAAAATGCTTCTCTACAAAGCATATGCCAAACACCTCGAACACTATTTTTGGAGATGTACTAGCATTTTAAAGCAAATCCAAATGAAGCCACATAGGAAATATGCGGTTGAAGATATGGTCGACAAGAACATTCCTTACAATCAGAAAAGTGAGGAAAATAAAGGAAAAGATAAAAGGACAAAGGTAGAAGCCTTTTTCTCAAGCTATTTCCCTCAGAGAATGATTAGACAAATTATATGCCTCTGCTAGGACTTTTATGACAATGACTGCATAAATGTAGGAGAAAAGAGTAGAAGAATCCACGCCCCACATCAGCTACAATCGAATGAGTCAATCACTAAAATCATAAACAGTCATGGAACTATTGTGCTTCCAGCGGCTCAAACTCAGCTTAACTTTTATAACATTAAGTTCAAAACTTGAATAACTTCATCGCAACTTCCCATGCAACGGCTAGTACGGAAGAGCTCAACACATCACATTAACATATGAAAAATGTAGAGAGAATACCGCGGATGCTTGTTCTTGATTTCTCATTTATGGTGAAACATGGCACCTGATATCTTCAGAGACCATTCTATTATCAGCCTGATCACCTTTTGGGGGGTTATCAAACTGAATGCATGAATTTAGACCAACCAATTATTATATTTACTCCAGTGTACTTCTCTATTCTCTATTTCAGCATAAACAATCATCTTTAACAATCACGTCTGAAGTTCCAACACTTGTAGTCTACTATGTGTATGTATATGTCTGTGTGTATCATAGCTCACTGTCTGGAATCATTAGTCAAAATACAGCACTTGCATTTTCCATTTTGATCCAAAACCTCTCCTAAATATCTGTATTTCTTCATCATGCCTACACATCTGGGAGGATGACTCTTGTAAAGTTCAGTGCTTCGGATAGGCAAGTGGTTGTAATCTGGAAAGTGAACCGAAATTGAATCCTAATCTCATGCCTCCAAGAATCTAACAAGTATTGCTGACACATTTCCATGCTCAACACCACACTCTGATTAAATGTGACTATAGGCCACTGCAATGAGGGCATAGTGGAGCGGAAGAAATGGGGAAGGAATCCACATATGTCGTTTTCATATGTATAGCATTTTCAACATGGGAAGACTGTATGATGAGGATTCTTTGTAGCCTTTATTGGTAAAGGTTCACCTTGATGCGGCACTGGTTCATTTTATTCCTACAAGATTGTGGGAAGCAAATTTGGAACATATGATAAATGCCATACCAAAGCAATGTTTGTCAGATATCCTCAATGATATATAACAGGAGCTTTACTCAGTTATCATAAGCCATTAGCCTTTACTTAATGAACAAAAAGAGTGATGAAAATCCTAGGATCAAATAGAAGGTGTACGAAATCCAACTTTTCCTCCATTTGTATCATTGAAAGACAGATGAATTTAAGAGGATGAAAATAAGTTTTGCCCGTAGTCGTAGAAGAGTTAACTGATCCATATTTTATGTTTGTCTAGGTTGTTATCTCAGCAGAGAAAGCAATCCTATTCAGCGCTAATGAGACAAATTAATCATGAAATAAGCATGAATTAGCAAGAACCAATAGAATCTGTATTCCAAAGGAAGATGCCACTAGAAAATCTATAGGAATCAGCATTACCAGCCTTCAACTTGCAAATTTACAGCATATATCCTATTCTATGTCTAATGAAAGATACTACAGTAAAATCTAGTTGCATTATTCGAAAGAACCTATAAGTTGGTGCTCGATCATCTAGGCAAGTTGCACATGAATGACGACTGAACTCTATCACCACCGGTACTTACCAATGAGGCACTCTTATCACCTCTCATATAGATTTATTGAGGATCTTCCAAGCATGGTCCCTTCAAAAGCTGAAATATTCGACAATCAAGTATAGACTAGGAAAAATATGTACTCTCATACCAGAATATTATTTCTTAAACTTACCCAACCATTAGTCTTTCATTTTTGAGCTTTTGTTTCTTGTCCAAGCTGAAGTCTAGATGCAAGCGCTTATTTACGATATGTTTCACAAGTTTATTAGGAACAAAAACGAATGGTTCACAAATTAAGTACATTAGTGTCATTAATGCAGGGGTGCACAAATTTTGAACCATAAAACCAACAATGCTTCAGGTAAAACATGACTTCAAAGATACAGGCAAGAGCTTATGTTCACCGAATGCCGCCTAAAGATTATGCAGTTGCTTAAATGATAATAAAATCCCAGTCAAAAATATGTCTGATGCCAGTGTTGGCATGATATAAAACCGAGGGTCAGAAAAAAGCACTTTTAATTGGAAGATGTATTTTGTCTATTGTTTTCAACTAAACATGAATCATTTAGCAGAATGCTTACTTAGAAAGAAAAGGAGAGTTAAAGAATGCAAGGGGACCAAAAGAGCTGTCACACATAGTCCTACGGGAGATTCCATTCAGGAGATCATATGGCTTGTAGCCCAATGACCTTTTCTAGATCAGTTGGGATATGATCTTAGAGTATGATCATCACTACCTAGTCAAAGTTAAAAGACATGGGGATGGGTAAAGTTCTACCAAGCTTTGTGCTGTACCAAAATAAGTTATATTCCAATTCACTTTTCATTATTGAAGGGGAACAAACAACATGGGTTATAGACTATAACTTACTATCGTACCATTGAAATAAAACTTGGGAAACAACTGGCTACAATACTTCACTATTTCAGCACCGCTAACAACAATGCAAATCGATCATCAACAAATACTCCTTCTTGATCAACACTATCAAGATGTTTCAATAACATTTTAGATCAGCACTCGCTCGAGTTGTGGTCCCTACAACTCAAGTGTATGAAATCAAATACCAGATCAAAGTAGAAAATCAATAAATTTGAACAAGCAAAATGAATTTCTATACCAGAGATATCAGGTGTGTCCTCTTGGGGTGCTCCAGCTGTTTCTGGTGCACCCTGGGCGGAGGTGTTGTAATGGTATAATGGGAAGGGGAACATCAGGAAAATGTGTGATTCTTGATATAAGTTTGACTACGTTTTGAAGACATTATACGTTTGAGGGACAGTGGCCACCACTCCATCGGCAATGGTTTAATAAACTTTCTGCGACTGTTGAAGCAAATGAAAACTCAAGAGCGCATCACTAACAAAGAATCACATTTTTCAAGAATCAATTACTCAATTTAATGAACTTAAAAGTTTCAATTTTGGTTGCTTAAGTGCCTAGTATGTATCGTTCCTTTCTTTTTATGTGTGCGTGTGCGTGTTTCGGGGGCCGGGGAGGGGGAGGCTGGCGAGCAGGAAACCCATTGCTAACTTTAGATGGTTGCTCAACCATACATGAGCTTCCGCTTCATGGATCTCCTCTAGGGATGGAAGTAACCAGTAGAATGTAACACATGCAAAAAGCACAATTTGTAAAGCACAGTGCCTTAGGCCTTTTGTATAGCAGCAATACGACAAACTCAAAATCCATTTTATTTTCAATTAACCAAAAACATCCAATTAAAAAGGAATTCAGTAACTGAAATTACAATCTCATTTGTTATTTCCATTACTTAAACTTGCTGACCTGGTAAAACCAATTAGATAAACAACTTATATATGATTGCTTGAAAGAGTATCAACAAAGGACCAACGTCAGATTCTGAAGGAGCAGGTAACACACCTCTTTTTACTTTATCTTTAGGCAAAGGTTCCCAGGAAATGATTGTACGGACTAGGGTGGCCAGCTATAGAACTTGGAACGTTGTCCAGGACAAAGTACGATAAAAGATCACCTGCAGTAAGGAGCACAGGAAGATTTTTTACAATGGCTTCTTTGACAACAGAAATATGCATAATTCACTGACTTGGACACTCATGAAATTCTGGGTACTGTCAGTGAAATGAGTGTGAATCTTCAAAGCCCCACCTAATGCCCTGACAGGGATAATAAAATAGGGGAAGCAAAAATGTAAACTCTGCCTAAAATCCTGAAATATAGGAAAGTAAACAAAGTATACAAACAAAGCTTTTACCTATTAACTTACTAATTTCAATTATTTAGAAAGGAGTCCTACTATTTCCATCAACGAATCCGAGCACATTCATTGGGCCACTTTCTACCTCATAACGTGAGTTAGTAATAGTAAGGAGTCCTTGCAAAGAAGACAGCAATTGCCACATTTTATATATGTTCGACATAGTTGAATAATTTCAAAGCTTTTAATGATAGTAATTCAAGGAGGGGAATATTGCTGTGATTTTGGACCTTAATGCCTCTATCCATGCATAGAGTAGTGAAAATGACTTATAAGTTACAGTAAGCAGAACATGATAATGGAGTGATAAGTAGCATTAAAAGATGTTGATTCTTCTACACTCATGATCCTTTTTTTTTTAATTTGTTTGCATTTGTGTGGTTCCAAGGGTGAATGATCACAGAAACTCCACTCAATTCCCCCTCCTCTTAGAACCTTGGGCCAAAACTTTGCCCAACTGGCACTACCCCACCTTCTCCTCCTCACCACTATAAAGAGCAGGCCATGCCAACTCTTTGCTCAAACCCAACTACACCTCTTGATCACTGTCTCTCTTCTCTAAGACCATACCTCATTCTTTAAGTAAACTCCACCACCAAACCAATGGCGTCTAGTTCAGTTTCATCTCAAGGGTCAGGATCCTCTTGGACCCCGGAGCAAAATAAGGCCTTCGAAATGGCTTTGGTTGAGCATGACAAGGACACCCCAGATCGCTGGGACAATATTGCCAAAGCAGTTAATGGAAAAACTGCTGAACAGTGTAAGAAGCATTATGATGACCTCGTGGAAGACATCAAGAACATCGAGGAAGGCCGAATTCCCTTCCCAAATTACACAAAGGGAGGGGGTCAGGCGCGATTGAGAAACAACAATCAGAGGTATAATGCAGTCCTACAAGTCTCCAGTTCTAGGAAAATAATATCTCTGTTGTTTTCACGCTCTAACTCCTACTTCTACTTTGGTTTGGAAGAAGGAATCAGAAATTAGGTGTAGGAAAAAGTCTTACTTTCTATGTTTGGCAACAAAAGGGCATACATTACCAAAAGCAGCTAACTCAAAAGCCTCGCAAAAGGCTGTCATTGACTCATTGTCATTACAAAGACTGACCCAGTTTGGAGTACTAAACTAGAAATAGGATTTGAAACAAGTCCTTTTTGGATTACCATTGACAGCCTAATCACCAACAAAGCACAAGGTTTAGACCCGCTATCTTGCTTCCCCAATCAAAACCTAGTCCAATAGATGAACAAAGATCATAAGAAGTTAAGAACACATTTTACTTGGACGTTATGACAAGAACGGGAGGGAGGGTTATTTCCACCGGATAAAATCTTCGTTTATTTTATCTTCTTGATAATGGAATTTAGGAATATGCTAAACTTTTTCAAATTGGAAAATTTTCAAGCAGAGGAATGATCATAGCCTTTATCAATCCATTCTATATAATGAACCCGTCAACAATTCAACACAATTAAAATTTGCGAAATATGCACCCATTTTTCATTTACAAAAAGTAAAACAAAATCGAGGCAAGTGAAAGAAAACTCCACAACAAGCTAGTGGCACCTATAATGCAAGAATCTTTAGCAACCAATTATGCACCCGTAACCTCGAAATTAGAAACCTTAAACAACCAATTGAATTCGAAAGTCGAAACATTAAACAAATGCCCAAATTTTACCGATCCGACAAATCATCACAAGACATGTTCATATACTACCAACAACCAAAAGGCAAACAAATCTTATTTGCATTTGAAAGTAGTAAAATAATCAAGTTACTTACAAAATCTGCTATTTTATGCAGGGTGAAGATTCTGAAGCTCCGTTGAAGATCTAGGGTAGAAATAAACAATTGAAATTAGCTTAGCTGACGTAGTGGCGCTATTCAATTAAAGCCATCTATGTGTGTGCCCTAGGTATCGTCAATTTCCTAAAATCTCTTGTATTGTACTTTCCATCTAACAATTGCGCAAATCAATGTTATTTGCGCTAAATGCGTAATGGATTATCAAATCGAAGCTACACTTTATCTATGCAGTTGTTTTACATATTCTATATAATTAAAAATCGTCTGGTCATCGCTATTATCGATGATTTCGAAAGAAACAGCAAAAAATTGAATAGAACAACGATTTTGGGGCTACGGTTCGGGCGGAGGGGAGAGAGAGAGAGAGACTCACCTCAGAAATCGGTGCAGTTCAGATCGGTCATGGTTGAATTTGGAGAGAGAGAGAGAGAGAGAGAGATGGTGGCGCGAAATGAGCCTTCAAACCCGATTGACAAAACGTACACCTTCATACCTAATTTCTTTTCTTTCCCTCCTCCATTGGGGCAGTGCAACTGATACCAGTTTTTTTTTAATTTCTTTTTTAACTGGGTAACTAAAACAAATATTTTACTTACTCCATTTAATTATTTTGATCAATGTGACGTAGATATGTTCAGCACGATATTCTAAATCAAGCCCTCTTTTAATAACTTTCCATAGTCCAAATTAATAATACTACATAACAAGATTTATATCCACATTACTGATATACTAGTCGGCATCTGCAATCTATTGGTGTTTATATCAAAATTTACAGCCCTCCTAGCTTTCTAGGAATTACAGCAATTTATTGGTGTTCATATCAAAAGTTACGGACCTCCATCTAGTCCTTGAGGAATTTTCGAAAACGAAATTGTATAGTAAATTTCAGGCCAAAGGCTCTCTGTAACATAAGCATATACTCATGTCTCACTAGAGAGATAAGTTTCAATGTGGTCAACCTATATACAAGACTAACCAACAAATATTTATAATAGAAGTTTAAACCCCAAAAATATTCATAATATAAGTTTCAACCCGAAAAATATTTATAATACACGTTCCAATATCGCTTCTTCAAAAATAGAGTTCAATATTTCTATCCTCATATCCTCAGAAATCAGTTGTCTGAGATTTGGTTCTTCAAAAATTCATTAAGGTCGGTACGTTGCGAAAGAAACAGAGCGAAAGAAAACCAAAAAAACTGGAACACAGAGAATTTGGCATTCATTAGCTTTCATTACTTCGAAGGCTGCAACTATCGTTTTAATTACAAACTAACAGTAACATCCACTCAGTAACCAAATATCCGAACACCCAAAGGGACTCACGACTAATCCCCTCGATTTTTGCAGTAACATAACCAGAACCACAAGTGACCAGAGATCAAAATTTAAAGTAACCCATAACAGTAACTCGACAACCCCAAACAGTAACATAGAACCGACCCGACCCGAAGGCCCAGGCCTGTGGACACCGTACCCAAACACAACCCCATTACTCTCTTCTTGATGACTTAGTTCCTCCAGTTTCCATCGGAGTTACCACGAGAGTAACGGTCACCTCCTCCGTAACCACCCTCACGGCGCCCACCGTAGCCGCCGCCGTTTCCACCTCCATAGCCACGGTTTCCACCACCGTAGCCGCCGCCTCCACCATATCCACGGTTGCCGCCGCCTCCGTATCCGCCACGGGAACCACCACCACCACCAGATCCGCGAGATTGGGCCTCGTTGACGGTGATTTGACGGCCATCAAGTGTCTGACCATTCATTCCTTCAATCGCATCCCTCATTGCCTGTTCAGTGGCGAAGGTGACGAATCCGAAACCCCTGGATCTGCCAGTTTCACGGTCGTTAATGATCTGAAACATAGAAAAACACAAAATCAACGTCATAATCAAGGTCAAATCAAGCCAGATCTACAAAATTTCTCAGAAAAAAATTCAAATAACAAATAAACAAAGCTGATCGTCTTTTAATGAACATACCGTTTCCGGATATATATCATCAATAAAAGAACAGATCAAGTAACAATAGAGAACAGTGAACAAGATCAAGTAACAATCATCATAGTAACGAGAAACCAGAGAGAATCCGAATCCGAAGCGGGTTCTGATATCAGATCTCTGGATCCAAACGGACCTTCGATTCGGTGACCTCTCCGTACTGAGAGAAGGCCCTCTCCAAGGACTGGTCATCGGTGGCCCAGGCAAGGCCGCCGACGAAGCATCTGTACTCGACATCAGGGGCAGCCATTGTTTTTTTGTGGTGAAAGAGGAGAGAGAGAAACCCTAGATTTAATATCAAAAGAGAGGACAGAAGAATGGGTTGAGAAACAAGGGGGCGTTGAGACGATGAATATATAGGCGGGGGATATTAGGGTTGCGGGTGTTTGGGTTGCCGTTTATCGCTTAACCAGGGTTAAATTGAGAAAGCAAGTTGTGGATGCATTGTTGGGCCCCGTGGTTATTTAAAAAAATCTTGGGGAGGGAAAATATCTTTTGTGGATATGGAAAGGTATATTCTATAGGCATCTAGCTGGAAGATTTTCTGACCTCTCTTCTCTATGCTGAGTTCGAAATTACAATTTTATCCTTCATCTTTCGCCTTTCGTAGTTTAGGTCGGTCACGGTTGTGGGACTGTGCTAGGGGTAGTAGTGGGAAGCAATGTCTGTTTTCTATGTGCCTTTTTGAATCAAAAGAGGGTCAAGACCAGTAACCAAAGAAAATCTATATATATATATTTTTTTTAAAATAAATTTTTATAAAAATACTAACGTATATTCGATATTATATAAAAATATAATTTATTTATATTTTATATTTATTTATATTTTTTTATGTTCGTTTACATTTGTTTACGTTTGTTTGTTTATATTTGTTTCTTATCTAATAAACTTATTTATGTTTGTTTATATTCATTTTGTTCATTTATGTTTGTTTAAATTCGTTTATATTCGTTTATGTTTATTTATGTTTATATTTTTATTTATATGCGTTTTGTATGTACGTTCGAACGGGCCTTAAAAATTAAATATATACCGTTTATAAACTACGTATAAAAGTTGATAAACTTTTTAATACAGTAATATATAAAATAAATTCAATTAGTATTATTAATCTTTAAAAAATTAAAATAATACACCATTTTCATTTTTAGGTAAAAAGATTTTTAAAAAAGCTATAGATTTTCACAAATTTAATAAATATCAGCTGGTAATTGAGTGTCAATGCCAGATTTTATTGTGTATGTGTGTCCCTAGTCTTTTAATTCCTCATTTTCTTTCTTAGCCAATTTGTACATGACCCACTTGCGTTGCGTTAGACGTAGTGGGTTACCTCAACCCTTTCTTTGTGATTGAAAAACAAATCTCTTTTATTCCTGTTGTGGGTTGGGGTTGAGGGTAAAATAGTCATGATAACAAAAGGAAGTTGTTTACTGGCTGACAGTGAGACAGAGTGGGTCCCCACTACTCAGTTTTTATTATGATGATCTAAAATTTTGGATTAATTTATTTTCTTCTTTAAATAAAAATAAAATTAAAAAAATTATGTAAAATGAGAACACAGGCGGATTGAGAGCAACTGTAACGCATGATCATGTGATTCAATTTTGTTCATGTGATCTAATCCATCTTTTTACAACACACATTCCATTTAATCAGAGGTCGACTCGCTTGCGTATCCATCTTGCATCATTTTTTTATTTTGTTTTTGTCAATGTTTCTATATTTAAAGAAGAAAACTAATTAAATATATATTTGCAGCCTCCATAAGAAATATTTTATTTGATAATCCAAGGGTGTAGACATCATAGATTGAGTTTTAAAAAATTAGATTGTAACATGATGTGGATGATGTACGGCCTCATATGTGATCCAAAAATTTTTGATCATGGATGCAAATGCTCCGAGTACACGAGCGATCATGCAGGTGGAACGACTTTAAATTAAATGGAATGTGTATTGCAGGAAAATGGATTGGATCACATGTATAAAATTAGATCACAAGATCTTACATTGCAATTACTCTTATACATTTGGATCATCAACTTAGATCGTTAAATAAAATATTACTCATGTATATTTAATTTATTTATTTTTAAATATGAAAACACCGACAAAAATATAATAGAAAAAAAGAAAAATAATGCAAGATGGAAAAGCAAGTAGATTGAGTACGGGAGCGACCATGCGGACGGATCGATCTTAGGTTGAATGGAACTTACGTTGGGGTAAGATGGATTGGATTACATGAACAACATTGAATCACAAGATCCTACGTTACAATTGTTCTAAGTGGTTGTTCTGCTTGAACCCGAAAGTTGTAGTTACGGATGATGTGTCGGTCAATAATCGGTAGGATATAAATTGTGTTTGTCTTCAATTGTGCTGATATGTAGATGAAGGACTATAATATAAATTGTATATGTCACATGGGCGGGTGAAACCTTGTTTGGATTGGGCTTTCAAAAGAACATCACAAAGTGAAATGCATATCGTGAGACTGAATCCTCACCCAATAACTTACGACATTATGATGGCATTAGCCAAAATCCAAAATAACTTGGATTATTTGGGTCATGGTAGTGACCATTGACTATGTGACGTGGGCTAATATCTAATGGGCCGAGTGTGAAATTGCCACGTGCGAATATGTTTCATTTCTCAAAGGTTATGCGTGCAATTATTTTGTATTGGGCTACTTTTTGAAATAACACAAATGGTTAAAAATATGAACCTCATTCACGAAGTTCCTATTATAAATGAATTTGGAAGAGGCAATTTTTAGTTGTAATTTCAACATTTGAATCTGATTTGAGTTAGTAATCATACTTTATTTCAGTTATTAGGCGACGGACATTCGAGGATTATAACTTTACAAGTTAAAATCATTTATTATTACTAGTGAGATTTTAACATAGTCCTTAGTTTTGTGATCCCATAAATATTGAAATATAGGCCTGATTTTTCCTCTTGTGTACAATGGCTTACATGAAACCTTACCGAGCCAATAAGAGTATATAAATTTACAAATGAATCATCAAAATGAACAATTAGTGCCATTACCTCCCCCTACATTTTTGGGTGTTGACAAATGAAATTCCTTCCGTTTTCAATTACCCGTTATTTTAAAGTTATGAGTGAATATTAAAGAATATAAAAATAATGATAAAGTTTGTATTTAAAAATCAAGATGTCCCAAAATTTCATTATAAATGATAAAAATTAATAGAAAAAATTAATCAGGATAAAATTGGTAAAATAATCATCAATAAATTATTGGAATTGTAAATTGAGAGATATTATGAAACGAAAAAATAGTTAAAATGACATATATTATAAAATTGATGAAGTATTAGTAATTATTAGCGATAATCATTATTAGCTCCAAAGTTTGGGCAAAATAGTTTGATGGTACGTCATTCTCATGTAGTCATGTTTCATCCAACCCTTTTTTTATTTTTTATTTTTAAAAAACTCACTTTTAATCTAACCCCAAAGTCCAAACTTCAAAAACAAAAAATTATCTACTTGGAATTTTAAAAATTCATATAATTCCCCTACATAGCTATCTTGTACCAATAAAGTTTGACTAAAATGAAGGTGCTTGCAATTCTTTACTAATTTTTTTATTATTTTTTGGAAAGATAATATATCTATAAATATCTCAACCTGTTTTTTCCGTGCAAGTTTCTGCAAAAGCAGCAAGAAAAAAAAATTCAAAGTTTTTGTTTGATATTGTCATTAGTCGCGATATTCTTACCTATTTTTGCAGCTTTATATGAAAAAATGAAGATGTCAAAACCTTTAATTGTGTGGGAAAAATCTGCAAATTCACACGAATTATTAGATTTTAATTACTTCCAGTTTGTAGGCCGCAGCCCATGTGTTTTGTTGAACCAAAATTTGTTTATAATTCAAGAGGTATTAAAAAGTCGAATAATTAGCTTTTTTTTTTGGCCTAAAAGTTCTTAAAAAGCTTATGTCTTGTTCCATTTAACTGTAAAAATTGTAATAAACTATAAGGAATTATAAGAAAAACTGTAAGAAATTATAAGTATACGTAAGATAATTGTAATATTAGTTACAAAAAGGTGTAAATAGCTGTAAGAGAGTGTTTAGATTAAAATGTCACTAAATTATCTCAAAATGTCAAAAATATCACTAATTAATTTGATGATCAACGATTGTCACTTGACTGGTTATTAACGGTAAAAATGTCACTGTAGCTCATTTTATCTATTCCCTACACCACTAATTTAGTGATACGTGTACGAACAAAATTTTATCAATGACATTTTTAACCGTTAATGACTAGTTTCGTGGCAATTGTTGATCATAAAATTAATTAGTATCGTTTTTACATTCCGAGATAATTTAGTGGTATTTTAATTCGAGCATTCACCTGCAAGGAGTCGTAAGGAGTTGTAAGAAGTTGTAACCTAAAACTAAATGGAACATGGTTAGCCAAACATCTATCTCTAAGTGATAAAATTTATAGGTTATATATTGAATAATAATTATCTACAAGTGAGTGTCGGTTAACTCAATCGATAATATTTTAAAATATTATAAAAAAGAACTGAATTAAAATTTCGCTTTCATTGGTTTTTTTCGCCTCATATATTATTATATCACATAATTTACTTAGGACTTGTATTTTTCTTTGGAACGTTTCACATATATAGACCTTTTTGGATGAATCTGTCTTTGTATTTTATTAAATTCAATGTTTGTAACAGCTTAAAGGAGTGAGAAGAGGAGGACCCATTTGGTTTGTTGGTAAGTTTGTCTCTGATGTTTGCATTACACTTTTGTTGTTTATCAACTTTCTTTGGATTTATCAACCTGCCGCTTCTTCTGTGGACCTACTCGTGCCATTTCTTCCAAGTTTGAATAATATTATTTGGTTTTTGCTATTCCATTTCAAGAAATATTCACAATTTGTTTTTATTTTATTTTAATTTAAAAAAATTTTCAATTTTTTTTTGATGTAAGTCTAAAAGATAATTGATTTTGATGAGTAGGTAATTTTTATTTTTGGTGTAAATTTGTACTATAAATATGGAGGTCCATAGAATTTTAACTTAAATTTTTATTAATGATTTATGAAATTTTATTAATTGTATTAGCCGACATCTACTTTTATAATATTTGACAATTTCAAAGACATGGGAACAAGTTCTAAAATGCTTGCTATAAGCACGTACTTTTTAACAACATCGATATTTTCAAATAAAATTAAACTAAATTAGTAAGTTTCTTGAAATAATGATATTTATTCGGTATTGACTTTTAATATAGAGGAACATGCTAAATTAAAACGCACAAAAACTAATAGTACAATCTTATCCTCTTTTTAGAGGATGTAATTTATTTTGGATTGTAAGCGTTTAAGGTAAAAGTTTTTCTAACAAGTATACTCTCGATGATTCAAACTTGTATTATCTTCCTTATCGGGACAAAATTGCGACCACCTCAACCGACACTTTGTCGGTAATCCTATCCTAATAGCATTATAGTTTCTCTCACATAAAATAAAAAAAAAAGAAGCTGATTTATTTGCAACACATCGCTAATATATTGCTAGTTGTTAATACTTAAATGGGCATCCACCTGCTTCTTTTAATGATTGAGCATCCTTTTAAGCTTCACTTTTATACGTACTAATTTCTAATTATTCAAGTAAATCGCTTCATCACGGGGATTAGGATTAGTGAGTGCACGTGCTTGTCATGCAGTCTAACTAATAAAGGACAAGAAAAAATTAATTAAAATACAAAAATCACTTTTTATTTTATAATTTTCCCCACATGTGGTCACATTATATCTCAATGATCAACCTTATTTCAAGCACAAAATCAGAATGCAATAAATAAAAGTGTAGAGATTGATTTTCCTGTCAGTTAAAATTTGGAATTGATCGATAAAATAAAATTATATGTTCAAATGTTATCTATGTTAGTTTGTGTCTTTTTTTAAAAAAAAAATTGATGAATTTTTTGTGTCTTTTCTTACATATACATGATTAAAAAAATTCTAAAAATAAATTTTATTTAAAAAACTAATAATTAAAAAATTATATGTTCAAATGTTATCTATGTTAGTTTGTGTCTTTTTTTAAAAAAAATTGATGAATTTTTTGTGTCTTTTCTTACATATACATGATTAAAAAAATTCTAAAAATATATTTTATTTAAAAAACTAATAATTAAATTATTAATCTATAATTAATTTTATGAAATGGTGGACTTATATAAGCTATTTTTTATGTGATTCGGGTCCATAAATCCAGTACATAAAAGAAAACAAAAAAATTTATATGGCAAATGTTATTGCCCCTCCGCTCCCTCACTTGCAATAGATGGCCGAACCACGGTATAAGTTATATATATATCTGACCTAACTGTTAGCTAGATATCTCCGTTTTTTCAAAATTAGTAATTATATGGGTACACACACATGAGTAAAAGTCATTACAAAAAGGATTCATCCTTCACTACATAATTGTTAGTAAGTTTTAGAACTTCATAAATTATATTAATTATTAAGTCGTCCGACCCCTTCTTATTTGCTGAGAAAATACAAAAATACTCATTCCGTTTCAAAATATATGTCACTTTAACTAATTTTTCACGTTTCATAATACTTGTCACTTTACAATTTCAATAACATATTAATTACTAATTTATCAACTTTTTGTCCCTATTAATTACTTTGTTTCTCTTCTTTTTCATTAATTGTTTTTATTTTCAATAAAATATAAGGACAAATTAGTCTTTTAACATACAATTTATCATGAATTCCGTGTTTTCTTGGTATTTTTGCATAACCTCAAAACGACATGTATTTTGAATCGGATGGAGTACATATAATTACTTGTTCGAGTGTAGTTTAAATTGAACCAATATACGTTTGTTATATCGGTTATGCATTTACTTGTTTCCCTATAATAAGTTCTCGTACTCAAGTTATCTTCGCTGTAAACTGGCAATAATTCACCATTAATTGACACAAGATTAACTACGATAAAAAATTTTTTAGAGGGGGTTGAGTACGTCTTAAAAAATCCTCGTACATGTATATAAGTACTCATATAGGTAATGTGGTTGGCGCAAAATAACAATCATGACAATCACGACAACTTTCGCAATATGAAGTGTACATAGGTCTTACTTTAATCTCATCCGTTAATTTTATTTAAATTTAATTATAATTAAAATAATATTTTTAACTAATTATAAAATATCAATAAACGAATATAAAAATATTTTTGTTGAGTGGTGTTTGGATATGAAGTTATTTTTTATTTGTTTTATTATACTTTTCTAAATTTATTAAAATAAATTTTTACCAAATTAAAATTTAAAAATTTTAATGGTGAAGATTAAATCAAGACACTTATACGGTTTATATTGCGAGAATTATAATGATTGTCATGGTTACCATTGTATGACAACCATTATACCCGCACTTAAGTAAGTATAACTAATGTAAAAAAAAAAGAATAAATGAGATAAACTTAGGGCATGTTTGGTTGGATGTAATCAAAGTGGTAATGCAATCAAATTGGTAATGGTGATTACATTACCATGTTTGGTTACAACTTTGTAATGCAATCAAAATTACATTGTAATCACATTAACCTATATCTATGCAATTACAATTACTTGAACGTTTCCTAAACAATCATGATTACATCCCTGCTTGTGATAAAATTTAACACACTTCCAATAATTTTCTCTCTCTCCCTCCCTCTCAATTCCATATCCATTTTCTCTCTCTTCCTTAGCAAGCAAAAAATTTATCTATTTGATAATAAACTTATTTTTTTCTTTTCTTATCTTAATATATGATATAATCATTAAGTCATTAAGAGAAAATTTTAACTTTAATATTTTAGATTTAAAATTTAATTATTCAATTAAAAAGATAAAAGAAGCTTAAATTAAAATTTTTAGATCAAATTTTTTTACTTGTTAACACTTATCTTTAATTCAATAAATATTTATCATAAATAAAATAATTTTAGTTTGTATTTTTATACATGAAAAAAATTCAAAACTTAATTATATGATAGAAGAGATTAAAAAAACTCAAATATAAATATAGAGTTTAAAATTTTGTTATGTGGATAACATTTATCTTCACTACGACAAACATTTATTACCACTAGAATAATCTAATTGATTTTTTGGCAGAAAAAAAATTTTAAATTAGGAAATATGATATAAAAGATTTAAAAAATCTCAAATATGATTTTGAATTTAAAATATTTTTGTGTGGATAACATTTATCTTTATTACTATATTTATTGTTATTAGAATAATATAGTTTATGTTTGCAATAAAATTTGATTATTTGATAGAAAATATTTTTAAAAGCTCAAATCTAAATATGTAAGTCAAATTTTTATTTAAATAGCATTTATCTCAATTACAATAATTTAATTACTAACTTTTGTCATTGAAATAATCCATTACCATTGTGATTACATTACACTTTTTATATAATCAAACATAATAATGTAATTGTTGTCCCATTACGTTGCATATCTAATTACATTACATAATTGATTACATTAAACCTCTATTACATTACATCCAACCAAACACCACATTACTTTTATATGAAGTATTATTTATGCAAGGTGGGAAACACAATGGAGCGTCAAAATCACATCGCCGTTGGTTGAAATTGCACATACGAATTAAGTTGCATTAGTGAAAAAGCAAGGGGGAACATCAAACATAGAAAAGTATAGATTCCGCGGAATTTAGAAGAAGCCATTAGTAATGTTTCTTTCATCAAAGGTTACTTTCATAAATGATCGTGCCTAAGGAAAACCAGGATCTTATTTCTTTCTTAATTATGAATCTCAAGGATCCAAGGACTAGCAAAAGTGACCTTTAGTCCAATAATACACCCTCCGATTCCTAACCAGGGAAAAATGCCCACCATATCATATCATATCATATCATATAATAATAATACTAATAATAAATAATAATAATAATAATAAATCACAATAATTTGATGTTAATGTCTACATTTCTTTTTAAAAAATCAAATTATGATACATGATGTTAATGAAATAAACGGCTGATGATTAAAAACCTTGGTTATATTAGATATTAGATTTGACTATTTCATGTCTTATTACACTGTGAGTAGATATTAATGGACAAGAATTAAAATTTCAATATATATATATTTATTTATTTATAAGACCCGAATTTAAATATAAATACACTCTAAGAACACCTTCAACTTGTTTTTTTGCATAATTCCTCCCCTCCCTCTTTTTTTTTTTTCAAGGAAGAGCTAAATCATAATTTTTCAATTTTTTAAAAAATTTTATTGACCTTGGCAAGTAGGTTAATTTTGTGTGTTCAATAAAGGCAGCATGGAGAAGCAAAAGCATAAATCAATGTCTGAGATCTGGCAAGCCTTGAATTGAATTGAATATTTATGCAATGCAGGGGTAGGTCTCCTATAATTAATACGATAAATTAAGATAGAGTGGTCTAATTTTCTATTTCCAACTGTTTGCCAACATATTTGTAGCATATTTTATGTATGCACAGAGCTGTTGAGGACTTGGAACTAGGAAACAATAGTGGGAGACGTGTTATCAGCCTTTTATATATATATATATCTTCATGATTTAAGTAAATAAATTTATCCTTTCAAAAAAAAGTAAATAAATTTATATTTTATAATTATATAAATATACTAAAATAAAAATAATTATCTTCTTTTTATATATATACTTTTTATTTCTTTCCATCTCCATTGTTAAAAGATTGTTGAAATATTAATTTAATTTCTATTGTTTTAAATCTTCAATATCAGTTTTTTCCCCATTTTTTGAAATAATTCATAAAAAATAAAATATTATAAAAACAATATACCGAAAATGTGGTGACAGGTAATATTACCGAAATTATTACTTTTAGGTGCCCTTTTTTTTTATATATTAGACATGTGAACAAATATGGTCTAAAAATATGCTAAACAATTTTAAGTGGTTATATTAACTTTTTTATATATAATATATATATTTTTCAATAATAGATGGTACAACACAAATAGCTTAAAAATTATTGAAATAAACACAATTATAGATCCCATGCACTGTATATATTCTTAATTAAAAAGAGATATACGACACATACAAATAAAAAGAATTATATATTTATATGGTACGTAAGAGTATGTACTCACATGGTCATAGATTTCACTGACAATTGTACTTAGACACGTCATATTTAAACGAGTATGTCACTAATTAGTTTCCGTTTAATATTTTGAATGAATATGATATAGGTAGAGAGAAATTTACTACTCATAAGTAGTCAACAACTTTGGTTAAAAAATGATCAAATATCAAACAATTATATTGATTAGATAAATTAATGATATTGATATCAGTTAATAAAATTCCCCTTCTTTTTACTCAAAAAATATTGATGAGATAAATGAATGATTTTAATTTGTGCGCGAAATGAATTTTATTCCATAGTTTTTATACACCCAAATGATACCCATAGATGATAATAAAAACCATTAATTTCATAATATTATCTATCCAGGCTTATTAAAATGAGAACCGAGCACCGATAGCTACTACTATCATCCAAGATGCAAACAGTTGAAGTTGAGTCACCCAATATTTGCGGACAACCTGATGTTATTCCAGTAAAGTCGACAGGGAATCCATCCAATGTTTAATTGAAGTGATGAAGAACTTTGTCGATACCTCGGGCTGGAAGTAAATAAAGAGAAGTCACAAGTTATTCTTGGAGGGGTTGACGAGGCAACAAAGAAAAACATGCTAGAGAGTATCTTATACACGGAAGGGCGAGTTACCATTCGGATATTTAGGTGTCCCTATATCAACAATGAGGCTCACTAAAATGGATCGCGCACAGCTGGTGGATAAAATTACAGCCAAGGTCGGGATGTGGGGAAGTAGGCATTTTTCATATGCTTGGAAGGGTTATGCTCATAAATTCGGTATTGATGGGGGTAATAGACTTTTGGAGCAGAATTTTTGTATTGCCAACGCAAGTACTTGAGGAGATTATGGCTGCTTTGCGGGAATTTTCCGTGGGGAGCATCTGAAAAATACAGCAGAGTACCACTAATTGCTTGGGACAAGGTATGTCTACCAAAGAAGCATGGAGGACTGGGGATAAAAATCTGCCCATCCGGAATAAGGCCATGATAGCTCAATATGTGTGGGATGTCGCGAATAAGAAAGAAAACCTTTGGGTTAAATGGATTCATGGGCAATACCTTAAACATCAAACATGGTGGGAATTCCAACCTAAAGGAAACAGGTGGTGCTATATCAAGAAGCTTTGCGGAATTAGAGACTATGTCCATAACATGGCTATTAGTGGCAAGTATCTAGTAAAGCAAGGATTTTCATGGATGCTAGGAGACAAACAAAAAGTCGGATGGGCAAGAATGGTTTGGAACAAGCAAAATATACCCAAGCACTCACATATACTGTGGATTATGATACAAGGAAGACTACCAATAGCGAGATAGAGTGGTCGAGTATAATAATGCTTTTGAAGAGTGTTGTCCATTATGTGAAATGGAATCGGAGACACATGATCACCTATTTTTCAATGCTCTTTTGTGCAAAACATCGGAGGGAGTATATTTAAATGGTTGTCAATTCCCAACATTGACAAAAACCTTACGGAGTTGCATGATTCAGCTACTGAATGGGAAATGGAGTAGAATGAAAACTCGGTTGGTGTATGCAACATATACAACAATGCAATATCATATTTGGCAAGAAAGGAATTGGAGATGTTTCAGACAAGTCAGGAAGAAGACAAACCAGATATATGATGATGTCCAAAAGGAAGTGAAATATATGTTTGCTTTTTAGCCACTGTAAATACAAAGAGAGCAAATTGGCAAAGTATTACGACATGAAACGTTGTAAAGACACATGTAAAGATCTGTGAATCGGGGAGAATTTTTGGAATAGTGGAAATGAAAAATCTTGCATTATTACAAAAAAAAAAAAAAATTCATAATATTATCGTAATTATTGTAAATTTGAATAAAAATTATTGTAATTAATTAGCGTGAATCATCGTGTAAAGTGGAAATTGTAAACCATGTTGTCGTCCCATTGTATCATACAGGATTGTGAAAAGCAGTGACAATGAAAGATTTGTTAGAATATATCTCACAAAAGGCCAATAAACATAATAAAGATTTGACTGATTAATGACTTGATTAATTGCCAAATTATATAAAAATATTCTGAAATTTAATTGAGTAGATAATCACATTATACTACCCCCTACTTCTATATAAAAAAAAATACATATATGTATATCATATATACTATTTCAACCTACCTCGGGTTCGAATCGGGGTACAAATTTCCTCTTTGAGGAACTTGTGTATTGTAATGGTAGTTTGGATTTGACATTGTTTTCTTTTCACGCTCAGTCAGTTTATTGGTCTTCCTTGAGATAAGGGATCTACGCGGGTAGATCAACTTATCAATAAAAATATATATATACTATTTCTAATTTTTAGAAAAAAACTATTTTTAATTTGTCCGAGGAGAGCGAGAGAAAAAATAAAAATTTGCCTAATAATTACTTGTGATTTTGTAAAGTAAAATAACGCATAATGTATTTGAGTTAAACCGTTGGAGAATATAGGATTTTAATATTTAGAACCTAAAACCACGATTATAGTATTGCAACTTTCGTAGTTGATGGTACGTATTTGCTAAAGATATTTTAGTTTTTCTTTATGAAATCATCGATTAAGTCATCTTCCATGATTTTTACTAAGATGATGTGTCAGTATTATTTGTTTCAATTTAAATTGAGGAATTCAACTTACTAATTATTAAAATTCTTTCAGTCTAACAAATATTTTATTTATTTCTTTTAGTCATATACGCTTCTTTAAACAATTAGTTTACATACATACTGTACACGTTAAAAATACTAATTACGAAGTTTTTTTTAAAAAAATATGTTTCTAATCTACTACATTCATCAAAACAAATACAATAGATAAAATTTTTGGGTATCCTTTAACTTGAAACTTGAAAGGTACGATTTTTTTGTATATATCATATTCATTTTTTATGTCTTTAAGTCATATTAGGTACAATATATGATTAATGACTGATAGTAAGAAATACATATTCCATCCGTTTAAAAAAATACATATTTTAAGGTTATAAGGGAATACCAAAGTAATATAAAATTTATGACAAAATTTATGTTAAAAGACCAAGTTTTTCTAAAATTTTATTGAGAATGAAGGAAGTTAATGAAAAAAAGAGAAATAAAGCAATTAATAAGGATAAAATTGGTAAACTAGTAATTAATATGTGTTGAAATTATAAAATGATAAATATTATGAAACGAGAAAAGTTAGTTAAAGTAACATGTATTGTAAAACAGAGAATATATATATATATATATACACACACACCCCAAGGAAACACAAAATTCATGAGAAATTTATATTAAAAGACTAAATTGCCCCTATATTTTATTGGAAATGAAAACAATCAATGCAAAAAGAAGAGAAACAAAACAATTAATAGGGACAACGTTAGTAAAATCGTAATTAATTTGTTATTAAAATTATAAATTGACAAGTATTATAAAACGAAAAAAATTAATTAAAGTGACGTATATTTTAAAACGGAAAGAGTATATATATATATATATTTATTTATTTATTTATTTATTCGCACAAAACTTGGCCAAGTTCACCAACCAATGGGCGAATTTATACATATTGGTCACCTGTTGAAGAAAGTATGAAATAATTGTTGTATTTAAAGTTAAAAAATGGGCAAAAATTTCAAACCTATTTAATTAAGACCGTTGGGAGATTTAAATACTGGAGTAGTAGTAGACCACTGCTGCTGCTAGTAGGTGGTTTATTGTATACGAAAGAAAGAGCAGACAAATTACTCTTCGACAATCACTTAATTATCGTCAACTCTCTACCAATTTATAAATTATTTTTAGGTCGTACATATAAAATACATGTCATTGTTATTTTTTTCATTTCAATGTATATATTATATATATATAGAACGAATGCGTGAATATTTCGATATTTTAGTATCATAAAATTTTTAAAAACACATTAATATTTGTTAATTTAATGAATAAAATTTACAAAAAATTAGTACTCTTCCTATAATTTTTATTTAACAACTGACTGTTAGTTGAGGTGATAATTAACATAAGTTCGATTCCTTAGAAGCACACTTGTTGAAAAAAATTTTACTTTAAATACTGGCAGTCTAAATGAGATTACACCTTTAATGAAACAAAAATATAATAATTATTTTTTCAATAAAAATTCGTGCGAGTAATTTTGAAAAAAATGTGGATTTTATACAATCACAATATTATTCAATTAACAATTTTTTTTATCTTTTTTGTTTAGTAAGCAGGTTGCAATTTTATGAATAAAATTACCGAAACACATTTGCGATAAAAGATGCATTAGCGTGTGACACGATATCAAACCTCACCATAATTAGTGGATTTATATGGATGTATTATGATACAATTATTAATACATATATTTGATATATGCATAATGCATGATATAATCATGATTCACACCAAAGTAAGGCAAAATATAAGCAGCAGATTACCTTCTATTTTTAAAATAAGATGATTCGTAGGCTTCTTTGGACAATTATATCATTTTCTTCAAAAAACATATTTGGAATTTTCAATAATAATCTTTTAAAATTGTTTTGCTTGAGACTTTTCCAAAAATATGGACGACCATATCCCAGAAAAAAAAAGAATGATTTTTTTAGGGGGAGAGCTGGAAAACCAAAAAGAAAAGCACAGAGCTTAAAGTTTTTAACTTTTGAAGTTGAAACCCAGAAGCAGAGAGAGAGAGAGAGAGAGAGAGAGCGAGAGAGGTGGATTGTCATCATCTCAAGAAGGTCCTCTTTTTTCGCTTTTGGTAATAAAAGTAGCTCTGTGTGGTTTCGTGAGTTTAGAGAGTGACAGGCCCAGAAAACTAGAGAGAGAAAGAAACACTGGGGTCTGGAGAGAGAGACGGCTTGACCAGACCAGCGCCCAACTTCAAACCAGACCTTCCTCTCTCTCTCTCTCTCTCTATCTAGAGTTATTATTATTGTTTAGCAAACTAATTATTTTTAATTACGTGATCCCAAATTGCCCCCGTCTCTCTCCTCCCCTCCTTCAACCCAAGTTTGTCAACTGAAGGAGCTGCAAGGGGAGGTTTTGTGATTTTGGTGAGAGAAAGAGAGAGACTGTGATTGATTGAGAATTCAAGACAGAGAAAGAGGAGACATGGAGGGCTTGATTTTACTACTACCAGAAAATGAAAAGTACCCAGGCAAGCTTGTGAATTTGAGGTAAGAGTTCAGCCTTTTGCCTTTTCTTTCTTGGTTAATTTCTTCCGGGAAGGAGGAGAGAGAGGAAAAAAAGGGATTGTGCAGGAGGATTTAGCAAATGCAATTGAGCAATGGGTCTTCTTCTCAACTACCCTCTATCATTATTGTGTTGTTGGTTTACTCAAATTGTTGCATAGAAGAGTGAATGAACGATTTGAAAAGCAAAGATGCCCAGATCATTACATCGCTGTTGCTATAGCTGTTGTTCTTGAAAGCCACTGAAAATGGATCGGTTTGGGCAACCCATTTCAGTGTTTTTGTTAGTGTTTTTGTTGTTGTTAAGATTTAAGGCTACATTGGTGGTGGGTCAACAGCAGCAGCAGCAGCGAATCACCTTGTTCCCGGAACGACTCGCTCTGATTCAACTCAGATCGTCTCTGGGTCTCCGAGCCAAGGAGTGGCCGATTAAGAAGGACCCATGTTTGGGTTGGAGGGGAATTCAGTGCTCTAATGGTTCTGTTGTTGGGTTAAACATCTCAGGGTTTAGGAGGACTCGAATTGGGAGTCGAAACCCTCAATTTGCTGTTGATTCTCTCTCCAATTTGACCAGTTTAGCTTCTTTCAATGCCTCCTTCTTCTTGCTCCCTGGGTCGATACCTGATTGGTTTGGGCAGAAGCTGGTGAGTTTGAGGGTTCTTGATCTTGATTCCTGTGGCATTCAGGGTTCTATCCCTTCGAGTTTAGGGAATTTGACTAGGTTAACTACTTTGGTCCTTTCTCATAATGATCTTAGGGGAGTGTCCCTCCTACTTTGGGTCAATTGAGAAACCTCTCCTTCCTTGATCTGTCCCACAATTCGCTCACAGGGTCGATCCCGGACTCCTTTGCTTCCCTTACAAACATTTCCTTTTAGGCATTTCATCTAATTTCCTTTCAGGGCCAATCCCACATGGCATTGGGATCCTATCCAATCTTAGGACTTTGAATTTTTCTAACAACAGTCTTGGTTCTGCTATCCCCCTCAGCTTGGTGATCTTAGGAATCTGGTTGACCTTGACCTCGGGTTAAATTCTCTGGTGGGTGCATTACCTTCAGACTTGAGTGGGTTGAAGAGTTTGAAGACTATGGTAATTGGGAACAATAGACTTTCTGGTCCATTGCCAGATGGTTTGTTCCGGGCATTGACCCAATTAAAGGTAGTTGTGCTGAGCCACAACAACTTCTCGGGTGCTGTTCCGGATGCATTGTTTTCTATGCCTTCATTGCAGCTTGTTGATGTCTCAGGCAATAACTTCACGGGTATTCTTCCAAACATTACCTTCAACACCAATACCACCACTGCAGTGTTTAATCTCTCTGATAACAAGTATTATGGGGAAGTTACGTCTGCACTTCAGAGATTTGGTTCGATTGATCTATCAGGAAATTATTTTGAGGGCAAGGTCCCAAATTCCATTCGTGCTAAATTATCTCTTGGTCACAACTGTCTCCAAAATACAACTGATCAAAGAACACAGGATGACTGTGCTTCATTTTATACTTCAAAAGGTTTGGTTTTTGACAATTTTGGGCTTCCAAGTACAAATGCATCTCCCCTGGAGAATCGCAAAAGAAGAGCCACAAACGCACTATTTTATTGGCTGCCATTTTGGGGGAGTAGGTCTTGTGCTGTTGGTGGTATTGCTGCTGTTACTGATCATATGTGTCAGAAGAAAGGGCGGCATGAGGCAGAGGGGTAATGGTGTGGGTCCAATTCCTCCTACAGCAGCTGGTCCGACTTCATCACCAGGAATGTCAATTAATTTCTCAAGTTTGGGAGAAGTATTTACATATCAGCAGCTGCTTCAAGTTACAGACAATTTTAGTGATGCAAATCTTATTAAAAATGGTCATTCCGGTGATTTATTCCGAGGCATCCTAGAAGGTGGTATCCCCATTGTCATCAAAAGGATCAACTTGAATTCAGTAAAACGAGAGTCATACCTTGTAGAGTTGGATTTTTTCAGTAAAGTGTCACATCCAAGATTGGTTCCTCTTCTGGGGCACTGCTTGGAGAAGGAGGATGAGAAGTACCTTGTTTATAAGTATATGCCAAATGTGGATTTGTCAAGTTCCTTGTACAGAAAGGTCAACACAGATGACGATACTTTGCAGTCCCTTGATTGGATAACAAGATTGAAGATAGCAATAGGAGCAGCGGAGGCTCTGTGTTATCTACACCATGAATGTACACCGCCATTTGTTCATAGGTACTCTACTCCATCCTTCCTATTTTGTTGAATTCTCTTTAATTTTCAGCTATCTATTTCTGCCGAGGGCTTTCCTCGTTTCTGAGGATTTTCTTCTGACCTTTTTTGTTGTGTCACTAATCTCATTCCTGCTGCTTTTATGAAGTCTAATGGCATGCCATATTATCTTGTTTTATGTGATCAGCTTCTACATGTATGAATTTAAGGAGATTTTGTCCCCTTTGTTCCATTGTGATAAATGTAGCACCTACATAGTATGAATTTTACCATTTGTTGTGATCATATAACAATTAAACTCTTTTTACGAGTCTTATCTAGCAGCTCATATCTTTGTCTCTTCTTTTTAAAGGGATGTGCAAGCAAGCAGTATACTTCTTGATGATAAATTTGAAGTACGCCTTGGCAGCTTGAGTGAGGTTTGCATTCAAGGAGGAGAAACCCAGGCACGAGTTATTACAAGATTATTGCGATTGCCACAGTGAGTATTCTACTTCTTTGGACTGCTCATCACAAATAAAGATTTCTGTATCCCTATAATTGAATCCACGGTTTATATCTTCTCGTTGGATTTTTTTATAATTCTATGTGTTGAAGTTTATGAAAGTGCATTTTGCATTAAAGAATATTTATAATATCAATTATCACATGTTCATTGGTGCAATAACTTTGATTGCTGTGATTTTGCTTACCCATCGTGTTTTCTTGCTTATATGACCTCCTGGCATTTTGGCTTTTGTTTTGATCCATAAATTATGATACAAGCTCTATTTCTTTGTACTGTCTTTATTCTTCTATGTCCTCATATCCATATTGATATTTAGTCAATAAAGTAGACTCTCTTTATACTGAGGCATTCTGATATCTATTTTCCAATTTTCTGCAGGACATCTGAACAAGGGTCTTCAGGTATGATCTCAATTTAAAATTTTATCGTTGAATTTTTTCTTCTGTCAGCCAATTAATGGTGAAAGGATCTTCTTTCATTAGATGTTTCGACAGTCTACATGCTTTTGTTTGGTTTAATAACTAAATGATCTTTTCACGGCAAACTATATAATAGCCACTTGTTGCTTATTTCAGCCACTATTTGTCAGGCATTTATAACCAGACTTGCCTTTCTCCTAAATGGTAGACATTTTAGATTGCGAAACAACTCTCGATTGTCCAATATAACTTTTGGCATTTCAATCGTGTTTATAACTCAAAGCTTCGTCCCTCTTTGTCTATCCTCACACCCACACAAAAAGAAAAAAGAAAAAGAAGCAATACTCATGAATGCTCATCAGTAATATTCAGATTTGAGGTTGCTGCAGTCCATAGTTTAAATCTTAGATCACTGCAGTGCTTGTCACATCCATTGCAAGCTTGCAGCTGCATATGTTAACTTTGCTATTGATTTAAGAAGACTGGACCAGGATATGAGAAAACCAAATAGGTACCTTAAGTCCTGCTGATGGATGGGATTTAAAATTCTCTAAACATTTGATTCAGCAGAGTCTTCTATATGCTTTTAAAGACGCTTGTTTTGGGGCTTAGTTGATCCTAGGATTTCTTGTTATTCCTGTTGTCCTTGTGTCTACAAAAAAAAAAAAATGTCAAGCCTGCATTTGCTGTGAACAAGAGCCTGGTTGGTTTACGTTTTGTGTTACACATGTGAGCTATCAGGTTTCTTTCAGTAAGCACCATAAGGTTTTTGAAAATATGTTTTTTATGTTTAAGATGTTAATTGAACTTTATTCTGCCACGATTTATGATAAGAATACGGTGACTGGGATGAAAGGCTTGTTGGTCAGTTCGCTCTGTGCTGTCGTTTGTGCATGTATCAAATAGCGTATGGCTTGCTGATTAGTGGGAGAAGTCTTCCTGTTTTATGTGGTTTAGTTGGAAAAGCCAACCTTAACAATTCTTCTGAATTTTGCAGGTTCTCAGACATCAACTTGTGCATATGATGTTTACTGCTTTGGAAAGGTACTACTCGAGCTGGTAACTGGTAAGCTGGGCATCAGTGCATCTAGTGATGCCAGTGTGAAGGAGTATATAGATCAGATATTCCCCTGCATAACGATACATGACAAAGAACTTGTCACGAAGATTGTGGACCCCACCTTAATTTACGACGAGGACCTCTTGGAGGAAGTGTGGGCCATGGCCATCGTCGCCAGATCGTGTCTCCATCCAAAGCCCTCAAGGCGGCCTCTCATGACGCACATCCTCAAGGCCCTTGAGAGCCCATTGAAGGTGGTTAGAGAAGAAAACACTGGCTCTGCTAGGCTTAGGACCACCTCTTCTAGAAGTTCTTGGAATGCGTACATCTTTGGAAGCTGGAGGCAGAGCTTGGATGTGGGGACCACCCCTGCTTCCTCCGCTGCTCATGTGGAGGGACCCGGGAGCCTAAAACGATCGGGCACTTCTGGGTCCCAGGGAAGTGGGCAGGTTGTCGGCGGGGGACCGCTCATCCTCTCAACGGCAGCAATCCCGGGAAATATTCCCTGAACCAGTGGACGTTCATGATTTAGAGAGACAAGTGGAAGACTAGGGGATAAAATTCTTTAGCAATGATACAGTTTCAGTTTGAGCACACCCGGGCTCACGGGCGCCATGATCATCTTTCGTCTACAGTTTGTGGGTTTGGGGCCAGAGGTGTACAGTTATTTGGGGTATCGACTGGTCTATATTTGAAGCTGCATGTTGAGTTACATTACCCGTAGATCGGTGGGCGAGGAGGAAAGGTAGGAGTTGACGACACAGTCGTTGATGTTCATTGTTTGAGCTTGTCTGTCATGAGAGGGAGAATTGGAGAAAGCACAAGCCAATACACAATTTTTTACCCCTGTAATTGATATCTTTCATTTTTCTGGTTCCCTGTTGTGGAATTGTAAATTATAGTGGATTAGGACTGGGTTCCTTCAATTCAGATTTTTTTTTTTAGAAAATTTTAATTTTGGGTGGGGATTCTTGGGTGCAAAGAAGTGAAGGTGAATAAAAGACAGGAAACACATAACCATTCCATTCGATTCATTTTTGCTCGTGTTCATGATATGGGTTCCAAGTTGAGCATTCATTCATTCGAAGTTGTGTCAATTGTACGATCATCTTGTCCCATTGATACAAATTCGAAATTGAGAGGTTAGCTTTTGATACAAATTCGAAATTGAGAGATTTGCTTTAGATTTACGCAATGATACAAACTCGAATTCGATTGATCACGCCCCACCTTTATGGTATACTTGGCCTGAAGATGTTTAGGAAAATAAAGTTGTGTCGACTATAATAATCAACAACGGCAGGGCTAAAAATAGGTCAAAACCTGCACAATGATGGTGAAATTTTTACAACATCAATAACAAAAATTGATATCCCAAGATCCATACTTGGACAAATTTATTGACTGCAATTAATGAAACCCATTTATCAGTGCTTTGGGTAAATAACAATCAACGATACAAGCTCTCCGACCTCAGGTTCTCTGCAATCTCGGTCTCCCATCGATCCCCATTCTCAAGCAGCTTCTCCTTGTCATATAGAAGCTCCTGAAACAATTTTTCTTCACTTAAGCATGCCAACAATTCTCGAAAACAGTTTCGAAGCTAATATGGAACAAAAGGGAAAGGAGGGAAGAGAAAGGGGGATCGAAAATAAGAATATTTCTCTATTCATGTTTGTCTAGGAGCCATCAGTAGCACCAATGTATAATGATTTTCAACGAATTGATGATGAGAAATAGCGACTAACCTCATGGGTTTCTGTAGCGAATTCAAAGTTTGGTCCTTCAACAATGGCATCAACAGGACACGCCTCTTGGCAGAATCCACAGTAGATGCATTTTGTCATGTCAATGTCATACCTTTGGAGAGGAATTTACTCGAGTGAGATAGTGCTCGGATGAGTCAATGAGTAGGGACAAGCTTTGAATCACAAAAAGATAAATTACCTGGTTGTCCTACGACTCCCATCTTCCCTTTCCTCAGCCTCAATAGTAATTGCTTGTGCAGGACAAACCTAAACAGTATGCAAGCATGTGAGATAGAATCAAAAAATCACTGAAAGTTGATGCCCTGACAGTCATTAATAACACAAAACATGACTGTGGATTACAAATGTATGTGATGGTGATGGATTCGACTGAAGCAGGAATGGTGGAACAATATTTACAAAAGCAAGGTGGAAGGAAGGACGACAATATTCTATGACATAGCATATGAACTCTCATTTTCTACAAAGTGACCCAACATATAGGCTCATAATACTTTTTGTTTAGCAAAAAGCAAAGTATGCAACTGAACAAAAGTCAAACAGAAAAGCAATATCATCCAACCAACAGCACACTCTGAGAAAATATCTAACCGACTTTCTCCGTCTTCCTTCCCCCAACAAAAAAATAAAACCTAACCAAACAATAGCATATTCCCACTCCTCCCTCCTCCGAGATGTCAATGAGGAATAGAGAAAGCCACCCATTTCTCACTTAACCCTTTTTTCCCTCAATGATGTACTTATCTACCTCTGTAGCCACCATCCTCATACCAAGGCATAAGTAAACCATTTTGCACCAATGCGTGTTTGGCATGGCCGTGTAACAGATCACGCAATACTCATATTTCATTTCTTCAGTGTGTCTAAATCCAATCATAGAATCAAGACTGTTTCAGAAAAAACCCCCACTTTATATCTTAGCCAATAGATTACTAAAGGCAAGCAGATCAAGAACTTACAGCTTCACAGAGTTTACAGGCAATGCAGCGTTCCTCTCCAGTTGGGTAACGACGGAGGGCATGTTCTCCACGAAAACGAGGACTCAAAGGGCCTTTTTCAAACGGGTAATTGATCTGCGCCATGAATAGATAAGATCAAGAATTGCTGCCAAAGGAAACCAGATTGTGATATAGCAAAAGCTAACCAAAAATGAGCTGTACAATAAGGAACAAGAAGACACTCACTGTAACTTTGTTCTCAAAGAAGTATTTGAGAGTCAGAGATAAACCTCGAACCATCTCAGTCAGAAACAACGTATTGATGCTTCTCTCAAAAACTACAACCGATGGGGAAAAAAAAAATACCAAGACCACACAGATTGAGAAGCATAGGTTATACACACATTCAACCCTCAAGCCTAAAACAAATATGTGACTAAAGCCCAAAAACAAAATGATCAATGGAATTTAAATACTGCGGTCGACATATTACCAGAACTCCAGTCCTTTGAGATCTCCCTAGCAAGTTTTTCTCTTTCTTCATCATCTGTATGTCAGCCAGGAAAAAGAACTAAGTTCTACTACATTGGAAACTAAAAATTAAGTGACACATGATATCTACCATCTACATAAGCTATACTACATGTGCATTCAGCTACCTTGTCAAGGACAGATTGGGGGTGTATCCAAAGTGAAAATCTCTTAAGCAGATTTGAACTATCTATGTTTGATTGGAGATGCTCACTAATATTCGAAATCCTAAACAGTTAAAGTCATAAAAGGGAATGATACCCAAATAACAAACAGAAACTCTCTAGCAAGTCATAAGTCCTGCTGGAACATATGTCAGCAGCATGGTCATATTTAGCTATTTCGGATCCGGAGGACCTTCAAAATTTAATTAAAGTCCGTTCAACATAAGCAACATGATTCATTTGTCAGGAATTATGAAGATAGGTTACATAATTCAAAACTCTTAAATTCCATACATAAATACCTCAAATGCCTGCTCATTTTCCCTCCCAAGATATGACTCGTCCATTGCACATACACAGCATGTTATATTGTCGAACAAGTAGGAAGAAGAAAAGGCTACTGCATCATTTTATCAGCATTTAAGAGATTTTTCAGATTTTTTTCATCCACTTTTAATGCTTGAAGATTCTTCGCATGACCTCCCTATCCTGATCATACACACCAAACAGTTGAGAGACATAAAGGGAATCATTGAGATCTTAGCAGATTCGTTGTTTGACCAAAAGAACCTAATACACAAAGTCGTCTATTCCTTCCCCTCCTGCAAGACGCACATCTTCTTCAACAAGTCGTCAGCCATGCTCATTTAAGCCTTATCATTAGATACTTAGATACTAACGTTACCAGACTCTAGCATGTCAAACATAACTTTGGACGTGCTGCATACAGATCTCTTTTATTTTCAAAGAGGACCAACAGTCAATTACCAGGTTTTCAGTTCCTGGCATTTGCCTGCCAGATTATAATAGAACATATTGCATTCACCCAATGATATAAAGAGGAAAAGCTTATTCTGGACAATTTAAGTACACCTTTTGGCGTGGAAAATGAATGCTTGGTGGCATAAGAACGTGCCCCATACTGGCCGGAACCTTGCAATGTCTGTTCAGTCAAAGCCTGCAAAGAAAGGTAAAGATGAGTAGTGCTACATGTATGACAGGAACATTGCAAGCCAAAACAAAACATGCAGAAGTGGCAACAGAATAAACTGCAAAATTTTAAGGTAAGGAGCATGATAAAACTAGAGCACAAGAAATCACAAAAAAGGCAAAATATATGACTCTTGAAGGCCAATCAGCAAATATTGTAAAACAATTATGACTACATATACCAGACTCTCAAACACAAGAAACTAGAAAAAAAAAGGGGGGCAATTGACAAACAGTGAGATACAGATTGCTCATTTTAAAGCGATATATTAACGACATATCACACTCTTCATCTCCAAGACTCCAAAGGAGGATGATTAACCCAAGTAGTCATATCATTCTTCCAAAAGAAATCAAACATGTTAAAGGGAAAGCCTCGCTATGAACATCAGGCAAAAGGCACATAGTCAAAGGTCGAATTGAGGCCTTGTATGGGCAGAGCTTCAGTTTATGGCCGTCAAGTCAGAGGTACTTGATCAACAGCCACATTAGATGCTCATCCAGTTCCCAATAATAATGGCAAAATTATCTTATTGAAGCGTCCTTAGCATCTTATTCAGTAGTTACTTCCTATCCCCCTATCTCCCTCGTCTTCACACACAATACTAATGGCAAAATTTAGGGTTCATTTTCCTCTCCTTCAAAATCCCAACATATTGGGAGGAACCACGTAGCCTTTTGTGGGAAATTTTTCTTTCATTTTCCTCCCCTTCAACTAAATTTAGGTATCCCAACAATGAAGGATAATTCATTTACAACAAATTCCTTTCTTTCTCACCGTTTCTTTCCCTCCTAAGTAGTTCTTTCCTACTTATCAGAAAAAATTTGCCCAACTAGAACAAAGCAGAAATTTCTCAAAGGTATATATTTTTTGATTTCTACGGAATGCAAACGTCCCAAAAACACAGAATCCACAACCGGTACAAAATTGCAAAACTCAGGAACTTCCCAATAAACTATCGGATAAGCTGTATAATCTAAAGAGCTCAGTTCAATGAAAGAGAAAATGTCAAATCTAAGATTAACGAGTTCACTAGTACAAATGCAACTAAAGCGCATGGCCTGTAACTAAATGAGGATGCAAATTATCATCATAGCCTCTGTCGGGGAGAAGGGGGAGCGATTAGGATTTGGGAAAGAGAGAGACTTACGAGTTGGCGAGAGCGGAGAGCGAGAAGAGACCTCCGAGCTAAGATCGCCGCCATTGCTGAGGAGCTTCGGTGAATTGATCGGTGAGATTCGATCTTCAACTGCCCCTTCCACTTCCAGGCCTTCCTTGGGGATGTTGGTGGGTTTAGAAAGACGGTTAATACGAACCGACCCAGCCAAAATGGAGCCCCGTGCACTTACTCAAACCGGTATTTGGTCCAGTTTAGAGTTGATAAATAGGGTTCATATTTATCTAATTAATTATCTGATCAATTTAATAGTGACTTAAAAATAATTTATATTTATTAAATATTTAAAATAATATATTTTTATATTAAATGGTTGATTTGTTCTAGGGTAGAGAATTATTTCGATGAAGTGTCGAGTTTATGGAATTCTCGATAATTTTAGGCGAGGTTGAATTATGTTAGTATGTTACGTCAAACTTTTTAATTTTAGGATCTGTTTTATTTATTTGTAACTTACAAATTTATAATTTGTTATAATTTTTTTATAACTAACTTTACAACTATCTTACATCTTCTTACGGATGATTACAGTTTCTTACAAGTGATTACAACTCCTTACAATTATTTACAACTCTTTATAATTTTACTTATAAGTACCTATAACCTTGTAACTCCTTACAACTAAAGGTATGTTTGGTCTAGTTTTAAAAAAATATTTTTGTTTTTTAAAAGCATTTTACTGAAAATTATTTTTGGAGAAAAATTGAAATGTTTGGCCTAAGATTTATATAAGTGTTTTTTAAGCAATTAATTTGTTTGGCCAAAATTGAGAGAGAAAAGATAGAGATAAAACAAAATAACATATAGAGAGGACAAAGATAGAGATAGAGGAGAGAGAATAGAAAAAAATTCGTACAAATATACGAGAGAAAGAAAGGAAAGTGAGAAAAAAAATAATTGTGGGTAGTTGTTAGAAAGTTTTTTAGAAATTAGAAACAACTGTTTCGTTTTTGATCAGGTTTTTTCTAAAATCATTTCTAAAAAACAATTTTAATTTTAAAGAAAATTAGTATTTAATCTAATTTCAATTTTTAAAATTTAAAAACAATTTTAAAAATTAAACCAAACACCCTCTAAATAAAGAACATTAGTGAGGATACAGTAACATCATTTAATTTTATTTTAAAAAAATGGAAAAAAACTTGAAACGACGTAGTTTGCTTCTTCAGAACATTTGTCATCGGCTAACGAGTGAAACGTTTCAGCGATTATCCAGACATTGCACGCCCATCAACTCGTCTAGGGTTTAAGCGATTTTTCTCTCTCCTCTCGGACGGGCAAAAATGGCGACACTGGGAATCAGATCCGCCATTAGAGCTGGAGCAAGTTCTATGGTGACTCGATCGAGAACCTCTCCCTCCATGACCGCCGCCTCTACGAAAATAGCTTCATCATTCTTATCTTCTCCAACCAGACCTTTATCCTCTGCTTCTAGGTACAGCTTTATCTTCTTCTCTTTCCAATTGGATTTAGCCTTAAAATTTTCGGTTTAAATTGATTGTTGGATTTGTTTTTGGTTGTAAAGGTTAGCTTCAGTACTGGGAAGCGTTGATTCGCAGAAGCCTCTTCACAGTGCTATTGCCTCTGCTCGGCTGACCTCCATTCTAGCCCTCGATTCCAGCTGTTGGAGCTCCCTCTCTCAAGGTCTATCTCTCTCTCTCTCGCTGCTCACTCATCCTAAAATATCTTGATTTGAAGCGGAATGAAGCTCAATTTTAGCTAAATTTAAACAGTTTTGATTGAACTGGATTTTTTAAAGTTCATATGATACTTTTTAATTTCATAAAATACCTATGCGAATGCAATGTTGACCTTAGACTCAGTTCAGTTATATTTTGATGAATTATGGCGAGAGTCTGCTCCATTTCCCTTTGGGGAAATGAAATATCACATTTGGGACATAGTGATTATTCAGTGTTTTATGCATTAGATTGAATATATGACACCGTTTTCGATCAAAGTTTAGAACGAGAGAGTTGTGCTTTGTAATTCATATGCCCATTTGTAGAACCACTTAGGTATTTGATGGCTGTGAATGCTCCTTGTGGCTGAATTGCTTACTGACTTGGTTCCTTTCTTTCTTTCTATAGGACTTGCTTCGCCTTTGTGACAAGCTCTTCGACTTTTTATGGAGCTAGTGGATGTTTAGGACTTTTACACTGAAAATTTAAAGAAGTTTGGGGAATTTTTATTTTCTTCTTTTTACTATTTTGAATTCCTCTCTATCAGGGACAAAGTTCTTGTTGTTCATTTGGGTTTTGAGCACTGTATGATGCGGCTATACTCTTTTCGATGGATTCAATCTAGTGATAAGGTTGAATTGTTGACAAAGTGATGTGGCAATTTTGCTCAAGGAGATGGAGAACCAGTTTTTGGTCATTAGGAAGATTCATCTTGCTGTTTAAAACTTCTCATCTTGATAAAGTTTCATGTTTTGTTACAGGGCATCAAAAATTAATATTTATCTACTATGTTTACTTGTTGACCTAATTTTGACATTGAACTACACAACAGTGTTAGTCTCTCTAGTGTTAGACTCTGGTAGATGGGAATATGAAGATTACATTGATGTTAAGGATAGAGAAGAAAAGCAGATTGTGATTGATTCAGGGAATTATTTGATGAACAATGTCGGGGAGGGTGCATTGATGATAGCCTAGCTCTGACCACCTATAAAGCTTCTTGATGATAGAGCTGAACATCCCTGAGGGGTTGTGGTATATGCAGTTAACGACTTTCAGGCAGCTTTTGAATAATCGAATTTTTGTGAACAAACACTTGACCTCCAAATGAGCATCCATGTTAGATTCTCTTTTAGATAGCTGAAGTGGGTTTCCTTGAACTCCATTGGTCGAACTCACTATATCAGCATGTTTATGACTGAACATTCTTGCACATAGTTCTTTCTTTTGTTTAATCTTATTTTTGTATTGGACCTGCCTTCTATCTTTGTTAGAGCAGAGCTCTTGGTATTAATTTCCTTTACCTTCGAGTCTTAGCTTCTATTGAGAAAATAGTTTCTGAGATTAAGGCCACTGATTTCTTTTTCTTTTTTTTTTTTTGGTTATCTTCTTTTTCTTGAACTTCTTAGACTTTGCAGTTCCCCGGTGACCAGAATCAAGGTCTGACTTTACCCTACTTTGTCTGCTGATGGACACTGTACTTTCCCAAATCTACTGCTAGCCTCCCACCTCAAGAATTTTGTAGGCTTCTTCTTGTGGCCATTTCGTTCTTGTCTTCCTTGAAGTCACTCCAGCAGCCCAAGTGAGGGCCATGGCCTCTTCACTCATGAATTTTGTTTATTTGTTGGTTTTTATCTGGGAGAGATCATTTCAACCTATTGTGCTTTTGAAGCTGCTTTTTCTACTGACAGTTTTGTGGGTGGCTCTCTGTATGGAATTAGAAGATATGGTGAACATTTTTTTATGCAGAGTTAATGGATGCCTGCCTGCACTTGATAAGGGACCTCAATTTTTCGTTCCCTTTTCTTCTCCCGCCTTTTTTCTGGGGGGGTGTTCACTCCCATGCCTCTGGTAGGATTTCACTCCGACCTTGATGGAAGGTGCGACAAGCTCTATTAGATCATTGCTTTGGTGGTTTAGAGCCCTTTAACTGACTCTCTACTCTAAAGAATATACACTTCTAGACTTGTAGTTATAAGAGCATATACTTTTGCCAATATCATAATCCTACTTCATTTGGATCTAAATTGGGCAGTTATTGTTGATTTATGAATCTAGTTGAATGGAAGGAGTATTGGCAGAATGTCTTATGTGCACTTGGGAGTATTTGTTACTCGCCATATATGATCGAGATGGTTGGACAAACGGAAAAATAGGGGTTGATTTTGTGAGCGTAATATCTCTCTCTCTTACATGTATTAGCCTAATAATATATAGACCCGACAATCGAGTTATTCGGTTCGGGTTAAGTTCGGTTCGCGTTGATCTCGTTCGAGTCCGGTTCGATTTAGGTTCGGGTAAATTTTGGGTCGAGTAAATTTTGGGTCGATCTCGTTCGGGTTCATTTCGGGTCAACTTCGGTTTAGTTAAACTTCGAGTAAATCTCGTTCGAGTTGGGTTTGGATTCGGTTCGAGTTAATTTCGGATCCGGTCAACTTCGGTAGTAATCGGGTCATTTTTGGGTCAAAATCGATTCAAAATTGTACCCATAAAAAAATTGTACCACTTTAGGCACAAAAGACCATCTTGAGAGACCTACCAAAAAAATTGTGGGTTGGGTAACTTTTATTCGGGTTAAATCGGTTCGGGTTATTTTAAGTTCGATTTGTAATCGGGTCGATTATATTTCGTTGATTTGGGTAATTTTGGTTCGGGTCCGAATCGGGTTCATTAGATTTTGGGTCGGTTCGGGTCGGTTCATTTCGATTTTCGGGTCAAAAAGTTTAATTGTTTCAAATGTCGGTTCGGTTTGGGTTTCGGATTGATCCGTTCGGTTCGGATCGCTTTGCCATGTCTAATAATGTCCTATGTTCGATAACAAATTTGACATTTGTACCCCTTGAGTTACGTGTCATTCTTCTACCCATGAACTATGATATTACAAGTGTAGAAACTAATTGAATGAAATCCATTTCCCATAGCAATAAAAAGACCGTAATACCCCCGTTATTAATTAGCACAGGGCTTAGATTTATTGAAAAGTCTAAATCAGTTTTGTATGATAGTTCCGTGGGATAGATTAGAAGACTTAAAAATTAATAATTTGGGGTAAAGGACTCAATAATAATACCGTCAAATTCCAAAATTTCGGTCCCTTTATTGCTGCTGTGGATCGTTTTCCGCTGGATTTAGCACTGGCAAAAAGCCAACCGATCCGAATAACCGAATTTGTCCGACCCGAAAAAATCGGGTTTGGTCACAATTTTGTGACCTAATTTAAAATTCGGTCATTCGGACATGGCCGAATAGTAAACCGGGTCGGGTTCGGGTAATGAGGGGAAATTCAGGTTGACCGAATTTTTGAAAAATTCGGGTTCGGACAAATTCGTCAATCGGACCCGTCCGAACCCGAATTGATTTTGTGTACAAAATTGGGCTACATCATGCATAAGGCCCAAAAGATCAAATGGTGAGCATTGTAGGCCGAGGGCGGTTTAATGGAATTTGGGCTGCCCAAATGTAATAGTGTCCGGCGGTCCATAACTAACCCTAATTCTAGATGCTTCTCCTCTTACACTCCGGAATATAAAAGCATAAAGAAACCTAATTTTCATTCAAAACACACGTCCCATTGCTGCCCTCTCGGTCCCACCTCCCACTCGGTCCCACCTCCGTGACCTCCCTCTCTCCCTTCGAAGCTTAGCGACCACCTTCCCTCCACGTTCTTCACCGACCACCCTCTCCAACCTCCCTCTCTCCCTTCGACGCCTAGCAACCACCTTCCTTCCACGTTCTTCACCGTCCACCTTCTCCAACCTCCAACCTCTCGTGACCTCCCTCTGCTCTACCTTCTCCAACCTCACCGTCCACCTTCCTCGCTTTCTCTCTACGGTCACCGGATTTATTTCTCTTGTTTATCCAGGTGACGAGATCTTGTTGGTCTCGCCGTTCGTTGCCGACGGTGCCGGCGTTTCTTTCCTACGTTCGTTGCCTCCGATCGTTGCTTTAGTCTTCTCCAAGTCTTCTCCGATCGTTACTTTTGTATAAATTCGGTCAAGCTGGACAATCGGGTTCGGTAATCGGACAACCGGGTTAGGGTTCGGGTTTGAAAGTGCGTCCGAATTGAAATTCGGACGAGGTTCGGGTAGGGTGATTTGTCCGAATGTCCGAATTGACCGAACCCGATAAGACCCGAACCCGAATTTTTACCAGCGCTAGCTGGATTGACTTGTACCAATATCACCATAATGTCAATTGGGTTATAAATAATTTTACATAGTTCGTGGGTAGAAAAATAATAAACATGTAACTTAAGGAGTAGAGATGTTAAAAATCCAATCAATAATATGTAAATGCCTTAGTCTATCTAGAAATAGGAATATCACTAGAATTCACATAAAACGTGCAAAATTGGTTCCCATTAAACACTTGTGGAAATTTCATCGTAGGTTTGGGATTATCCAACAAGGTAATCCTGTGAGTAATAATTTAATTTTTTCTTTTGTTTTCTAAAGTTTTCAAATTTTATAATTCTAGAAATGTTATCCTAGAATATATAGTATCTTGCTTCAAAAAGTGCGACAGATAACTTCAAATGCTTATTTATTAAAGGTTGATGTTTACTTTCTTTATTTCACAATACTTGTTATTTTTTTTATTTTATAATATATATCTCTTTGTAATTTCAATGATATAGACTAGTTTACTAATTTGCCGTCATTATTTTTTTTGTTCTCTTCTTTATATATTGACTTTCTTTATTTTCACAAATCACACCATGAACAAAAAACTATCTACCAAATTACCATAAATGGTATTATATTTTAATTTTTAAAACTTCCCCTTTATTTTCATGATCTTCTTTTCAGAAAAATAAGATTTTCTCTCCTAAATTTTTGTCATGTCACTGAGTATGTAAATTTAGATCTATAATATCAATCTCATCCTATTTTTAATAAAACTTTTAAGGAACTTGATCTTATAAAATTTATGATAAAATTTATATATTTTTTAAATTTTTTTATCAGTTCAAAAACAATTTGAAAAAGTAAAACGGTTTTATTGAGCTTGAAATGAGTGTGGGTAAAACCTCAAAACATGTGCAATTCACGTGAACAAGTGGTGCATCTCCCGGATTTCACGTGCTGTGGCTAAAATATAGATTATGGGCATTTTTTAAAATAAATTATAAAAACCCCTTTTTAATTGCACCAAATACCCGGAAAATTACATGGATGATATTTCCAAGGATTTTGCCAGAGTTCAGAGCTCTATAAATAATACATGCATGGCACTTGGACAAATGAATTTTAGGTGTGGGATTTTATTTATTTATTTATTTTATTTTCCTCTTTCTTATTTTATGAAGGTTTGTTCGGGGCTAAAGCCTAAAAGCATGTAAAGACAAATGGACAATCGCATATAAATACATATGATATGAGGTATGCCTAGAGATATATAGGACAAAATAACAATTTGTATACACACATTGATTTAAATAATTTTATAATTATTTTTAATGAGATTTTTATTGTGAGTTTTTATTAATGAAAAAAATTGTGCTATAAATATTTCTAACTTCTATATAGAATGAGAGTGATCCAGCCGCTCTATTGGTGAAGCATCAAAGATTGTAACTAAATTTAGTAATGTCCATATTTTATATTTATTCATAATTACTTTTAGAAAACTATATCATCAAATATATTGCCATTAATAATAAATATTTTATAAATGATAATTAATTTAAGTAATGAAATATTTAATATATATAAAGACTAAAAACTCTCATGTTAACATTGAAAGCTTTGATTTAAATTTATTCTAAATTATTTTTTATGGCTCCTTAATAACTAAAAATTTATCTATCCGTTTTAAAATACATGTCACTTTAACTAACTTTTTCGTTTCATAATTCTTGTCACTTTACGATTTCAATGACATATTAAATACTAATTTACAAACTTTGTCCCTATTAATCACTTTGTTTCTCTTCTTTTTTATTGATTATTTTCATTTCAAACAAAATATAGGGGTAACTAAATATTTTAACATAAAATTTATCATGAATTTTGTATTTCCTTTATATCTCTACATAACCTTAAAACGATATGTATTTTGAAATGGAAAAAATATCTTACGTTGTGCATTAATATAAACAACAACTTTCGTTGTAGGTACAACTTACTGGAGAGTTTAAAAAGATTCAAATGTAGATAACCTTATATCTGTAAACATATCTACTAACAGAGAGATACCAATACGAGGAAATGAAATATTGATAACTATCCACTAACACAATCTAAACATGGTCCTAATGTTGGCCCCATAGTCAAGATGTTCCAAGTGGCAGCATCATATTGATATGAATGGATAAGATCTTAAGCAAATCTTAGATCACAAGAGACACCAATGGCACATGACAAACCTAACTACTACCATTCCATACCTAAAAGCCTATCTTTCTTATTACTCTATGTGTCTCCTACTTCTATGTCACTATTTATAAGTCAATCAAAGATTATCCAATTCAATATAAATTTCAATGACATATAGTTTTTTTTTCTCTATCTAATTTCTCTTGAGATGCATCACACAAATTCAATCATTTATTTTCTTTTCCTATTTTTTTGCCAAATATGGCAATTAGTTATGAATTTATTTATTTATGAAATTAGGTTATGCATATTTGCATCGCATACTTAAAAAAAAAAAGACAGTAATTTTGTTAGCTACAATTTGGGAATTGAACAATACTTTTTTTCTTTTTTTATTATTAAAGAAAATTAAAGAGATTTTTAAATTAAGGTTATTTTTCTTGCCATTTTTTTTTTGAAAAAAAGGTTCATTTTTCTTGGTTCCTTAGAAGGGGATTGTATCAAAAGGGAGATATATCAATTTTGCACGAAACTGAAAAGGAAGAAAATTTCTACAAATTCACCCAGTCATTATCACCGGCCAATTCAACGATTTGGGTTCTTCTTTCATTTCATAATCGGACTTTTTTATTAAAAAAAAATCCATTTTTGAGTTTACTTTATATAAACAAAAATCTAGGGTAGACCAGAAGATTAAGGCCTAATTATACGATGTAGAAAACAATTTCGACAGAGAAGAGGAGCGGAATCAAGCCCCCAATCGAATATTTTTCTGGTCAGTTACCTTGCCTGGGCAAATCCGTTCTGAATTTGCGGAATTGGAATTTATAAATTATTGTTGTTTTTTGTTTGATTTACTGGTTCGATTACACCTATGCACCTGGACACGGGGAGGAGAGAGATTTATATCTTTCCAGTTTGCATGACGCTTGCTGTAGTCGGCAAATTTGTTGCATACTGTGAATAAATTTTGGTGGGTTCTTGTTTAAATTAATTATATCATCAAATTGTTTAATGGGTTAGTGGTTTTGCTGTAATTTTCACTTAATGCTCCGTCAATCAATCAACATATAAGGGTTAATTGGGAAATTTCTGGGCTTTTCATTTCTGAGGTTGATTTTACATCTTTTTCTTGGCTGTGCTTCTTCAACCCCACATCAACTCATCAAGTATGTAACTTTTCTCTCTCTTATTTGCTGCTGCCATGCCCCCTTATCTCTATTCCCCTTCTTGGGTTTAGCCTTTGCTTCTGCTTTTGGCAATTGGGGTTTGGGGCTCTACTGGCAACCTCGCTGCTGAAGAACCCTAGCCCCCTAGGATTGTTTTTGATTGATTGGATTGCTGGTTTCATTTAGGTTTCTCTATATACAAACTCTTCCTTTTACTCATCTCTGTGTATCCTTTCCCCTTGATAACTTTCTTCTTACACCAATTTCGTTTTATTCTTTCCCCTTCTCTCTCTAACTTGTTTGTGCTTCATCTCCTGTGGAATTCGGTTTCTTGATCTCTCTGCTGATTTGGTACCTGGGTCTGGTCTGTTTTGTGCTTTTGTCTTTTGGGCATACCTTTTTCTCACTTTGCTTTTCCGTTATTAAATACTTTTGCAGGCTTCCTATGTTTGCACAAAGTTCTTCGCTTTATGGTCCCTTTCAAGCAATTTCCTCCAACACCCATGAAGTATTTCATCTAGAGAGAAGGTATTTGAAATCACATAGGCTTTGATCTTCCAATGGAGAATTCCTATGAGGCAGTGAACGGCAATGGTTTTGTTGGAAGTAATGGGCACTTGACTCCAAGGCTTCACTCGCCTCGCCTATCCTGGCTTGATTTGAGAGTCTTCTATGTGAGAATTAGCAAATGTGAGATTGATGATTCAACCCCTGACCACCTTACTTTGAACCTTATCCCATTGGATCCGAACACCCTTCTTGAAGTGAATGGGGTAAGAGCTAGCATATACTCTGACGGAGTATCGATCCTTCTTCGAAGGGATCGCCTTGATAAGAAATCCGAAGAGGTTACATTTGTGAGCACAGACAGTATAAGGGTGACAGGCAGTGTGAAATATGAGGTCTTTGATGGGGATGTCCTTGTGCTTTCTGGATCTTTAGACAAGTGTGACGGCAATGGTTTTATTGATGGTGAGGAATCTGATCATGTTTCTCGGATGTGGAGCATGAGATGTGAAACAAATGTAACTGCAGGGACTGGCTTTTTGAAGGGAAAACAACTAAGGGGATCTGAATTAGCTTCACCATCAATTGAAGTCTTTGTTGCTGGATCCTTCTTGGGCACCCCTATTATGTTAACAAAGACTTTGAATCTTAATCCACGAAGGAAGCAAGCAAGAATGGGAATGCTTAATTCAATACCAGAGCACGATACAACAGAAACCGATAAAGAATCTTCATCGAGGCTTGCTCTGCAGGTACTAAATGACTTAATTAGGGTTTGTGCAGTTCGCAAAAGCTTTACTGGTTTATGCTTTCTTCAATTTGTCTGCTTCTCTGTGGGTTTTTGGATGTTGCTTAGAATTGTTTTTGCGGTGGGTTTTGTTCAAACGTTTGGCTTAATATATTATTAAGCAACAAAAACGGCGTTCCAAGGTGAAATGCTCTGAAGGCGTATTGAGTAGTAGCCCTCCGCAGGCTTAGGGGCACTTTCTCAATATCTCACAATCATCTAAGATATTTACTATTGCAGGAGATACTTTATGCTTATCTGCAAAGTATAGTCTTATCCTTGAGGGGTAAGGGATGGTATGGGCTTCTGGCACATGTTTTCATCATATGGGATGTTGATATTCTCTTTTTGTTTTGTGTGATAACGGAAGCAAGTTCGTCCACTTTCTATTTGAATTAGAGTAAGTAATCACAGATATTGCAATGGTTCAGTAACTCTTGATTTTTAGTTTCCTTATTAGTGGAATTGAAAGGTGGAGTTCATAATCCTATTCTATGTTAGAAATACTACCATTGAACTAGTTGATTGGATTTATGGCATGAGGATGTGGTAATGATCCTCAGGGTGGTACACACAAACTTTGCCAACTACTCAAATTGCCTGTGGCGGTATGGCCTTTATGCTTGTCAAGAGTAAGCTAGCATACACCTAGGCCTTACCATTGGTGAGGTTTCAGGATATTGGCAAATACAACACAATTGTCAACTATATTATGTGCAGTATTTGCATCTTTATCATGATCTGAAATGTCGTGTTTGCATCTTCTTTCATGATCTCGAAATTCAACTTCCAGGATATTGGCATTATGACATAATAACTTCATGTCAACTCTTAGAATGACCTGCAAAGTTCGCCAATGACCTCAGACCTGCCTTTGAGTCTTATTAATTTATTGTATCTGGACTCTTAACAACCTTAAATATGGCATCCTGAATTTGGATTTTATCTCGTTTTGGGGTTTATCCCCTTTCTTCCTTCTGCTGTGTGGCAGCTAATCTTAATTTCCTTCTGATCAATTTTGCTCAGTTGTTACCTGACATCTCTGTTGCGAGCAGATTTCTTTTTATCCATGCTGATTCTGACTTCCTGAATCTCTGGGCAATGCCAATGCAGGTACCACAATCCCCAGATTACAAACCAGAAAATGAAGTATATAGCAACTTCTATCCCGGTACTGAGTACTGGGAAGGTGAAGATGGAGAACTGACATGGTTCAATGCAGGTGTAAGGGTTGGGGTTGGAATAGGTCTCAGTGTCTGCCTCGGGATAGGCATAGGTGTAGGCTTGCTGGTCAAAACCTACCAAGGAACAACCCGCACTTTCAGAAGACGGTTCTTCTAACTGATCATCTCCAACACACCCTGCCCTTTCCTTGAGGTTGTTGCAAAAACATGTTGAAATTAAATCAAGCTGTAAGTGAGGTTTAGCCTGGAAACCTTAGGGGTTCAATTCGACGCACATCCAATGTTAAGGAAATCCCTCTGCTCCAGTGCTCTGAACTCAGGGACTTGGCTTCTGAACAGAGGTTTCTGGTGGAATCCTGCTTTATCCCGCCCTATCACGTACTAAACACATTGTAGAATCAACTTTAGGTAATATCTAGCCTTTTTTCCTCTCTGTTTTGTTAATGCTTGGTTATGACAGAAGTTTTGTTAACGAGAAGGAAATATTGGTCAGTTCTGTGGATGCTGCTCTGAATTGTAAATTTGTGTTTGGGTTTGTGGTCTGAACTTTTGGTACAGAGTGATCAATTTTTCAGAGTTTTGCAGTTTGGACTTGTATAGAAATACATAAATGTTTGCTCCATTTGCAACGGCTACTTTTCTTGATCTTGTATAATAAATACATAGTGTTTTTTTCACTGCCTGTTTAATTTGGATTGATCCTCAAACTAGAGTTGCGAGTGTTTTTTTTTTTTTTTGGTTTTGTTCAAGGAGAACAATGCTTGTCAATACAGACTGTGAACCTAGGTTCAAGTACAAACCCCAAGTATACTAGTTTGAGGTTATAAAATCTAGTCATTTGGAACTATCTTTTACCAATCAACTTGGAACAAATGTAATGCCCCAAACTATCAATTAAGGAACTAAGGAAACCGTGCGCTAAATGTTGTAGTGAAGGATCCTATTCCAAAAGAGACGTCTGATCTTGGTGGAAGCATTCTTATAACAAATGGGTGAGATCTATAATAGGTCTAAGTCTTGATCGGGTTTGGGCATAGGATTCATGCTCTCAACCCCCTTGGGCTCCGGTTGGGCTATACCAATTACCTCAGATAAGGTCTCAATGGATGCGCAGTTTACCGATCTCCTTAAAAAGAAAAAGAAAAGGAGACATATAGGCTTTCTTACTTTGCCTTTGACGAAAATTTCAGATTGTATGGAATGTTCGAGTCATTGAGTTTCAATGTTATCTTAAACTCACATCCTACAAAGAAAAAAACAGCCTATAAAAGAAAAGTTAAAAGCAGAACAGGTTTGATTAGACAAAGTGAATGATGCCATTATTGTTGTAGTGCTAGGCACCGGCGATGAAAGGGATGGGAAAGAGTGACCGCCTTATCATAATTCTCCCGCGTTACATTATCCTCTTAAGCAATAAAGACCGTCTCCTTAAAAGGATAAGTGATGGTCCCTCCACCGATAGAGACTCCCATGGCCGATTTCGAACCTACTCTTTTTCAAACATCAATTTCTGGGACCAAAATCACATTCTGAGATCCAGCTGAGTGTACACATAATTGCGTCCATTTAGCAGCCAAAAATTGGTTTCACATATGTACATAATTACATGAGGAACAGCTACAAATCAACACATCTTGGCGATTCTTAGTTCTGTTTATGGAGGGATTTCATTGTATTTACAGAAGGGATGGGATCAACATGCTTAATATACAGCAAATCAACACTAAAATTTGTACAATCGTTAATGGCATCAGGTTTGAAGCAAAGTATGTAGAGGTTTTACAGGAAAGAAGTCAAGCAGATTGATGTGGTCGAGATGCACGGCGGAACCAGGTGTTGAATGCTGTGATCAAATGAGGACAATCTTCTGAATCTCGGGTTGAGAAACTTAGGCATTGCTGCAACAACTCCTGCGCATCATCCATAGGTAATGTGGAGATGATCCTCAGAAATGTTTCTTCCAGTTCCAGATACAGTGATTTCGGACTATGGAGAACAGGCTTATGGCTAGGAAGCATGGGAGACGCGTTATCCTTGCATACGATCAGCACAGGAAGCCAATCTTTTACAAGTTTCATTCGAACCTGAACCAGAGTAGGTGAATGAGAAGTCTAGTTATTAATGATATCAAGCTTAAAGTACCAACCAAGTATGCGAATGAGAATATTTATCCATGATATCAGCTTAAAGTACCAAGTGAAAAGTCGACCTTGTTTAACCTAGGGTACCTGTAATCCTAAACAAAAGTAGTCCAATAAAAGTTGAATTAACCGACAAGTCAGCAACACAGACAGGATACCAGACACACGAACACGGAAAATCATATTAGCTGGCATCAACTGGTATTTTGACTACTGTCAAACAGTGTAATAACAAATTTTCTTGACCAAAAATTTCACAACTTTCAACACTTCCACTTCCAAGCAACTTTACCATACTCTTTCTGACTCTCTCCCTATTTTAGATAACAACCAGAACATATTATTAAGAAACCAAGAGAAGTGCATGTAAAGTAAGCATCCTATAAGACAATCCATGCAAGGCTATTAAGAAACTTGACTTCTCCTATGAAGAAGAAATGGGGCCTTTATCCCAGATGCACAAAGCCTTAATCCATACATCGTAATTGTGCTTAAGAGCGGTCTCCTCTAAGATTCTTCTGCTCCTCTCCATGATTCCATCTGAGTAATCCGAAAAATGGCACAAGCAATAACCCCAATGACCTGTTGAAATTTTCTTCCGAAGGATCCCTCCCAAGCCAGTAAGCCCGAGCAATTGAAAGCTAAGACTAACTAGAATCATAAATGGATGCACCCTACCCATGACCATCATTATCAGCTTCGTTTATCAGCTTCGTCTATCTGATAACAAGAAGCTAGCACAAAAGCCCTCCATATGGGAGACCACAACACCTCAAGATCAACCATCCTTCTGGATCCAATGACCGGAAATTAATTGCCATAGAACTCCCTCGATAATAATTAATACAACAAAAAGTGTTCAATATCCGCATCGACAAAGGAGCAATGCCAATCAACCTATGTCAATACTTCTTTACACAACCAACTACTGGATCTCTTCCTCAATCAATTAGCCGTGTCAGAAAACAATAACTCTTACAAGTACTAGTCTAAAGCAATTGATAAAGGAAATCATTGTTGGATGAATGCAAATGATCGATTTTTGGTATTTACTTCAGAAGACTCGGACTTCATCACCAACCAAAGAAAGTTGGAAAAGCTAGAAAGTTTCACCATCATTGATCAACAATAACATTGCATATTATGCAGAGATATAGACCACAAATTCAACAATCAAGGACAGACCAAAAACCTTGAAAGCATTGAATCAAGTATCAAGCACAACTGAGAATTGTACCTGTCTAGCAACCAATATAGTCCCTGCAGCCACAGCACTTGCGAGCTTGGAGGTGCATTTCAATACGACGGTGGGAAGCCCAGGGACTATATTCCTCCAGGCATCATCCCGGAAGGCCCGCTGCAAATCCGCAGCGAGAGAATCCTGCTCGCTCCACTCCTTCACCGCCATATCCGCCACCCGCAACTCGATCATCCTCTCGACTAGCCACAACAAATGCTTCCCATTTGTCAATGCTGTGTGCAAATTCAACCTCTGAATCGCCTCCGTCTCGTTATGATCCCCACGGATTTTCGGGCTCGAGTACTCCTCCAATGAATCTTTCACCACCTTCAAGCTCGTCAGGAATGCCTTCTCCAGCACTCGCCTCGCCGAATCCCTCGACGAGAACTCCCTCAATAGCCTCGCCACAAACGCCTTCATCGGCGCCGTGTTCGGATGATTCTGCTTCGCGGAAAGCAACAAATTGTGAAGCATTTGCTCGCAGGAATCTGGCCTCGACGTCGACACCCTAGCGAGCAGCTCCTTCGATTCATCCTCGCTCAAAAATGGTGCCAAATTCAGAATCTCCTCCTCCTCCTTTTCGCTCCACGGCACGGCTTCGAGGAATCGAACGCAGTGCTTGACGCAGTCTTCAAACAGAAGCTTCAAAGCCACCGGAAGAATCGAAATCGCCGCCGGAGCCGAGTGAATCGCCGCCGAGAAATCATCAGTGTAAAGAAGCTCAAGAACCGTCAAATGAGCCTGAATCGAGGCGGAATTCAGCGATACGCCGAGATTGATCTTCTGGAACCTCTTCCGAACCTCCTTGTTCCACCGATCAGACAACAAAGCGGAGAAGTACTTCGCTCTGCAAATCACGGACGAATGGACGTAAACCTGAACCTCGTCGGAGCAATCTCCGTCGGCGGCGGCAGGAGAGGAGAGAGAACTGGAGTCGTCGAGGTAGAGACGGATGAGTACGTCGGCAGAGGAAGGGTCGTTGAAGCCTGAGGCGGCAGCAGGAGAGAGAGATGAGAAGGCGAAGGAGGAGGAAGTCCGGCGAGGCTTTTGGGAGGATTCCATTAGGGTTCCGTCATGGTAATCGGAATCAATGGCGGCGGTGATGGAGGAGAGGCGGGAGGAGCTGCCGGAGCGCTGTCGTTTCTTGGGGGTTGGGTGGTTCTGACTCTGGTTGGGGATCATCTGTGGTTGTGGATTTGGTGTTGGTGCCGTAATAGATCGACGGCGGAACTCGATTTAACTAATTTTTGTTTTTTCAAGATTAGAAAGGCAGGAAAAAGAGGAGGTTGTAATGAAAATGGGTACTTGGACTTTCTAGCGTTATCCAAGTGGATTGCCACGTGGAATAACATTCCTTGGAGATAATCTATTTAAATCATAAAATGATATTGGCACATATTTGGATTAACTCTTACTTGAAATGTTATTTTTTAGTGACAAAATTTTCTATTTTTTTATTCGTCCAAGTATATATTGACATACTGGTAAGAAACAGATACTCCAAATACATATAAATCGTTCTTTTGAATTAAAGAAGTTTAACATTTTTTGTCGTGAAATTTAAATCTTATAAATAGAGGCATATCGGAAGAGGTTAAATCTTACGAATGACAAGTGTTGTAAAAAGTCAATAATGCAAAAGAATAATATTTGTCTAAGTAGAAAGTGAAACCTAATATCACAAAGGTTCGAAAATGTCGGCGGTAACTAAGGTGAGCCTTTAGATAATGGTTGATTTGACTGAGCATAACTATTGTGCAATAGAGAATTTTCACCATCTTAAGAGTATCAATTTACGATATTTTTTCTATTTTAAAATATATATCCTTTTAAGATTATGCAGGATTACCAAAAAACATAAAATTTATGACAAATTTTGAATTAAAAGATCAAGTTGCCCCTATATTTAATTGGAAATGAAAAAAATCAATCAAAAAAAAGAGGAACACGACAATTAATAAGAACAAAATTAGTAAATTAGTAATTAATATGTCATTCGAATTATAAAGTGACAAGTATTATGGCATGATAAAAGTTAAAAAATTAGTTAAAAGTGACATGTATTGTGAAAGCGAGAAATTTTCACTACTTTATTATAACCTTTTTCTTTTTCTTGTTACAAGAATTGTCAACTCTTCCAAGTCAACTAATTAGAGGAAGTAAGTAGGGGTGTGCAAAAAACCGAAACCGAAAAACCGAAAAATCGATCCAAAAATCGGTTAACCGAATAAATTTTTAAAGAAAATCGGTTCGGTTAACCAAACCGAATTTTTTTTCCGATTCACCGATTGGTTACGGATCGGAACTTGAAAAAATTCGGTTAACCGAACCGATTTTTTTTTAAATAATCATATGTATATAATCTAAAAGTTGTTTAATGGGATTGAAAAGAATATGTTTTGCTAGCCAAAAACTTCTCCTTTGTTATATTTTACTTTTGTTAGCTAGAAACTTGTATTTTGTTGTATTACTTCCATTTTATTTCATAAGCTATGTTTCAAATAATGGTTAATTGCTTAACCGAATCAAAAATCGGTTAACCAAACCTTTCGGTTCGGTTACTGGATCGAGATTTTGCCGATCCGATTTTTAATTATCTCGAAAGTTTCGGTTAACCGAAATTGCGGTTAACTGGTTTTGCACACCCCTAGAAATAAGTATGGTCATTTGAACGATGTGGTTTCCAATTTAAGTATCTAACATCCTTGCATTATTTATTTGGGGAAGGGGGGAAAGAGGTGGCGAGGAAGCATAAGATAGGGCAGCTTGTGTACGAGATAAGTATTCATTTTTAGACTGTGTCCCTCTTATATCAATATCTATTATCTAATGTATATAATTATCATCTCATAATAAATATCTATATTGGTTAGAAATTTTATGAATGACTTCACGGTTATGAGGAAACAAAAAAATTGCAACAAAAATAATTCCGTTGCCGGGACTCGAACCCGGGTCTCTCGCGTGAGAGCCGAGTATCCTAACCAGCTAGACTACAACGGATTGTTAATTATGTCACTGATACATTATAAATTAAATATAATCCTCCAAGAAAAAACGATGCGGAAAACCCTCGTTGCGAGACACGTGTCGATCAGATTGGTCTTCAACACCTCCTCCATTTTCCTCCAAACACGCCCCCGCCCAGATATCCGAAGACATTCTTTTTCCAATCTCTTCCTTCCCCGCATTCGCCTTTGGCATCTGGCAGAACGACGAGAGAGAGAGAGAGAGTCACACATCTCGAATGTCTCCCGTATAAATCCCATCAGACCTCAGATCTTCACGTAACTGGACTCTCCTAGATAGATAGCGAAAGAGAGAGAGAGAGAGAGAGAAGCGATGGAGGTGCAGCTGGTGGAGAGGCTGGAGAAGGCGGTGACGCGTCTGGAGGTGCTAACTTCTTCTTCCTCACGTGGCTTCGCATTTTCCGACGACGGCAAAGATCCCTCCTCGGATCCCGCGATCAAGGCCTTGGATGATCTCATCGCCGATAACGTCGCTAGGGTTTTGGCCGCTGCTCAGAAGATCGGCGGTAAGGTCTTGGATGCTACCAAGGTCCTCGAAGAGGCCTTCTCTGCCCTACGTCAGCTCCTCGTCAAAGTTAAGCAGACTCAGGTATTGTTTTTCTTCCCTTGATTCACTCGCATTGTTCGATTTTGTGTATCTAGGTTCTGATTCGGTTTGGCATTGAATTATTGAAATGTGTGCGTATGGATCACGGATGCTTTTGGATTCTATCAGAAATGAGAAAATTTGTGTTGTGCATTGTGCATTTGGACATAATGATTCGTTTTCTTCTGGATCTTAAATTACTGGCCCTAGCGAGTAATCTGCTGATTGATTATTGCGTGTGGGATCTAGCATTAGTTTCTTTGGTAGCCTTTTGGTTTTCGTCTATTCAAAGTAAGTTTGTTTTGATTTTGACCTAGATTATTGCTTCATTTGAGAGCTTTGGTACAACATTGTAGATATTTGCTGAGCCATGTTAGTCGGAGTACGGTAGTGGATAGTATTTGTAAAAATTCGATGTATGATCTTAAATCTTAGCTTTGGAATACTGCTTTCATACTACATGTGGATGCGTCAATGTTGAAAAGATGTAATTCACTAGAATTTGCAGGGATAAATCCCTCATATTTACAACAATTGTGGATGATCTAGGTGTCTCATTTGACAGTGAGATGAAGATATAATGCTCTGTTTCCTGAATTCTGTCTTCAGTTGTTACGTTGTGTACTGAAGTAGCGAAGTTCCTGTTGGCTACTGGTGAACATTAAAACAAAATGATGAGTAGATAAAATCAGGCAAGTGGATATTGCTTCTGTAGAACTCTGTTTGCTGAACTCATTTAAATTTTTGCAGAAGCCTGACATAGCAGGGTTGGGTGAATTTCTCAAGCCACTGAATGAAGCAATTGGGAGAGCTAATGCCTTGACTGAAGGGAGGCGAGATGAGTTCTTTAACCATGTCAGGACTGTGTCCGACAGTCTTTCAGGTTTGGCATGGATAGCATATACAGGGAAGGACTGTGGTAAGTTGTTTGGTCTCTTTGTCCTGGTAATGTTCAGGAGAATTTGTAGTCCTTCTCTTATTTGGTCTGAATCACTTCTGCTTTTGCTAGGTATGAGCCTTCCTATTGCACAGGTAGAAGAAAGTTGGCAAATGGCTGAATTTTATAATAACAAGGTATTACATGGCATGTTTTCATGTACTTTTGTCAATGCAGTTTGTTTTAATTTTTTAATTATATATATTTTTTTGAATGGCCTCATCATCCTGAAGAAATACTAACATCCTTATAAAGCGCTTTGTCCACTACCCCTCTTTTCTGTCCCACTACTTTCCCCATCCATGTTGTTTCGGGAAGGGGGAAAGAGAACAGAAAAATTATGAATCTTCATTATACCTCATAGTTAGCTGAACAATTAAAGAAGCTCGGTTATGCTTCAGAGCTGCACTCTTTCTTGCCCACCTTCTTGAAGGGAATGGGCCAAGATATATGTTTAGATAATTGGGCTAGGCTAGCATTCCGATGTTATTTGCTGACTCATGCCTCGCAAATTCTATCTGCCTTTTATTGATTAATAATGTTCCATGTTTATGAGTTACAAATGAGGTTTGGAGAGGCATTTACTACATTTTATTTTGCCCTGTTCGAGATGGGTATGGATGACTTTTTGAGTATTTTGACTGTTTGGCTTCAATACCTTGTAACATTTTATGATAACTTGCAGTTCATTCCCATCTTTCATCCTGAATGAACCAATGCTAATCTTTTTTCCTAAATGAAGCACTGCTTCGGTAATTGTCATGGTTAGAATGTAATTAACCTAAGTCTCCATGGATTGCTTCATATGCTGCATGGATCATGAGTTCATGAATGAGGTTGTCTGTGTTTAGCATTAATACGAAAGAATATGCATTGCTTGGTCTAAATCTTTGAAGCACATAGTTAATTCTTTTTCAGTTGCATTCGGACAGTATATCTGCTATACAGTGCTTGGTAACTCTTTGGTTCTGAGGTTCCCTTCTCTATCAAATGCTTTTTTATTGCCCAGGTGCTAGTAGAGTACAGAAACAAGGATCCCATTCACGTGGAGTGGGCCAAGGCTATGAAGGAGCTCTACTTACCTGGTTTGAGGGATTATGTCAAGAGTTATTATCCATTGGGACCAGTTTGGGGCACCATGGGTAAAGCAACCGTATCTGCTGCTCCTAAAGCCTCTGGACCACCTGGTCCTGCTCCACCACCTCCACCATCTGGTTCACTCTTCAGTGCTGATTCTTCAAAACCTTCCTCATCACAACCAAAGCCAGGAATGTCAGCTGTGTTTAAAGAAATCAATACAAGTGGCGGGTCACTTACCTCAGGTAATTGCTTACCATTTGTGCCTTTTTGTCTGTGTTATATGACTATTGCCGGTGATCCTAATTTTCTTGTTGATGTTTAGGTCTGAGAAAGGTTACTGATGATATGAAGTCAAAGAACCGTACTGACCGGAGCGGTGTGGTTAATGTTGTTGAGAAAGAACAACGCAAAAGCACACCAGCAGCGCCCAAAACAGGACCACCCAAGTTGGAGCTTCAGATGGGTCGTAAGTGAGTGTCCTGCTGTTTTTAACGAAGTGCTCAAGGTTTGCATAGTTTAAAGCACTGATGAATGCTTCTACTTGATTTGTTATTTGGTAGGTGGGTTGTTGAAAATCAGATTGGAAAGAAGGATTTGGTGATTAATGACTGTGACTCAAGGCAGTCCGTTTATATCTTCGGGTGTAAAGATTCTGTGCTGCAGATACAAGGTTTGTATAATTCGTATTTGGAAGCAGATTGTGTTTCTTACTATTTTATGTCTTTCTTAGTTAGCGACTAGGAGCTTACTGCTCATCCTTGTCGCTTTTGCAGGAAAAGTCAACAATATAACTATTGATAAATGCACAAAAATGGGAGTTTTGTTTAAGGTTAGTATGAATATTTTGAGTGCATTGCTTGCTGAAATTTCTTGTACTGTAGTAGGCATGAATATTTTAAGATGACTTATGCTACCTGATGACTTCTGTAAACTTAGGATGTTGTGGCTGCTTGTGAGGTTGTGAACTGCAACAGTGTTGAGGTGCAGTGCCAGGTAAAGATGTTCAATTCGACACAAAATGTGTTATCTTGTTTAGTGTACTTAACAGAATTCATTACAATTACAAGATACTGTGTAATCTATTATGCATCTGAGTTCAATTGTTTTTGGATGCAGGGCTCAGCACCCACAATTTCTGTGGACAATACAGCGGGATGCCAGTTATATTTGAGCAAAGAATCTCTGGAGGCATCTATAACGACTGCCAAGTCGAGTGAGATCAATGTGATGGTACCTGCTTCTGAAGCTCACGGTGATTGGGTATGTATAGTTATTTGTTTACTTTGTTTGAATATTTGGTACATGCTTCTTTTGTCTAATTGTCCTGTGTTTACTTGTGCTGCACTTTTATGGGATTCTAACATCTGACATGATTAGTGCTCCCCTCCCTCCTAGCAGTTTCTCCTTTTTCTTCCCTTTTTAAAATTTTTTTAGGGTGAGGGGTGGAAGATTATGGATGTTTGAAGATAATTGAAACAGGAGGAGAAGAAAGATGGCCACGTCCAAAAAAATTGATGTTAATGAGGACTAGGACCATAAGAAAATCCCATTATTGTGTGCTCTAGATATCTCCAAACTTGCCTCTCAAGAACCCTGAAAAAACTCAAATTACAATGCTAAGTTGGCCAAGAGATATATCTGTTTGGAGTTTCTATCCATTTTCACAGCATGGCGGACGTTCATAAGAAAAACCTTAGATTAAAGCTTGTCCCTATCCTTGATGTTCCCACCTCTCTTTATATTTGGCAACTTCTCTGCCCGCCACTTGCTTGGGTAATATTGTTCCAAACGTTGTGTTGCCTGCATCCACTTTAGGTTTGTCTGTAGCAGCTGCAGTAATGGAATGTCCATCTGCTACTTATCTCTCTCTCTCGCTCTCTCTCTCTGGGAAGGGGGCAAATGCATGTCTATAGATACAAGGTGTTTCAGCCAACAGTGCTTATCTTATCCTAAGCTTAGCGTACTTGATTTTGAGACCCTGCTTCACTTGACCCTTTTACCGTCAACATCTAGCTCAATTGAGGCTGTTGATTTTTTTCAGCTTGCAAAAAATCTTCTAGAATTTTTGCTGAAATCCTCATCTTTCCCCTTCGAATGTAATGACGTTTCCAGCTAGAGGTAAGCAGAAAATGGAGAAAAGATGGATAATGTACAATGAGGAAGCCTATTTTGGCAATGTGGAGAGCCAAAAATGTCATTATCTGCTAGTCTTTTTTAAGTTTCAATGATTGTGGATATCAACAAAATGTCTCACTAAGAAGAAATCTCATTGCGCTTAAATCCTAGACTAGGTTTGAACTGCATTGACTGCCTGCTACTACTCCACACTCCCTTGCTCAGGTATTGTCCTCTAGGCGAAGTGAATTATCCCTGAAGTTAATTATCTATTAGAGCTGTAATGAACTCAAAGATACAATTAATTAATTTGTAGAAAGAGCAAATTATGAACTTATGTCTTTGTATTGATATTACCATAAGTGCTTCCTCCAGATTTTAGTGATTTTTTTTTTTTTTTTTTGATAAGTTGACGAGCACTTTTGTTTTCCTTCTTTTATTTATTTTTTTCCCCACAAATTGTAGGGTGAGCATGCTTTGCCACAGCAGTACCTCCACTCATTTAAGGATGGTCAAATTGTGACAACTCCAGTTTCTCACTCTGGCGGCTAAATGGAGAATATCCAAAAACTGGTCCTCGATTCCATCTCTTCACTAAAGTTTTCCCTTGGCAAGGCTAAGAAGTGGCTTATTCTATACTTCTGCCTTCTTTTGGTTAATTTACTGTTGGGTTTTTTAGACAACAAAAAGGATTTGTATTTGGTCATCCTTTTCTTTGTTTATTCTTTTATTTTTGATCGGGTTGTTGTAATATGCAGTTGTGTTTGTGTGAGGCTGTTTGCTTTGTATGAGTGCTGTAAGAACCCACAGTTTTTGTAACTGCTGTCTTTACCCTACACACACTCTATATATCGATTTTCTTGGTTTTGGCTGAAATTCTTCTCTTACAGTCCTTATTCTGTGCCACCTCCCTTGAAGAACCCCCCCAAAAAAAAAAAGACCCGGCAGAAAAAGGGGATAATCAAGAATTTAGTTTTGGCCAATACTTTGCTGGGTTGGGTTGCAGTGCAGTTGACTTCTGATCAGATCAGAAGGAATTGACAACAAATGATGGTTCGGTTCGAGTCATGGCTCGGTTTGAGCCAGGTTTTGAGATCTGGGTCGAGTTTGGTTTTTGTTAATCGAGATCAGATCAGTTTTGCAGGGCTGATAATGATGTGTGTGTATACGTTGTGGAGTAACATTGAAAATTAGGTCCCCGAGGATTGAAGGTGTATGACAGCTTCCAAAAAGCAAAGGAGCAGCAGTTATAGAGTTGTTGAGGCCTTTGGTCTTTTGAAGGGCTAATCATCGAGTGGAGAAAGAGAAGGTTGCCTATGCTAAGTTAAGTGGTAAAGTGATGTTGGTTTTCCATTTTCCCGCCTTGTTATGAGAAAACTTTGGGATGACGTTGATGTGGGATCATCTTTTTCTCTGATTTGATGGAGTAGCTTTACAATCTGGAAGTGGAACCACCCAATTTTTCCTTTTTTAATTTTTATTTTTAGGTGTGAAAATTTTGTCATTTTGACTGGTTTATGAGAGAGCCTCCAAAAGTGGTGGTGTTTGGTTTCGAAATCTGCATTCTATTATGTTCTTTTGCCCTTGATGACTTTGCTTGCTTCATAAGGAAAGCAATTGCCCCCCCAAAACAAAAAAAAAACAAAAACAAAAAAAAAAAAAGAAAAGAAAAAGGTTTTGTGGGAATGGACTACTTCTGCATGGTTTGGATTATATTTGCTCATGGTTTAGTACGGTATGGGTATTATTGGGTGTGGTTTGGATCATATTTACTCATGTTTTAGTACGGTATGGGTATTATTGGGTTAAACCTATGTTGTGTTAATTGAATATTTTTAAAAAAACATATGATAAGATGCTATGAAATAGCGTTGAATGATGTTGGACCATGTTACATGACATTAACTGGTGTCGAATATTGTTGTATGATTAATAAAATATAGTTAGATATTTTTCAGTTAAAGATAAATGGTGTTAAATACATATTGTTTTTTAGCTTTAGGAAAAATATTAAAGAAATATAAAATTTGTGTTAAATGACCAAGTTATTTCAAGATTTCACTGAAAATGAAAAAAGTTAATGAAAAAAAAAAAGAGAAAAAGCAATTAATAAGGACAACATTGGTAAATTAGTTATTAATGTCATTGTTATTATAAAATGATAAATATTATATATATAAAAAGTTAGTTAAACTACCATGTATGGTAAAACAAAAGTAGTACTAATTTTAAGTAGTATTTATAATTAGTCAAGAAGATATATCATTCGTAAATAATTGCGATGAAAACAATAGATTATGAGTTTTTTTAACCAATGAGGTCATGACTTAGGGGTCAAGATTAAATTTCTTAAGTACATTAGGTTTCGAGTTCAATTCCTTCCTCTTTTTATATTGTATTGTTTTTCGTGTCTCCTCCGTAGCAAAAAAAAAATTAATTTTCACATTTGTGCTTACCATTGATCACTCGATGCATCATGTAGTTGAATATGCGAACGGCTAATCTTCACTTGTTATTGTTTCACCTCCCTGTAATACCATGTCTGGCCCCACGTGACCACACGTTTTCCATCCTGAATCATCACGTATTCCTATGTTTGAAATTAATTATACGCTTCCCCGACTCCAGCATAGCCGTTACTTCCGCTAAACAAGTTAGAATTCTACCTATATCAGTGGTTAAGATTAAAATTTTAGATATAATCTTCTCCTCCTTTTTATATGGTAATTAAAATTTATTTTTTTAATTTATTTGGACCAAAAAATATTGGCAGATTTTATCCATATCTATCAAAAACTCTTTCTCATCGTAAATTTCTAATGTAAATAATTAAAACAACAACAATAATTCTTAGTATAAGTTGATAACATAACAATGTATTTGTCTAATCTTACTACTGTACTTTAATTTTTAGTTTGTCATTAAATACTAAATTATTAAAATTTTAGGTTCGACACGAACAGTCGGTCTTAATTATACTAAAAAAACTAAATTACCAATCAAACTTATTGTAAATCGATTTATAATTTTTATGTTCAATTCAGCCGTCAATAAAAGAAAACAAACATTGCACCCGATGAAAAAAAAAAAGAAAGAACAATTATTTGTTTTTGGCACCAAAATACAAATAATTGAAAGTGAAAGCTAAGATTTGAGGCCCACGTGCCCATGACCATGCCCACCATCGCCAGTACTATAGTCCCCCATTTCTTCCCCAACTAAACTTCTCAAAAAAATTATTTATTTTATTTTTTTGATCAAAATTCGAACATATTTAACGAAGCCGACCAAGATAATTGAAACACCAAACACCAGCAGCAGCAGCGGCGAGTTGAACCATGTACCTCTCTCTTCCCTTCATTTTCTCTCTCCTCTTCTCCTCCCTCCTCTCCTCCGGTAAGTCCTCCGACCCAATTTCCTGGCCCGGAAACTCAATCCGGTCATAATCAATTTACCCGATTTGATATCTATTTCCTTTTCTCTCTCTCTCTCTTCTCCTCTGCAGAGGCGCAGTCCTTCCTCGGAGTGAACTACGGGCAGGTGGCGGACAACCTCCCGCCACCGGAGGCCACCGTGAAGCTGTTGAAATCGACTGCGGTATCCAAGGTCCGACTGTATGGATCCGACCCGGTTATCATAAAGGCCCTCGCTAACACCGGAATCGGCATTGCTATTGGCGCAGCGAATGGGGATATACCCGCTTTGGCCTCCGACCCGGGTCACGCCACTGAATGGGTCGGGTCGAATGTTCTCGCTTTCTACCCGGCTAGCAAAATCGTCCTCATCAACGTTGGCAACGAGGTCATGCTCTCAGGTCTCTCTCTCCTCTTCTCTTTTAATTTTTTTTGGGTTTTTTTTGAAAATATTATATGTGGGGTATATGGGTGCTGGTGGATGTTAATTTGATTTTTTTTTGGGGGGAATTATCAATTATGTTGGTCAAGATAATTTTTCATTCAAAAAAGAAAAATTGTTAGTTTTTGTTTAATGGGAAAGGTGTTGAATTACTCTAGTGTTGCCTTTTTTAGGTGGGGGAACTAAAGTTAAAAAAGGAAAGCATAAAAAGTTCCTAAATTATTGAGCGACTTGATTAAGTATAGGCTTCAAGAAAAAAGAATGGAAAAAATTAAAAAATTAATATTTTTTATAAAAGGGTCGATACTAACCATTGATAGGCAGCACTTTCTCGTAAGAATTCTGCTATCTCCTTCTCTATATGTGCGTGAATAAATACTTGATTGTACCTTCGAAGAAAAAATCAATATAGTCTTGTGCCTTTTTGACTTTATTAGGGGCATAAAATTCAAAATAGATGTCACCAGACATAATATTAAGAACAATTAACGAATAAAAGTGGCTCATAGCCCTGACAAGATTTTGTGCGATTCGATTATCGGAATTTGTCCGACCTGAAAAAAAATCGAGTCAGAGTATGAATTTTTGTCTAAATTTTAAATTCGAACATAAAATTTTTATATTTTTATTGTCCGAACCAATTTTAAATCAAATTTACTTTTGTCCGAATTGTTCAACTTGAAAAAATCGGGTATCATATAAAAAATTTTGTTTAATGACCAACTCGATTTCGACTCGAACTCAAATTTTTACTAGCGCTCACAATAAACACCCGATGCCCCTACATTCAGCTACTTCAAATAATTGATCCTATTTTGTTGCCTTATACTTAAACGTCCGAATCGATTTTAGATTTTTAAATGTAATTTTTTGAAATAATAAGTAATGTACTAAGTATAAATAATGAATCAAAACGTCATATAAGTTTTTGTGCCTCCTAAAAAATAAAGAAAAAGGCGAGAAAATCGAAATTTGATGGTTAGCTGAAATTTGTACTTACATATATGCAGGGGATCAGAATCTGATATCTCAGCTAGTGCCTGCGATGCAGAATATCCAAAATGCCCTCAACGCGGCCCAACTCGGTGGGAAGATCAAGGTCTCAACGGTCCAAGCAATGTCCGTACTGAGTCAATCCGACCCGCCATCAAGCGGAGCTTTCAACCCGGCATTTGGGGACACCATGAAACAATTGCTTGAGTTTCATAAGCAAACCGGGTCGCCTTTTACCATCAACCCGTACCCATTTTTCGCTTACCAGAGCGACCCAAGACCCGACACGCTCGCGTTTTGCCTGTTCCAGCCCAATGCTGGCCGAGTCGACTCGGGAACTAATATCAAGTACATGAACATGTTTGATGCTCAGGTAACCTCCCTCCTTTTTTGTATTTTAGCCCTTATGAATTACTCATATTTTAACTTGTAAATAAATTAATAACTAAAATTTGAACATATGTTACTTTGGATAAATGTAGGATGTTATAAATATAAATTAAGTTGAAAATGATTGACAAGTGAAAATATGTACTTCGATCGGATCCGGGCCTAAACTTGAGTAATGCACGTACATGAGTGATATCGTGAGTGGTGACGAGGGAAATGTGACCCTGACGTAGTTTAAAAAGAGGGTATTAGACTGTCGAAAATATCTAAGAGACTACGATTTTATAACAGTTAAATTAATTGATACATACTTGAATATAGCCCTATCATGTTAGGGGATTTAAAAGGAACCATTTTGTGACAGATTAGCTGAATCAATTATTAAGTAGAAGAATTTACTTTAATCACGTTACTCAAAGAAGGTCTAATCATAGTATGGTACGTCACTGTTTGATTGCTCGTATGCATGTATGAGCCAATTTGGAGGAAAACAGTTGTGATGTGTAATACTTGGGAGTTGGGACAGGTGGATATGCAAACTTGAACTTGTCCTTTTCTTTTAGTAAAATAATAATAATAATAATAATAATAATAATAATAATAATAATAATAATAATTAGGATTAGTTGAATAATGGCAGTGCATGGAGGGGTATGTAAGTTGGATTGAAATTAATAGAATATTACACTGCTTTATGTCTCCTTTTAATGTGGTATGCCTTTTCTTTTAACCCTCAAATTATATATTCTTCAAAATTATTATGTGTAAATTAATCATGGAAATGTCTTTTTATTAAATTATTAATCGTGGAAATTTGTATTGAGAGAACTCTATTTCTTGGTTCATAATAAGAAATCATATGTCAAAAAAGAAAAGAAAATCCAGAAAATGACTAAAGCCTAGGTCCTAAGGATTCCCTGACTGCAAACTCTAGAAGACCCAGATGTGTTTATAGGGAGCAGAACGTCTTATATGTATATGAGAGTATTTGTTATTCGCACATATACTAATAGATGATCGAACGAACGAGTAAAATAAGAGATTTTGCGACCTAAAATAATAATGTAACACCCTGAGAGTATATAGGGAGGGATTATGTCGGTCTGGGCCGGGTCTAGGACAAGCGACATTTGTATTGGTGTCCATCACACCACATTCATGGTCCCAATTCACTTTTTTTAAAAATTCAACCATCAATTTTGTTTTGTTCCAATATGCTTTCATAAGTGATCATAAGTACCCCATACGAAAAGCTAGCGGCAATAACCTGCTTCCAACGTTTCTCTTCCGATTGGGTCCCTCCCTCCCTCCCCAAATACCCTCGGACCCATTGGACCCGCAAGATTCACTCATTCTATCTGCCCTTCATCATAAATGAAGAGACTTCCTACTTTCAAACTCACAAATTAATGCCCCCTATCATTTTTTTTTTGGTCGGAATGAATGCATGATTAACTCAAGTAACCTTGGAATTCAATTAGTAAAATGACGTTGGAGAAATCGAACCTCAGATTTAGTCTTAATCACTAAATCTTAACCATTTTGATCGATTATATTTGGTTCGTGATATCAATAGACATAGGGATACTGCCACTGTATTGGGATTGAGATAGACTTGCTCTAGTGAAATCCATTATGTATCGTCTTTATTGGTTTAACATTTGGAATTTTTGATGCGTCCTATATATGATTCATGGTGGGTTGGTGAAGTGAATTTGCTATTCGTAAGATAGGTGAATACCAAAATTTTATTTCCCATGTCTAAGTCATGACTTGAATGACTGCTGAGCGCACTTAAAATCAACCTTTACGTCCTGTTTTAGATAAGAAAAATGTAGCTTCGGAAACTCCTTGAAGAACTTGAAAGAAAATTCTCGTCAGGTTATGATCGATGAGTTCATTTCTCTTCGCTGGCTGTGTTCGTGTATGTACTTGAAGAAACTTTCCCCATCTTCAAATTTAAGTAGATCCTTGAAAGTTAGGAAACATATATATTTACTCTGTCATTCTTAATGTAAGTGCGACTTTTACCTTGGTTGGGGAAAAACATAGATGATATTACTGTAGGTGCTAGTAAATCAGTCAGGTATTTGGCTAACAGCACAGGTTTATACTGTCAGGTTGATGCAGTTCACTCTGCGCTAAATGCGATGGGATACAAGGACGTTGAGATAGTGGTAGCTGAGACAGGGTGGCCATACAAAGGGGACAGCAATGAGGTTGGTCCTAGCATTGAGAATGCAAAGGCCTATAATGGAGGCCTCATTTCACACCTTAGGTCCATGGTTGGCACCCCACTTATGCCTGGTAAATCCATCGACACCTACATCTTTGCTCTATATGATGAAGATCTCAAGCCTGGCCCGACCTCTGAGAGGTCTTTTGGTCTTTTCAAGCCTGACTTGTCGATGACATATGATGTTGGCCTCTCCAAGAGTAGTAGTCAGGTTTGTTTATGTTAACGTTTGCTTGTTATTTATGCTGTTATTCTCGTTTGCAAATAGTTTTATTGTGTGAGGCAAGCTCAATGAGGTTTAAGCTTCTAGTGATACATTTTTATCAGAAATAGTTACCCACATAACTAACTGGGAAGTTTAAATCATAGATCATAGAAAGTGCAGTAAAAATGTTGTCGACAACACCAAAAACTAACCATTAAAAGTACCGTTAAAACAGTCTAGATGTCTCTTGAGCCTACTAACCAATTAGCTAACTATATGTGCCCAAAACCATGCTCTGCCTCTTGTTTCTGAGTTGATATTGATTTTCTGCATTTATCAATGGTCTCTGTTAGACCACAGTTGCATCTCCACCCGCTCCATCACCGTCAGTGTTGATTCCTTCAATAACTCCAACTCCATCTATGGTTCCAACGAACCCAGCCCCATCTGCAACCCCCGTAGACCCTGCTCCAGTACTGAATCCGGCCCCAAAGGCAGCTCCAGGCACCTTGTGTTTGCCTAAGCAGGGTGTCTCGGGTTCCCAGCAGTTACAGGCCAATCAGGACAACTGCACCCAGGGCATCGTTGAGCCAAGCACGGGGCATCAAACACCAGTTCTGCCGCAACTCTCTTGCATCGGTTGGCTGTCAGGAACCATCCATGGAACTCCGATTTTGTGACGACCACAATGGTAACTTTCCATAACTCTTCTAAGCTTATTAGTATGGTCATGCATGGATTGAACATCAGGGTTCACTTTTGTTTGTTTGCTTGCTTCATATCATGAGTATTAAGAAAATGGTTATGTTCATTTTTTATCTTATCTAATATGATATGATCTGAAAACTCTTCTTCTTTGATTACTTCATATCATGAAAATATTTATGTTCATTTTGTCTTGTGTGATACTACAATGGTATAGGAGTTTCATTACTGTACGGATTTTGAAGTTTATATAAGTCATCCTAAAGTTTTCTGAGTAGAATTACGAGAAGTTGGCCAATATGAGGAGGCAAAAAAAAATCTAAGTTGCTTTTTACTAAAGATGTCTTTGTAAAAAGCTTAATTCATACCATCAATAACCATCAACTTCGTTCATTTCTTTATCTCGCCAAAATTATGATCTTAGACCAACTCTTTCAATAATATCGATTTTATGACCAAATATGGTCCATACCCGTCTCCCCCTTCCCCTTCCCCTCCCCTTCACTTTAATTTTGTTGATCTTAATCTGCTTTTTTAATGATCCTTTAAACTTGCTTTCTGTAAAGAAGAAATTGAGGGTAGCCTTTTCGTACTTATTTGGCAGGTCACAGTTCTTGTGTTTATTCTGGTGGGAGTGCCTCGTTATTTTTGAGGGATGGCGTAGATAACACTAGTAGTGGAAGATTTGATGACAAGTCATGGCGGTGGCCGGTGGTGTAAGGGCGGTAGCATATCAGGCTTGATTTCCCGAAGTTTTTGGTGGTGGTGGCGGCAGCGGAAGGACTTCAGGGTATAGTGTTTATAGCTATCGTTATATATATATATATGTACCATGTAGTTCTAAAATGTTTTTTGGATAAATTAATGTTGTAATCTCTCAAAAATAATACATATCCTCGAATCTTAATTTCTCCGCAATACTTACTACAAATTTCATTCTTCGCGGTTTTTTGAATGAACTGGATAAATACATTGAAGTGCAAGACTGTAATGGAAGTATAATATTTAACAAATTCACATAATTAAATGAGCTATTTACTTTTTATAAAATCAATTTTCAGACCAATTCGGTCAACTCTTGACTTCCGGTGACAACTAAAGTAGTAGGAGGAGAATGAACTTGGACTATGTCCAACAACTGTTCCTACGTTCTAATGATTCTATGCTTCCACAACCTCCTTTATCATCTCTTCTGGACAATATAGATTATTATCTTTAGGTGACTTTTTGAATTCACCATTGACTTAGCCAAAGTTTCCACTTTAATGTAACGTTTGGTTGTATATAAGTAATACAATCAATTTATTCTCGCAATCATAATTATATAGTTTGCAATAATTATAATTACGAAATACGTTTTCATTGTAATGCTCTTATTTAACGGAACAACAACAATCGATTCTAAAAATTAAAATGTAGGTAGTTTTATATTTTACAAACTTTTTATTGGCAAAGATATCGATTCCAAGAGATTAAGGTCTAAGGGGCAAATTTGTGCTTTGTACATGGAAATAGATTACGAAATATATTAACAAACTGAAGAACCAATATTAACATCTCCGTTGTCGTCCAGCGGTTAGGATGTCTGGCTTTCACCCAGGAGACCCGGGTTCGATTCCCGGCAACGGAACTTTGTTAACTTTTGTTTTCCAAGGTCCCACTTTAATACCTCCGACTCCGACAACACATCGCCACGTGACAAAAGTGGACCCCTCGACTAACAGTCAACTTTCCACTTCCTTTCCCGTCGTCGTCTAATCATCGTCTCCCTGAAAAACGAGTTGTCCTGTCACCCATTCTCAGATTTCTCTCACTTCTCTCTCTCTTATCCCCCCTCTCTACTCTTTAGAACCCTAATTCGTCTTATTGTTCAAAACTTGATCTTCATTGATTGCTCGTCTCTTTCTCTCTCTCTTGGGCTGACAATTTCCGCCGGCCTGACTTAGTTAGGGTTCGATTTTTGATCTTGAGGTTTAATTTCCAAAACGGCGGCCGCTTCGGCGGCGGCGGAGGGAATAGGGAAAATGTCGGTTACGGACTTGAAGGACCGCCACACTGCCGCTATTGAGCAGGTCAATTCTCTCAGAGAGCAGCTCAAGCAGCGTCGCCGCCTTCTCCTCGATACCGATGGTCTCTCTCTCTCTCTCTCTCTCTCTCTCTCTCTCTCTCTCTCTCTCTCTCTCTCTCTCTCTCTCTCTCTGGATGATCTAATCATGATGTTGTGAAATTGTTTCAGTTGCGAGTTTTGCGGCAGCGCAGGGCAAAACCCCGGTGAGCTTTGGACCGACCGATCTCGTATGCTGTCGAACTTTGCAAGGTCATACAGGGAAGGTGGTCTCTTTTTCCTCTCTTGACTTTCCTTTTCTTTGTTCAACTTTCTTAGCAAAATTTAAGGAAAGAGAGGATCAAGTTTGAGGTTTTTTTTTATTTAATTTTTTGGGTATGAAATGTCACTTTTAGTCAGGAAAGCCGGGATACTAGTTGGTGTTACTTTCCTAAATTAAATTTGAATGGGCTGTTTAATTGGGAAATTAATTGAATTAGGTCCTCCATTTTGTTGAATATGAGGTGAATTATTGACGCGAATATCAACATATAGATGTCTGTTTCTAGCAAAGCTCTTTATGCATTTGGGGTCGTACTAATGGTCTCATTAATATGGATGATTATGTTTCAAGTCGGTCCAAGAAAATGCTTGACGAGTAAATTCTTGTTTTGAATGAACATGATCAAATCATAAAGTTGACATTGTTAATGGCAAGAAGAGCAAGTAATGATGTTTTGCACCTAGGGCTCCAAGTCTCTTGCTATTCTCATTTTGTGTGATTGTTGTATCATCTACATGAAGCCTCCATGGATGATCCTCTTAGTTCATTATTGCTGAGTTTATCGAGAGGGGGCTTCTTTTCTTTTTTCTTTTTTAGGGAGGGGGTGTGGGTGGGTGTGGGGATGTTGTTGGGGAGACTTCGTTATCGGATGCCTGACCATGAGCCACGTCATTGTTCTATTGTTTGTGCACAAGTTTGTCGAATAATTTTTGTACAAAAACTGTGAATGTTTGGCGTACGGCACTTGTATCTTTTGGAACCACCGTTCTTTATATTATGATATCGAAATTAATTTTAATTTAAAAACCATGCCAGGTATATTCCTTGGATTGGACTCCTGAGAGAAATCGAATTGTTAGTGCATCTCAAGATGGCAGGTTGATAGTTTGGAATGCTTTGACAAGCCAGAAGACTCATGCAATCAAGCTTCCATGTGCATGGGTGATGACGTGTGCCTTCTCTCCAACTGGTCAATCAGTTGCCTGTGGAGGCCTCGATAGTGTCTGCTCAATATTCAACCTTAACTCTCCCACTGATAAAGATGGCAATTTGCCTGTTTCAAGAACTCTCAGCGGGCATAAGGGGTATGTGTCACGCTGTCAATATGTTCCTGGTGAAGATACCCACTTAATTACCAGTTCCGGTGATCGGACTTGCATCTTGTGGGATATCACAACGGGGTTAAGGACATCTGTTTTTGGAGGTGAATTTCAATCTGGCCATACTGCTGATGTGTTAAGGTGAGTGAGCAGCCATGTATATCCTGTTAAGCATTAAATTTCTGTGCCTACTTTTTGGGTGGTTTTAAAAAAGAATTTGTTTTAGAAGCATGTGCTTGGTTTTGCATTGATGCTAAAGGTATGCTTAAGAGATTCTGGCTGGCATTTGAAGATTTCCTTGTGTTAGACCATAAAAAAAAGGTTAAAATGTTGGTGCAAATTGAATCATAAATCTGTGATTTTTGGTGCAAAATATTGCTTACTTATAAGAGAAACAGGATATGCGTTCATTGCATGAAGCAATGCTTGAGCATTTGATGTCTTCGTTTCATTGGCATGGCCTTTTTGTTTTGATTGCATAATGGGAGATCTAAAAATAATGGTTGTAGTTGCCTTTGAATTACTCACCCTTTTTTTTCCCTATATGTTTCAGCATTTCGATAAGCAACACAGACAGTAAATTGTTTGTATCTGGTTCATGTGATGCTACTGCTCGATTGTGGGACACTCGTATTGCAAGTCGTGCTGTCCGAACATTCTACGGTCACGAAGGAGATATTAATACTGTCAAGTTCTTCCCAGATGGTAACAGATTTGGCACTGGATCAGATGATGGAACCTGCAGGTTGTTTGACATTCGTACTGGGCATCAACTGCAAGTTTACTACCAGCCTCATGGTGAAAATGAGGTTCCACATGTGACAACTATTGCTTTCTCCATATCAGGAAGGCTTCTTTTCGCAGGCTATTCGAATGGTGATTGTTATGTCTGGGATACCTTACTGGCCAAGGTATGCAGTTCTAATATGCTCTTATAACTTAATATATCTTTTGTAGTGATGCACATGTGCCATTTGTCATGCATCCGGAAGGCTTACTGCTGGCTTGATAGTTTATATTATATGGTGACTACATGAGAGGCTTAATAAAAATGTCAGGATGAGATTTGGTTACCCTTCAGCTTGTATTAGAGATTCATAGTGTATGTATAAAGTAGAGGTGGTGATCTTTTTTCTTCAAGTTTTGAGCTTTCACACATGCATTTTGGTACTGCACTACTGCTAAGCCTCATTATTGGTGCTGGGAGGTTTGTTTTTCAATAGTTGTTACTTTTTGAGATCTCAACTGTGAGCTTTGTTATGTGTGTGTTGCCTTGGTTGAACAGCTAGTGTGCAGCTACTGCTTGTATGTTCTATCTCATAATAGGAAGAGGTTGCAATATTCTCAATCTCATACATGCGGATTAAGGGTTTTTTTTTTTTGGGTTTGACTTTTTTGGAACCCGGGGGAGGTGTTTGACGCATAGTGTTAAGTGTTGGCCAGCCTTGAATCAAGAGATTTTATTTGCTGTGTGTATTTCACTTCATTATGATTATGCTTCTAAGACTACTAGTGCCTAGTTGCAGCAACTACTTTTTACTCCAAGTCTAATACTTATGTTCTTGTTTGCATGATTTTAGCGATTTATGTATATGCTAAATCAAATTTATGCTTGTTGCCTTAGGTGGTGCTTGATTTGGCATCTCTGCATGACTCACATGTGGAAAGAATCAGTAGTTTGGGCTTGTCAGCTGATGGGAGTGCGTTGTGTACCGGCAGCTGGGACACAAACCTGAAGGTTAGTTCATCCTATATGCATTCCTCTATGTTACTGTAAACTGGAATGAGAAGGAACCTAATTTTGCTGAATCGAATGTGCTGGGCTTCATTTGTTATGTCCAAACTTAGTTTACAAATACTGGGCAGCTGGTTAGATTGTGAATAAATTACTTATCACTCTCTGTTGGATTGTTCAGATCTCATTGATCTCATGTTTGGTAGGCAATAATGTAATGTAATTCAATGCGATAAAATGAGTGTCGATCTATTTTCTTGTATTGAGTACATTGCATTGCATTACATTGCACTCTACCAGCTTTAACATGTGTGTGACACCCTTGGCTACAGTATCTGGCATGTCTGTTTTCATTTTATCTGCAAAGATGCATCAGTTTCCCCATATCCTGACAGCCAATTGACATTTTGAGTATGTGATAGCTAGTGGACGGTAAATGAACTTTTTGAATCTTAGCTTAATAGTTGCTTCATGGTCCCTGCAGATTTGGGCTTTTGGAGGACACAGACGAATCATATAATATGTGCCAACGTTTTGGTTGCTCCTTCCTAACAGTCACCCTTCTTTTCATTCTGCTCTGTAGTCTTTTGTAAATTACACTTATCATGTGCTTTTTCTTTTCTTGTTATCTTTATTGTCAATGCTAATCTATTCTCAGATGTTTTGGCAGCTATTCTTAATGTCGAAAATTGTATACTTTCTGCATTTAAGTCGTGAGTATTCTCTGGCTCCCACTTGTGTCTAAGTTTCCAGAATCTGAATCTTTGCTGTGAATACATCTTTTATCTGAGGGTGACCCCTGTTTTGTTGTCAGTATTTTCCTCTGCTTCCCTGCCTTTTCTCCTTCGGTTTTTTTGGGGGGTAGCATTGGATGTTGACGAATTTCGATGAGGTCAAAAAAAGGCTATTTCAGGGGCCCAGTTACCCTTGCCAACCATTTTCTTATCACCTTATCATAACTTCCCTCGATCAAATCTCCCTCATCCTCATTTGAGTTCTTACTGAATATTAGACATGCTCCTTTCCCTTCACAATCCAAAACCCATAGCGTGCCTCTCCTCCCACCTTCAACTTTCAGGCCATCGTTCTCTCTCTCCACCTCCACCCTATGTGCTCCGCTTTCGCACAGCATACCGTGAGAAACTAAGCTACCTGAGAAGCCTCGGTATCATAGACTCCAATCCCAAAAACCCCAACACCCCCACCCATGAAACTCTTGATCAAATCCTCACCATCATAGACTTCCTAAAAACTCAGGGCTTTTCAGATAAAGACATCCCAACACTGTCTTCTGCCTGCCCTAAACTATTCTCTTCTAGCCTTGAACCAGCTGACATTGCCCCGGTTTTCAGATTTTTGGCTGCTGATGTTGGGGCCTCTGCTCAAGACTCTTGTGGTCTCATTCTTTACTGCCCTGAGCTGCTGTTCTCCAATGTTGAGTACTGCTTGAAGCCAACGCTACGCTTCCTCAGAAATTTAGAGCTTCAGAAACTGAACAAGCCCACTAATCTCAATGCCCATCTCCTAAACACGCGTGTTAGCAAGCTCGAGTCAAAGGTTAAGTTCTTAACTGATATTGGGATTACGGTTGAGGAGTCCATAAGGGTTTGTGCTCGGTTGCCGGCGATATTTGGTTACAGCATTGATAACAATTTGGGGCCAAAAGTTGAGTTCTTGGTGGGAGGGATGGATAGAAGTATCGAGGAGCTTGTAGAGTTTCCACAGTACTTTGCGTATAGCTTGAGGAGGAGGATAGTGCCTAGACATATGCATTTGAAACAAAGAGGTGTCCATATTTCTTTGAAAAGAATGTTGCTGTGTGGTGACCAAAAGTTTTATGCTAAGTGGAAATGATATATTTTTCTTAGTCTCCATGTTGAAATAGTGACGAGTAAATTTTTAAAAATTTTGAATTAATCATCACATTAGTTGTTTAAGTAGAGGTTAATTTGAAATATTTAAATTAATCATCGCATTAGTTGTTTAAGTAGGGGTTAATTTAAAATATGTAGTTACGCTTAAAAGGTCAATCTTTCAGTACTCATACTCAATAGATTCTTCTGTTTCCCTGAACCACTATTACACTAGGGCTATCTTATCAACACAAAATTTCACGTGACTGTTATAACCTTTCTATTACAAAAAGTGCAACTTATGATCCATATAAAATTTATCTGAATTTATTAACATTAAAAATTTTGTACGTTTCAGTTTATGTATCTGAGATGACGGGAGTGGGGAGGGGGAGATAACTGAACCCGAAAAAAAGGAAAACCCATAGAAATCTTAGTTAGTTTATCAAATTTACCCTCAAGACTTTACATTCCAATATTTACCTATTTTAACCAAATCAAACAAAAGCAAACGTAGATGTAGAGTTGCAGACCACAACAAGCCCTTAGTATAGATACCCAATACCTGTAATCAAATCAGGACTGATACAAATGTTTGATAAGCACGGCACCTTACATTTTTGCAACATATTACCAGATACGGTGCAGAAATTTGCAATAGAACAAATTCAGTATATTTATTTCATTAATGACGTATGAATGGGAAAGCATAAAATCGAAAGGTTACACATCTACAAAAAATTTCAGATAATGAAAGCTACGGGCTCACACGTCCTAGTGCACATCACTCGGTACTGGCCAACTGCGAACCGGACTAAGTAGATCCGAGCAGTATAACCTCGTCACGAAGAACATTGCCAAACTCAGAAAGATTATGTAAACAGTTTCCTCGGGTAAGCCTTGCGTTGTGTGGGAAGTTCACATTTCTCTACAAATTGCGTATTTGCAGTTGCAAAAATGGCATTAACCAAACACAACCATCAGCCGCTAGCAACAATTTCATGGATAGTGTCACTGACAGATTCATCCTCTGATCTAACGGCAAGCTTCATCGCTACTTCTCGGTTTGCATCAATACCAAATTGCAACCGAACGAGAACCTTTACGTTGCCTATGAATACACCAGAGAGCAGGCAGGTGTGTGATCGGGAATTGCTTGGGACCACCTCGGTACCCTAAGTCACACACGTGGGACAGAGTTAGCAGCATTCAGATTTTTCAATATGCTCCGGTACCAAAAACAAGAATAGAGCAACAGAAAAAGAACTTATTAATGGAAAAATGCCCAGGTCATGAATCAGATTCAGATATCATCCCTTGTAGAGGGTTTATAGGACGTTCGGACCATTGACTAAAGTAAATAACTTCTATAAGAAGAAAAAATTAGGGTTAAAACAAAGTTCTTCCTCATTATCTCCCTAGCCAACTTCTGAATATATAGTTATTGACCAAAACAATCTAATCGTTTCCTTCAAGCTCTCATAGATCGGACAATGCGGATCTGGTCAAATATAATATTAAAGGCAGACGGCTAAAATAAAACCATTTCAGCAGGAAAAATCTCCAAGTTGGTTCATTTCATGTTAGCTTACCTCGCAAGGTTGCATGCCAAGAAGGTCAATTACAGCATTAACTGCTTCAGCCAAGCTATCCCTTGGGCCCAGGCCATATTCATCCACTCTCTCAAAGTCGGGGCCTATGGTTTCCCAAGCATTTCTGAAGTTAGATACACCCACTTTCAACATGTAATCTGCTGCCACAACTTCCAGGTCTTCAAGCTGGTATTCATCTTCCACACCATCCTCCTCCACCTCACCACTAGATGGATCAACCTTCACAAACACACAAACAAATGAATAGAAGTCATGCACTACAGAGGTGATATGATTATATCAACCAAAGTGAATGATTTTCAATCACCTCAACAAGCAATAATAATATGATAGCAACCAGCACAGGGGGAGGGATTGGTGGAATAGGAAGATGGCACCAACATAATAAGCTAAAAATCTCAGTCCATATATCTAGAAGTTGAATCTTGCTGGAAAGAAGAGACAATATCTAGAGTACCAGCAGTTTATAGATGCTTACAACATCACTGGAGAAGGGAGATCTACAGATCAATAATCATCCAGAAAGTCAAAAGGACCTCTGGGTATTACTATCAGCACTTCAACCCAGAAAAATAAACATTGGTAATTGACAGATTATCATATGAAATTTACGCATCATATTACTTAACAAAGAAAAACACAGTAGTAACTAAGCTAAATAGCCATTTACCTCCTTGACAATAAATCTTAAAACATTTGAAAATTTTCCAACAGCAGGTACTCCCTGAGGCTTCTGGAAGCCCACAAACGTCTGTCCAGGGGAGTCATATGGAAGTGAGCTAAGAGGCTTGGCTGCTACTTCAGCAAATTCCTCTGCTTCAAAAGCGTCCACAATAACAGTGACCTGGTCATAACAATGCAACAGTTGTTAAACATTTATCAGAACTAGAAACAAAAGAAACCATTTCTTGCAAATAGGGGGCCTTACATTTTCTAGCAGTTGCTCTGGGATTGTGTTAGTGCAGTTGTACTGGAACACAATATGTCCATCAAATATGTGTTTGACAACATTAACTGCATACTCTGTCTCAGCTTCAGTGAGCTCCACAGGAGCTGAAGACTGGCAAATCAGGAGAAATATGTCAGTCAAAGAAACCTTATTAAACAATTGTTCGTATAATATACAACACCATGAAAAAGGTTTCCCAACTGACCTTGAAAAGCTTGCCAAAGGCTGAAAATTCTGGAATAGAGGAAAGTAACTTTTCGTAAGCATCAGCCCCTGATGAAGGGCCACTTGGAGGAGCACCCAACCCGGTTGGTTTCTTGTTTGTTGATTTCTTCTCAGCAAGAGGTTGAGACTTGACCTCCTTGGGTACACTGTTGATGTCAAATGGTGCTTCCGAGGGCTCCTGCATTCATTATTTAAAAATTAAAAAACACCCATGAGGTCACTGGACTCCATGACAATTAAAGGGACAGAGATGTCAACTACAATACTTACATAATTCTTCAGACTGGTCTCCAGATTGGACAGTGGGACGTCGAGAGATCCAAATAAGAATTCCTTCACATCTTTGTCAGTTTCAACAATTTCATCGTCACCTCCAAGCATAGTCAAATAAAGGGTTGCCCTATCACGAACCTGCAAATTAATTCATGTAATCAGCTAACAGAAGAAAAGGTTGGGGATTGATTCACATTGATATGCCTTTTTGAGGCTTGCCTTTGAAACAATTACAGAAATTCATCCTGAGTAGATCTAGACATGGAATGTCTAGAAGTAATAACATGTAGGACAGTGGCAAGTCTCGTATGTCACATGCAACAAGCGTATAGCTTGCTGTACAAAGTATTAGTCGCCTTCAACACCAAGATATCAATGCCATTAAGTACTTTGTTATAGTGAAAGAATGCCCACAGTACACACGTAAAACCTGTATAAATTTCTAAAAGTCTAACATAATCAAACATGATTACCTCATCATCACTGTCAAACAAGCAGCGTCTCAAAAGAGTGAAAATACGAGGCTGCATGAGAAAAGTTGGTGCTCATTAGTTGCTTACTAAATCACCAAAACACATATTATACAGGAGAACCTAGACAATACCTTCAATGAATCAACCATGGCAGCAAACTTGGCTAATGTGCTCACAGCACTGGCTCTAACAGTGGCATTCTCAAGAATTACCCTGTTATATATGTAGCGTATGTATTTGCTGGGATCTGATGTCTTTGGTCCCTCAACACCCAAGAAATGCAGAATCTGGGTGCACCAAACAGATAAATCAATGACAACTAGTAGATTAAGCAAGGACCAATTACTTAAGAAGCAAATAATTTTTTTAAACATAATAACATTGGCAATTAGAAAGACAGATATTTCACCTGAGTGGAAAGATACGTAAATTCACAGTCCTCAATAAATTCACAAAGATGCAGAAGCCCACTTTCTTTTGCATCTGGAATGTCCCTAATAACAATCACTATGGAGTCAACAATTGCCTTCTTATACTCAAAACCCCTTCTTCCCTAAGAATGTTGCTTAGGAAGTTCATCCTGAAAACAGAAATGTGGCAGCCACAATTAGCCATCACTGATTGTAGACAAGATATCCAGCAACTTATTTGAAGAGAAGAAGCCATGCAGCAGCTATCCACAAGACTAGAATAGTTGATTGACTTACAATGATCTGTATTTCAGGGGAAACTTAAGGCACAGAGATCTAATGGCATCAACAACAACAATCTTAAACTCATCTGCAATGTCTGACATGAAGTTTGTGATCTGCTTCATGAGACGATCTACACTTGACTCATTGCCAGTTTTCAAAAGTGTTGTGATAGCAAGAGTAGCAATGCTTCTATTCTGATCAGAAATCAGGCTTTCCATGTCAATGTTGCAATTTGTCACCGCCATCGGATGTGTCATTGCCACCTGCATAGTAACAAAGGACATGATGTATGAAAGATTCAATAGAAGTTCAAAAAAAGAGTTGTTCTATGATGCATATTAAACAAGAATGATGCCCTTAGATGTCCATTTACAATGTTTGCTAAAAGTATCACATAGGAACCCAGCCACGAAAGAACCAAGAAATAAAAGGGAAGACTATCGAGTCAATAAATCTGCCTCGAACAACAGGATCAACACAAACAACAGTGTCTTATGAAATAATCTGTGTATGTATAGCTGTGCCTGTACAATCTACAGAGTTCCATCAAAAAAGGGGAAGGGGTTACAAAGTTATAGTCTCCCACATGCATGGAAACTGGTAAGAGATCCAGAGAGAGTAGTGGAACATCAGCCTTATTAAACCACCCAAAAGGAAGAGAAGGGGGCGGGGGGGCTTTGGCAAAAGTATTACCTAACCACGGCTTAGACTATAGAGGACAGAAAATGATAAAAGTATCAGCTATAAGGCACAGAAGAGTAATGGGCTCTAAAACTAAAAGCAGCTACCTTATTCAAGGTGCGAACAGCCGCAAACCGGAGAACAGGCTTCGAAGAGCTCAGAAACAGTTGTAAAACAGTGATTGCTGGAGTCAATTCCCGACTTGTAACGCCATTTAGTTCAGTAATTGCTCTTGCAGCCTCAAAGATGACCATTTCTGCCTTGTGACGAAGACAACCTTCAAGGTATTCAAAAATGGGCGGTCACCTGTTTGGGTGTTTCCTGACTCCTGAATAATCTGGATAGCCAGATAAGTAAACAAACCTTGTATTTGATAAAGAAGAAGAGCTGTACTAAATAGATAGCACTGTAGCACAAGATATGCACCTGACTAATGTAACGAATCAAGAGACACTGTGCCAATGGTGAACGCACGGCTCCTCTGGTCAAGTTTGACACAAGCTTGCTCACAGCTAAACGATCATTCTGCCTTATCTGCAAAACATATATATATATAAAGCATAGCTTCTAGATACTTTCTTGCACTAGGGGTAAGGTCATATAATCTCCATATAAGCTGAACACCATGCCGACCCCAAAATATTCTTAAAAGAATTCACAAAATGAACTTCATGTGAATGATTTATTAATCAAATAGTTTAATTACTTATCATGCTTGAATTTAACACTTTCTGTTATGCATGTACATAAGAGTTTCTGGTTAGGACGCAAAATGCTCCACCTAATAAACATACAAATCAAAATATCTTGTCCATAGATTGTATTCTGCACAAGAATCCAAAGCATAACCAAGGTGCTCTCTTGAATCTGCATACTCACTCATTCGTTCCAATGAAACATAACATGTACTACATCTGATTGAGGAAGAAGTATTAAAAATCAAACTAAAGGCATAGTACCTGGTGTAGCAGAGCCAGAGCATGAAATTGTACAAGAGCAGCACGTGATTGAACAGCTTCTTGCACCTCATTACTCCATCTTCTCACTATCTCAGGGTTTGTCTGGCATAACATGAAAATACATAGATCAATATGCAAACTTAATCACTGACGTAAAAACATTTGTACGTGAAAAATTCAATACCTGGAGCAAATGAATACCACTAACTAGAGCAGCACTAGCAACAACAGGATTCTTATCAACAATAGCTTGTTTCAGATATCTTTCAATCTGTGTAAGAAGTGTTCCATCAGTGATCCTACAAAGTACACGAATAGCATTTGCCCGGTACATATCAGTCTTGCTGTTCATGTCCTTCATTAACGAGCTCGTGACGATAATAACCTTCAAACATAGGGCAATAATTGTCAGAACCAAAATTCTTACATCACATTCTGATTCCATCATGACGTAAACTATATTATAGAATCAAAATAGCAAGCACCAGGCCTCAACCTCATCAGCTGAAGGTGAGAGCTCCTTTATCATCAAATAAACCATTCTTCTCAATCCGGTATCTTTCGACTGGAAAAGTTTGGTGACAGAAAAGAATACTTCTGTAGCTTCAACCTAAATCAGATCCCATTACAAAATCTTAGGTTATTTGATAAAATAATACACACTTAATCGAAAATTCAAGTTAAGTTCAAGACAAATTTCCCGATAACAAGGTCTGAACCTTTGTGAATGTCTCTCCTTGGTTTAGCAGGTATAGAAGCTTTGTAATGACCTGGAAATGCGAAATAGTACGCAAAAAATCAACAAATGCGGAATCTAATACAACAAAATCTCCTCACAAATTTATGAACAAAATAACCTGAGAACATCTTCTGGGATCAAGTTGAGGATCATTGAAGACCCGAGCTTCCTGAAGGACAGCCCCCTTCTCGATCCCCAGAAAGGGAGAGTATTCAGCTGCGACAACAAATTCAGATCCAATTATCCGTACGTTTCACGTTGATTTGCACATCAAAATTCGACCAGATCTAACCTAGATTAGAGTAAGCAACATTCGACTTGATTGTAACAAAATGTAGGCACTAAAATGCAAGCCCTAACTCAGGAGATCCGGCATTTCGAAACGACTGATCATAAATCATGATACTATAACTGTTCCAGAAAATCTTCACGAATTCTTCCAAAATTGAAATGCGAAAAACAAAGAAGCAGTTTTAGCGATAGGTGGTAGAGATTGTGTACCTTCATCATCGCGATCGTCATCTTTCTTTATCAGAGGCTGCGCCATTGCTGAATCTCTCTCTCTCTCTCTCTCCCCCTCTCTCTAGACTGGAGGGAAGCTTGTAACGGAAATTACAACAGACGGATCGGAATCGGATCTCTATTCTATCACCTCTGTGAATTTACACTGTCTCTCTCGCTTTCTCAGCGGAACTCTGTGTTTGGACTCGGAAATCCGGGTCAGGAACGGGAGAAAATTATTTTCATTTGATTTTTTTACTTCGTTCCTTTTTGGGTCGGAGGAGGCAAATAAACCCAAGTTGGGGCTAAATCAGCCTCGATTCTCTAATACAGAAAATTCGGGCCCAAGAACCGTTAGAGATTCAATACTTGTACTGTGGATTCAATTATATTAATACAATTTAGAGAACGAAATTTAAGGACGTTAAAATAGGATATATATTTTAAAAAATTAAAATAAAATATAATATAATAACTTTAATTTATAAATTTTGGGTCCATAATATAATTTATATTAGGAACTGATTCACTTCCCTTGACTTTCGCGCAAAATAAATAACGTAGAGCTAGTAAATTATTGTTCGCCTATATTATCCGAATATTTTCGTCTGAAAAAACTCGGGTATGTTTATTAACTTCTTATTTGAATTTTAAATTTTTTATACATTTATTTTCTAAACTTAAATTTGGACCTGTCCAATTTATACATCCGACAAAAACCGAATATCAATCGAACCCATTTTATTAAAATTCTAAACATCGTGGAATTTGTTCGAATTAAAAGGTTTGATCCAACCTTAAAAATTTTCTCCATTAGAAAATGAGTCTCCGTGCTGGAGAGGAGAGTCATCTCAGGATTACCAAGGCTACCTTGGTTTCACTCCTCTGTTAAACCCTAATCCCTTTTATTAATTACTTATAATTATTATTAATTTTTTAACAGTTTTTAAATTGATATTAAATTGTTTCTAATAATTGTCAAAATGTGTTAATACAAACCCCATATTCATCATGGATTCGTGGTGTATCTTGACCGCATTTTAATCGTTATGAAATAAATAAATAAATTGCTCGAGTGTTGAAATAATAATTTGTCGATATTTTTAAAAATTTATCAACATTAACTTGTTATTACGTCATTAACTACAATCAAATAATGCTTACTCATTTGGCACTTGATTATATATAATTAACAAGTAAAATTTCACACAGTGGCATTAAAAACAAGTACTTATAGAGAAAAAATACACACGCGCGCGCGCATTGAAAATATAAACTATCAGATACCGATCATATAAATTATCAAATATCAGTCATTGTTCAAAATTATGGGAAAAATCATATGACATAATATATGCCCTCATGCTCATACCCACCAAATTTGTCTCATAAAGAGATTTCATTCTGATGTTATTGGCCACAACCATCGACTTCTTACAAGGAGACAGATAAATTGCGCAACATTTTTTTGCACTGACGGCTACACATATATAGCGCACGGCCGTGTAACACAAAGGAAGCCAATCACTTTGTCCACCTTGTCAGTTTATTCATCTCTCAAAACTCCAAATTCATCTACCAATTTAACTTACCGTCTTAGATACGCCACTAGAATCAGTACTTGAGCTGGAATATTCAGTGCTATCGAGTACTGCTCTTCTGAACTTGTTCATGTCATTGTTGTACGCCGCACTATCGTAGTCGAAACTACCGCCGTGGTTCATCGCACCGGTCTTCACTGGTTCATTTAGTGAATCTAATGACATGTCACCTTCTAATGCCCGTACAATCTGTTTTACCGACATTTTACACCAAAATTAAGTTAATCAATTGAAATACAGAGAATTTGAGTTCATCAGTTACATAAATGTAATCGTCTTTCATTTTTTAACCCTGAATAGAATTTCATTGAAAATCTACATAGACTTATTTTAATTTATTTTTTGAAATAAAATTTTCTAATTTATTTTAATTAGTGTCAAATCACTCAATTAGTGTATATAAAATAATTGACAATTTATATATACTAATTCGTCAAGTATGAGGTTGGACACCTGACTCATTTTAGGACGCCTTTTTCCCGACTGCCTAGTGGCAGCACCGGCACAAGCAATCAAACGTGTCATCTCTTGTGGATCGAATTGGCCTTCCAAGCGCGGATCTACTAACCCATCAAAAACTCCTTCCTCCAATGCCCGTGGAATTAAAGGTTTTGCCTGTAATTAAATGAATCAGATTAAAAAAATTAATACTTCATCCGTGATTAAGACTGAAATATTGGATAGATTAGATTTTAGATTCGATTCTTCCTCAATAAACTTTACATTATAAAGTGATATATATTAAGGGTATATAAAGTAATTTTTGAATGATAATGATAATCATATGATTACCCGGAAGGAGTGGGAGTTATGACGTAATTAATAAAGTATACTAACCCAGTCCACCAAGCAATCTTCTTCATCAGCATTAGGATCAATGGGACGTTTTCCGGTAACCAATTCCAAGAGCATAACCCCAAAAGAGAAAACATCAGACTTCTCAGTCAATTTGCCACTTGCTGCATATTCTGGTGCCAAGTACCTATATATGAATCAAAAAATAAAAGAAAAATATTAATTCAAGAGTACATGCAAGCAACGTCTAATCTAGGATTCCATAAAAATACATTATTTTATATATGAAAAATTTACTTATTCTACATTTTATAACATATTGAAAATATAAAAATATTTCCAAAAGTTAATATATATATACAAGTTTATTTATGTATGAATTGATAAATGTGCCAGTTTAAAGTGAACGTATTATTGGACAAAAATTCAGTTAAAGTATGAATATTAATGATAAAATTGAATTTACGAACTTTATATTTCACGATTCTTACCCAAATGTTCCCATAATACGTGTTGATACATGAGTGTGGTTGTCATTAGAGAGCTTAGCCAACCCAAAGTCAGCCACCTTGATTAATGATTAAGAGAAAATCCATTAACTAGTTATGAATGTAAGATTAGATCCAAAGATGGAAATGGAAAAAAAAAAAATTAAAAATGCATTAAGAGTAGATATTCCAATGAATTACTGTGCAAACCTTGGCATCGAAACTGTTGTCAATCAGAATGTTTGCACCTTTGATATCCCTGTGAATAATGCGTGGATGGCCTGCAAGATTCAACCGTTACACATCAATATCTTCACAACTTATTCGCCAAGAGCAAAAATGTCATTGTTATATTATATTAGCTATGACACTTACAGTCTTCGTGGAGATAAGCCAATCCTTTTGCAGATCCAAGTGCAATCTTCATTCTTGTAGGGAAATCCATAACTGGTCGATCTTTGCCTACACAATTGTGTATATACTATGGTCAAAAAGATAAAAATTAAATTCGATATGGTATGTATGCGATAATGAATCATGCATACATACTTATTGTAGATCGTTCATTTGCTCAATTCAGTCAAATTGACACTACTATAGTTATTCCTAGCGATTATTTTCACGCAAGTTCGAATATATGAGGAAAACTCCATCTACTTATATGTCTGCTCACTAGGTCTATTCTAACACTAGAGGTCCAATAAGCTGCCAAATTTACGATTGTTTAAAAAAAAAAAAAAAGAAGAGCAAGAATATGTACCATAAAGATGATACTCAAGAGTCTTGTTGGGGATAAACTCATAGACAAGCATCCTTTGGCCACCAGCAATGCAATACCCGACAAGGGACACCAAGTGACGATGGTGCACCCTACTAATGATCTCTACTTCAGCTTGGAACTCTCTCTCTCCTTGCCCACTGCCGGACTTGAGGCTCTTGACGGCTATCTCCTTGCCATTAGGAAGCACCCCTTGTGCACGAACCCGAACCCACCCTGGCCGATGAGGTTAGCCTGGGAGAACCCGTTGGTGGCTGCTGCCAGCTCGTCATAGGTGAAGGTGCTCTTATTGAACCCTAGGGACGGAGGAGGCGGGGAGGCATGACAGGCCCGGCTGGCCCCGAGGAATACTGGCCGGTGCTGGCCATCTCGGAACTCATCATGTTCGGAGGCAGAGGAGGCGGCATGGCTGGCCCCCAGTGCTGTTGCGAGGACATCGCAGTGGCGCCCGAGTAGTTGTTCCCCATCATTTCTTGCTTGTTTCCATGCCATCCCGTGTTGTTATTGTTGTAATATTGTTGCGCTAACCAAACGAAAATTACAAGAAAAAAATGAATTGCTTATAATTCAAGTTTAACTAGGTCACTAAAATCTTATTCTTTATTTTAAATTTTAGATAATAAAAATCAAATCTAAATAGATACTATGTACCATTGTCACAAAACATTGAATAGGTAACAAAATATAGGTTTCATAATTTTCAATCATAGTCATACTGAATAACTGGTATAGAACAATATCATAATTTGTGATTGATGTAAGACGTACGAAGTAAGAATATGCATAGATTTTAACGACAAAAAAAAAAAGAATAGGAAAATAAAATCACATATGCTTTTGCATATAAAAAATGGAAGTTCCTAAATCTAAAACTAAAATAATTTTATAAGATTAATAAAATTTAGATGTGAAGAATATTATTTTATCGACAATATTGGCATTATGAAAGTAAAGAAAATGGACTTTGAAAGACTCGGATGAATCATGAAATGCCATGCATGCATGCATGCAAAAATCAAAACTATGATGAATCTGATGAAAACAGTGCACTGTTGATATATATGATGCGTTGTTTGAATTCATATTAGAATTTCTTACCGTTTTGATCGTCTGGGAAATATTTCATGGAGTCAAACCGTTTATCTTTCTTCTTCTTCCTCTTACACAGACATACACAAAGGATAACTATTAGAATCAATAACACTCCACCACCTATCACAACACCAGCTATTACACCGGAATTCAGTCCGTTCGAAGACTTCGACGCCGGCGAATTGCCACCATTTAGTGCATGAGGCGGCGGCGTAAACATTGGCCGCCCGGAGTTTCTCGGCGGCGATGGTGGTGATGGAGAATTGTTCGACTGCGAAGGCCGGTTGTTGTCTTGCTGCGAACGCGGGTTATTGTTGCTGTTTCCATTATGGGAATTGGAATTTGAAGGAGAGTTATTGTTGTTTCCGTTATTGGAGTTGGAATTTGAATTTGAATTCGGAGGAGAATTGTTGTCGTTGTTTCCATTATCGGAATTTGGAGGAGAATTATCGTTGCTGTTTCCATTACTGGAATTTGGTGGAGAATTGTTATCGTTTCCTTCATTGGAACTCGGAGGAGAATTATTCTTGTTGTTTCCATTTTTGGAATCTGGAGGAGGAGAATTACCGTTGCTATTACCACTAGAGTTCGAATTTGCCTCCTGGCCATTGTTCGACTTCTGATCATTGCTCGATCCCGAATTTGAATTATTGTTCGAGTTGGATTGATCTGATTGACCATCTGAAGAACGCTGTGATGGGGGCGACCCATTACTTTTCGAATTCGAATCATTATCCTCTGAATTCGAGCTAGAATCCGAACTATCGCCGTTAGAATTAGAATTATTGTTCGAGGGTGAGGGCGAATCCGACGACGGCGAGGACTGGCTATCCTTCTTCGAAACCGCCATGGCTACCCTCCTCTCTCTCTCTCTCTCTCTCTCTCTCTCTCTCCCTCCCTCTCGCTCTCCCCTCTAGCTGAATGTAATTAAGAATGATAAGGGATTATATTAGCCTTAAACTTGATTATCCCACCTCTTCTCCGACCGATTGATGGTCTGGCCCCTGAAATTATACACAGAAAAAAAGCACGTGATGAATTACTCTAATTAAAAAAGATTAGCTGTGTGATTAAAGTTGAATAAATTGCTTAAGTGGGGAGAGAAATGGAATTAATTAATGGGAGAAGGATGAGAGTGAAGAGAGAGAGAAAAAGGGGAGAGAGAAATAGAGAGAGGGGGGAGAAACCTGTGGGCGAAGGGCAGACGGATTCTCAAACGAAATTGGGAGTAAAAAGATTAGTTGAAGCAAAGAGGGTGACAGAGAAACGGGCAAAGGTTTGTCCTTCTCCATTCAGCTCCTACGTAATAGGGCATTCACAGATTGTGTCCTCTCGTTTTTCATTAACTTACTATTTTAGTACGTGTCGTTAATTTCGTCACCTCATGCATAATATTGCAACATGTAAACTTCAAACTCTATGATTGGTTGTGAGCTAATTATTACTTACATATCGATAAATGATTAATTAACAGCTTGTATTTACACTATCGTATAACTTTAGTGATTGAACGTAGTTTTAATTTATAGTATATATAATATAAAAATAATAATTTAATTTAAATATCACCTCAAAATTAACTAAGGTCCAAATCAAACTCAATTTACTTTATTTTTCTTCTTCCAATTTTTTATTTCTTTTCAAAATATTTGTGGTGAAATAAATTTGCCAACCCTTTTCCCCCTCAAAAAAATAATCCAAGATATATCTAAAATAGCATTATCTTTAGTTTAAATGAAACAATTTTATAAAGATAAAAAATAAAATAATTTTTAATTTACGGACACATAATATGTGAAGCTTGAGTAGTTAGCAAGTCGTTTGTTATGTGGGGTGATAATTCACTATTAGTATGAAAATTATTTTTGGGAATGATAGTATTAATTGATTTATAAATCTCCATCACCGTTGTTTGACGTGTGAATGTTTAACGCGATAATATGACAGGGAATAAGTTAATATTGCTGTTAAATAGTTTTATATTCCACATCCCATATGAAAATGACTTTTAATAATATACGATTTCTATTTATATTTTCATTCTCCAACTTAATCTCAATCTCACATACCAAATTTTAAAAATATGTTACCTCCTCTTACGTTTTTCGTTCTCGAATTTAATTAATTGTAAATATTATTAATAACTTAATCAATTCCAACCAGATAGAATGAAATACTTATTGTGAAAAAAAAAGAAAAAAAATGCTGTACTTATCAATTTAGACCTATATAAAATATTTCAATTATATGCCTTATAGTAAACGTTTATTTTATTTATTTTTTGTGTTTTTGAAGTAGAGGTGCACGAACTTTTGGGATCAGTATCGTCACTACTCACTACAGATTTGTGCGTCTAGAAGGGTCTACTTCTAGGTGACCAGCGCGTACTCTCTCTATCTCTCTCTTCGCGGCGCATCCGGCACGCACACTCTCTCTCTAGATCGGCTCAAGTGCGGAAGCCAAGCTGAGGATGCCGTCCCGTCGGAGAACACTCTTGAAGGTCATAATTCTCGGAGATAGCGGGTTTGTACTCTTCACCTCTCTCTTACTTGCTCCTTTGATTTCTAGGGTTCTAGGCCAAATTCCTTCCCTCAATTTCATGTATACTTCATTTGATTTGAGAAATTGAGGTCGATTTGAGCCTTTTTGAAAGAATTGTGAACTTATGCTCCGTCTCACCCCCTTTAATTATCGTGTTCTGTTTGGTGAGGCTGATTAATTATTGCCGGAGTTTGTTTTGAGCGTAATTTGTAGATTCACCAACTAATTTTTGAAAATGTACTTCCCAAAGTGATAAAGAATTGCATTATTAAACTGGACGGATGGAGTTTAGTATGGGGAATTTTGATGAGCTTTGATCGATAGGTACTAATATTCGAGGAGCCATTATAATTTAATTTGTGTTTTAGAAAGAAGCTGCATAGCATTTGCATTTAAGAGGTGTGAGAAATTTGCTTAAAATTAAATTATATGCAGCTGGAGGCCTGTAAAATGATATCATATGAAGTTGGAAAAATGTTGTAGAAATGCTAAATTAAGTTGAGAAAGTTATGAGTTGGATTACCGTAGCTATAAGATAACAATTCAGTGATTTTTAGTTCATGAGTGGTTTTCAGGGTCAATGGTAGCTGTAACGATGACCAGACTTGAACAAAACAGGAATCTGACCTCATAATGTGTTCGCATGGTTATGGCTGCCTACTCCTTGATCTCTCCACACCTTTAAGGTGGGGGCGACATTGGGTCTTGTTGTTGTTGCAACTAAAAAATCTTCATTCGTGAACCTAGGAGGAAGTAGAGGAAAACTCTGTTCCATGCTATTTCAGAATACTGAATGAGATGTTATTAGCTTTAGCAAGTAGCTAACCACATTTATGGCATTATGAAACACTACTCAGATTAGCTATGAATCTTAACAACAAGGAGCAGATCAACATAGAAACTAAATTCACGGTCAAAGTCCATCATACATAAACAATTTAAGTTATAAAAAGTGTGAAATGGATAATTAGCAAATTAATTTAGAATGATGTGTTGTGTCTGTAAGGACCAAGAGATTTGATATCCTGTTATGTATTGAGGTGCCGTGATTCGGCAAATGCATAAGCCTATGCAGACCACCAAGTACTTGATTTGTAAATTTTACCCCTTTCTCCATTCTTTTCTTCATCCTGCAGCTCATTTGTTTATTTGATTTGAATTGCAGAGTAGGGAAGACCTCTTTGATGAACCAGTATCCTTGTTTCTTTCTTGTGAACTAGAGCGATCAATGGTGCTACATGTCATTTTAGGAGGGATGTCTCAACTATCATTGATGTGCTTGTGCTGGTTACTCTCTGTTCCCAAACTGTTTGCCTTAATCTTGTTTGATTAGATATGTAAATAAGAAGTTTAGCAGTCAATACAAGGCCACAATTGGCGCTGATTTTTTGACCAAGGAAGTGCAGTTTGAAGATCGGCTTTTCACTTTGCAGGTTTGTATGTGCGTAACTTACTTGATGAAGGAGTTTGGCTTTGAAGTTATGATTCTGATGTGTAGTTCAACAGGCTTTACCTTATAAAAACCAGTCGTCTATACAATAGTTGTGGAAATCCATTTGCAGCTTTGATAGGTAAATTTGATGTGCTTTAGTTTCTTCATTCATTGTGACCAGTGGCAATGTAAAGTGGAATAATGTCAATGGGTTCTGAACTGTGTATATCTGTGGCATGTACCTTTTAGGCTTTTGTGATTTCCAACATACGAGATTTGGGACCTTCTTTGATTGCTAACTGTTTAGATGTTGGGTGAAACATGTCTTAGAAGGGCCTAAACTGAGGCAATCTTCCATGGAAACTCAAATTTTTACTGAGTACGGAGTCTGAATCTTTTCTGCATTTCTGTTAGGGCAATCAGAAGGGTCTAAGACCACTCACCATTATGTAGAAAATGATGTGATTGTTTCTGTTCATTTTTCTTAGCACAATGTTAATCACTTTAGTCATACCTTGCAATGGTCCTGTCTTAGAGCCTAGAGGATCATTCTACCACAGCATCTACCATATAAGTATTATCTTCTGTGACGGCCAGTGCTCATGCAGACCAGAGAGACATATTACTTATCCTCTGGAAGATGACTGTTCACTACCTGCTTCTGTGTCTCGGTCATTCTTTGTTACTGTTTGGTGTAGTTGTTGCCTTCGTTTTTCCTCCCTCACCCAGATGAGTATTGCCTCTCCAAATGAGGTGCTTATTTTGATTCTGGTTCTTGTTTGGGAACAGAACCTGTGCAGTTATTTCTCCTATGATGTGGCCTGATCTGTTTTCTATTGGCAGATCTGGGATACTGCTGGCCAGGAGAGGTTTCAGAGTTTAGGTGTTGCTTTCTATCGTGGGGCAGATTGTTGTGTTCTTGTATATGATGTTAATTCTATGAAGTCGTTTGACAATCTAAATAACTGGAGAGAAGAATTTCTCATACAGGTGAGTTTTGCTTTTCAGGGATTTTTTAAAAATATAAGTTCACTGATTTTCTTCAATGTATGAGATGACAGCTCCAAGCAGGCTAGGAGGTTTTAGTGTCATTTATGAATACTATAGGAGAGTAATATATGTTCTGGTTCTCCTGTTGGACGTGTTCATATAGATAGCTTCAACTTCTTCATGTTCACACCTTGGACAACTGTATTTATCAGTGTCAGGTTGGCACTCTCCTAGACATTTAAATTTGGTCAGCTATTATATTTTTTTAAGGATGGCCAGCTCCTCTTGCACCTGTCTTTGGCATACCCAAGAGGGGCTTAGCAGTCTGGGGTGGGGTAAATACAGGGCCTAATGGCCCGTAGTGTTTGCTTACATGGAATATGCGTCATCTTGGGTTTGAACCCTCATTGATAATCATTGTGCTGAAGATACCTTGATTATTTGGACAGTTAATATGGCTATTGACTCCCTGTATATCTAGCTCTTTTGATGTGGGTTCTATCTGAGTTATCATCATTGAGGAAAAAAATTAAAGATCTGCATGTACTGGTGCATCTCAATTACCATAGTCCCACATTTTGCCACTCAATCGGCCGTTTTGTTTGCGTCCACTGGCTAGAGTGAATATGCTTCGTTCTCATTGTTCATTGATCAATTCTTTTTACAGCCAATGAGGCCTTGGCTTGGAGTTTGAGGTTAAGGTCCAGGGTAATCAAAAATTTTGGTGTGGAGTTCCTCTTATCCTATCCTTTTTGCTCCTTATCTGCTATACCATTAACTGCATTATGTGCTTGCTTGATACGACCTGAAGTGACATGTTACTTTGTGTTTGCTTTATTTTTCTGTTTTATAGCTTCTTTCATTTCCCATAATGGAACACCTTTTAATGAATATGGATTACAAGAAAGTTAGACTTGAATGTACTGAAGAGCCCATTTGGAAATTACCTTCATGTTCTTCTGCAGGCTAGTCCTTCCGATCCAGAAAATTTTCCATTTGTTGTCATAGGAAACAAAATTGACGTTGATGGTGGAAACAGTAGAGTGGTAAGTTTTTCTGATGGAACTATTTGGTTTTGCCTTACTGCGAGTTCCATTCATGTGTACTTGACATCATTTTATCTGCTATAGGTTTCAGAGAAAAAGGCTCGGGCTTGGTGTGCATCGAAGGGGAATATTCCTTATTTTGAGACCTCAGCAAAGGAGGGCACTAATGTGGAGGAAGCTTTCCAATGCATTTCGAAAAATGCATTGAAGAGTGGAGTGGAAGAAGAAATGTAAGTTATCTGCGTCATTTAGGTTGCTAAAGCATCATTTTCTGTAGTAACAGCTAGAGCAGACATGCATATCACAGATCTTAATATTCTTAGCATTCAAATGATTGAGTTCATGCTGAAGATTGATTTCCCTGCGACTGTCAGTTCTAACCCAAAATAAAATCGCTCCATTTTTTCTGTTTGATTAAGATATTTTTGAACATAATGACCTTGCATCACATGGGTAGTTACGACTTCCACATTTTGGATGTTGCATTGGCGTAAATCTCGCCTAGATTTACCTGTTTGAAGTCAACAAACTTAGTCTTGATCCTGCAGAATGCATTGATCGTTGTTATATTCAATTGATGCAAATTTCTAGCTTATTGTTGGTTGCTCGTGCTTGTGAACATTGTTGAATGTTTCAATTGACTATCTGATATGTGCTTGCTGAGATTACTTATTTCGTATTCAATATTTATCATGATTTTGATTTTACAAGTTGCTATTTTGTCACGTGTTGTTTTTAATACTGACAATACTTACTTTTGCTACACTGGTGTTGAATATCGTCTCTCGGAAGATACCTGCCGGACACCATTGATGTTGGTGATAGCAACCAGCAGAGTTCAACTGGATGCGGGTGTTAAGATCTGTACAATTGATGATTTCTTATTTTGTTTCCCGACCTTTTTTTTTTTTTTTTTTTTTTTGCCTTTGTTTTTTGGTGAAGGAATTGGCAATAAAAGATACTCCAAAGTTGGCAGATAATGCAGTCCTCGTGAAATCTCTTTTCTTTTGTACTGCGTGTAAACTGATGCGTATGCTAGATCAAAGTACGGGATGTACGTTCCATATTCATGTTCTTTCAGGAGAGAATATTATTTGTTTTTTTTTGTTTTGCGGCACGACTATTATTTGTTGTTGAGGTACAGCGGGAGCTTTAAGGCCTGGGCCTATTTTAAGCGGTATAAAGTAACATACATACTTGTGCCATTGCTGATTTTGTTCACATGGAATATTTTATATCAGCAAGAGTTGTTATATGAAAATCGACCATATTGATATTATTTCTAAAATTAGTAAATCGTTAGAACAAAAATTGCTGGATAAAAATTTCAAGCTTATATTAATTTATTGTTATTATTTTGTTTTTTTATTTGGGTTTTATTTATTTTTGTACAAAAGAGCCACAAAAGAGCAGTATTGTATAATGAAGGAAGAATCGAATATGGGATTTAATGGACCTCTGAGTTTAGTTTTAATAACTACACTAAAATCTTATTGGTTCTATTTGAGATTTTTAACGTATATTATGTAATAAATTGTAGATGTAAATTTTAAGTACAATAACTTAGAAAATAATACCAAGTTTTGTTTCATTTAGTTTTGGCTTACCACCATATAGCTTACAAGTGTTTATAGTTTCTTAAAGATCCTTACAAATATTTACAACTTTTTATAACTAAATTATAACTATCTTACAATTTATTACAATTTTGCTACAGCTCTTTACAACATTACAACTCTTTACCATAAAATTGAAAATAACTTGAGTAATAGTTATGGTGTAATATCAAGTTTTTAAAATTTTCAGCCAATAATAAAAAAAAATTCAAGAGTTAAATATATATTGCATACCTATTTTTGAAAATGATTTAGATGGAGAAGCAAGAGAGAGAAAGAAAATGATTCAGTAACCTTTGTCAAGCTATTTTCTGGTATTGTCGTTCCACTTGAAAGGCATACGAGAGTAATTTTCTTTCTTTCTTTCTTTCTTTGGGCATTAGGTCAGGCTTTACCCTTATGACGAGAGGGAGTCAAAGGTGGAGTCTTGCATATAAGATAAAGAGAACACTTATCAATACTTCATCATGATCACATTACATTCACACTTACAATAAGGAAGATTCTACTACGACTTCCTAGAAAGACCGAGTTACTCATAACAATATTCTTCTAATCATGGGCACGTAGTTTCCTCTGCCCTGTTTTTGCTGATCAATTGGCATTAGAGGTGGTTTTAGGGTCTTCAGGATGAGGATGATGATGATGATAAGGGTGGTATATGATGGCATCAACAGCAGAGACATCAAAGTCCCTGTTAAAATGGCTTGATCTGGACATTCTCTCTCCTCCAGATGGGTTTCCTTCTTGCTGATCAAACAGCAGCCCATTTATGGCTTCAGGCATTTCCTCTCCTCCCATCACTGCTTTCCAGTATTCTTCTTGCCCTCTTCTTATTGCATCTATTTCTTTGCCAAACTTCAAAACAGAGAAGAAAGGCCATAAATTAAACGTAATTTAATCATAAATCTCTAATTGTGAAAATTCCTACGAGATTGTCTTAATGAGTAGTGCTGCTTCGACTTACCGTGATGAGAAGAAAAACCAGAGAGAAACCCAAGAGAAACTTCATGGCAAAGATTTCAAATGAAGGGTTTAATTTTTCACCTCTCTCTCTCTCTCTCTCTCTAGTTGGATTTGAACTGAACAAAGATTCTGAACCAAACCTCCGTATATATAGAGATGAAATACCAATGGAATAGTAGTAGGTGAGGCAGGTGAGCCCAAGTTATGCAGTGTATTAGCCAAAAAAGAAAAAGAGAGCTCTCTGGGGAGAGAAATAAAGTAAAGCAGCAAAGGGAAAGTCAAATGGGGCATAAATAATTAACCCACCTTGTTAGGCATCTGTTTTTGTTCTATAGAATCATGGGCACATAGTTTCCTTGACTATAAAATAGTACCACAAAAATAGTATATGAACAAAGTGATGTGAAAACATTATATTATAACATTCTAAGGTTCTCTAAAGTATGCTTTAGTGCATACCATTGACGACTTTTGAACAGTAAGGATGCTACATACTATGCACATTTGACTCACCTTCATCCTTGAAATGTGCGTGAGTCTTCACAATCTTAAGACGATATAAATCCATGTGTATGTAGAAGGAAAGATAATGGACATAAATTTAAATTGAATAATGATTTATTTTAGGTTGGACAAATTAAATAATACAAAATTTACTAACGGTTAAAACTAAATTTAGGGAATAAAATTAAGAAAAGATTAGTGTATGAATTTGAAATTTGAATAATTTTTCCTTAGTTTACTGACTTACTTTCACGTGATCGGTGTTAATTGATTCAATTAGTAAAATTTTTACAATTATTACCACACCTTATGTCTCAAAAAAATCACATTGTTTAACATTTTACGGTTTTCAATACATCAATTTGACCATTGATTTTTAAAGTTATGTACTAAAAAAATTATAAAATTATATTATAGTGAATATTTTTATAAAAGAAATCTATTAATGATTATTTCATATTGTAAATCAATGTACATTTTGATTAAGTATTGATCAAAATTTACAAAGTTTGACATAAAAAGTAAAAAATACGTAAGTTTTGTGGGATTAGGAGAGTTAAAAAAGACCTTAAAAGTTTGTATTTATCTGGGGTTAGCCCTTCTCTCAGCTCAAGCATGCTCACTAGTAGTTACAATTGGTTCATTGGGCATCTTGTGTAATTCATGGTACATATTTTTAAAAAGTCAATAAATAAAAATTTTAAAAAAGTATATGCTCTGGCACTGTTTACAAGTCAAAAGAAGTGACCTAAAAATGGATTTTGTGGTTTATTATTACCAACATTATACTCGATAAACTTCAAAACGAAGAGAATCTCCATCCTGATTGGTTGAGAAGCATTAGGGTCAACGATTTTGGGTCCCACTCACTTTCTACATGGATGGGATGTTGCTGAAATGGCAGCCAGCCAACTTTTGTCATCATTTTTTTCTTTTTAATAAAGAAAAACTTTTTCAATTTACATTTGACTTTAAATTATTTTTGGACTAAATTAAAGTCAACTAATACGGCCGAAACTTTATCTTTTTAAGCATGCTAGACAGATTGCGACACATGATTTTATTAGAAAGTGGACCGTTTAAGTACTTCTAACATTAGTAAGGCATTAAACCAATAATTGCTACAAATTACTGGATGAAAATTACTAGCTCATATTAATTTAAGGTCAATTGATTTGTTTTTTATTTGGATTTTTTTGAAAATTATTCTCTACGATAATTAACTGTTGATGTGAATAATATTGAAAATAGCAATAGTTATGACTGTCATATCAAGATTTTTTAAGATTACTCCATTATTTTATATTTTTGAATTTTTTCGTAAACAATTCAATATCTAAATTTGTATGTTTTGAAAAAATGTGTTGTATCTTCCATTCAATTTACTTTTCGATAACTAAAGGTGAACTAATGGATTATTGCTATCTTTTTCTTCAATCTTTCATTCGATAATTTATCTACCATCAGCCCCCGCCTCCGGAAAAAAAAATGTGTATTGAATAACCAACGCCGATAATAAACAGAAACTAGAAAATATAAATTTATAGTACGTTGCTAACGAGGCATTAATCCACATATGTCAAACAGATACCTACATAAAAATGTTCTTGAAACTTCACGTCAGTATCTGATACAGGACAATTCGATTAGATATGTAGAAAATTTTGTAAAAAAAAAAAAAGCGTGGATACAAAGTTATAATGAATTTACACACAAAAAAAGTGAAAAACCTTATTCTTCACAAAATCCCTCTCGACCAGTAATCCTATACCTGGTTTATTGCTGTAAACAAGAATAAAGATTACAGATCCCAACATGCAGAATAAGGTGGTCTTCTTAAAAGATGAAAAGGGTCAGAGAAGACAGAGAAGCAAACGAGTATACTCTCACGCTAAGCTAATTATGAAGGGTGCTGTAGAAAGTTCTAGTAGTATACAAAGGGTCGACTCAACAAGTTCTAAATCTCAATAAACAAAATTCTATTACCTTTTCTTTTTTTCCTTTTCTTCTATTTTTTTGGGAGGGGGAGGTGGATTTAATGTGCTGCATGTATGAGGTATGTGATATTATACTCTAATAAGCACATAGTCTGTTGTTTGGAAATGCTCTGCCCTCAGCCGCGATCGAAGAAAACTTGTTATATACCTGAAAATGAAGAGAAGAGTGCAAAACAAATTAGAAATAATGCTTTGATCAACCAGAACAAACACGCAGCGTAAACTAACCTGAACATCAGCTATATTTACAGATCCTTATGCACCAACATTCTCGAATTCTCACATTGAAAAGGCCAAGAAGTTGTCACACTACCAAATTAAACAAGCAAGCTCGGGCAACATTTGCTCAACTTGGATCAATCCTGGGGATAAAATTACGGTACTATCTGAACATGCATCTATGGCTGACCACCTAATACACACGCTAAGACTTGTGCAATGAAAGCTCAGGCGTCCTTCCACAACTACAAAGTACAAACCCGCCCCTTTTCGAACAGTATATAAGAAAAATCCCTAGGTTGTGAGTTCAAGCAACTCAGAAAATCATGTAGAATTGAAGCTTAAGCATATAGAATTAAGTCCTATGTGCACATCTTAAAACCTCAGATAAAACTTTAACAAAATGGAATAAATTACAAATGCAGGGACTTACCATAGTTTTGACGAACTGTGGCGAATCTGTAAATTGCCTTGATTAAGGAACCACGCTTCTTAGACTTCAGACAACCCATATGTCTACAACAAAATAATTGTAAAACAATAAATGCCTCATCATAGAGAGAGCCAATAATATATGTTAACACAAACTGTTACAATATTACTGGAGGACCAAAAAACAGCTGAGTAGGTGAAGAAAAATCTTGAAAGGTACAAGTTGCAAGAATATTTTAAAAATTTATAAGAAACATCAAATGAAGAGACTGCCTAGGATCGATTTACAGGTCGTCCAAATATAGCCTCAATAAGCAAAGACACAGTTTCTCAAGAGATCCCCAAAGGAAAACATTTTGAAACATGCCAGTAACGGTAAACAACAAAGCTTGGTGTTTCAACTGGTTTCACATCAGTGATTTTTCTGGACGGTTGTTTGTTTCAAAAAGAGGTTTAGACGAAACAAATAAGCCTCGGATGCTTATTCTAGTCAATTCAAGTGACTTACGAAACTTGGTAGCCACCTACACATATAAGCATGGATGCGACCTCTCTCATTACTATTTGTTCGATGGAGGTTCTAGATTGTTCACATCAAGCGCAGATATAGCTGTAATGATTCAAATGATACACTTACACCATCTCAGTGTACCGGATTCTCCATGCAGGGAACCCAAGATGACATCTCGTGGGTCCATAAATTAAGAGAAGGTCAGGTTCAGGACCAGAACAACCTGTTTGCACAAGAACACAGAGACGAAAGGGGTGATTCTATGTCATGTTACAAAAGTCCTCTAAGACAGATTATGGCATGAATAGCCCACAAACCAACAAGTTGTAAAGCTTCATCCAGCAGTGCTTCTGTGAATTTCGGCTTGTCTTGATCTACTTCTTGATATTTCATAAAAAGCGAATTGGCTGCTTTTTCCACTCCTTGCTTCCCATCAGACAAAGAAGCAAACTCCAAAATCAACTTGGCTTCTACCATTGCTTCAGCTGTTTCGGCACCCTACACCCAATTTATGGATACCATTAACTTCAAAGTTAAAACCAAAAAAAAAAAAAAGGAGCAGGCAAAGTCCCAGCTAGGATTTGGGGTTTCAGATATATGTAGCCTTATCCAGTTATCCCTATAACAGAGTAGTAGAGATTATGTTGCCTTTCAACTGTAGATTTGAAAAGCAATGATTGCCTAGTACTGTCAACCAAAAAAGTATACAACAAATTAAAAGTGAATTAACTTCAGGGAAAACAAATTCACAGTAATTGGCTAATTGCTAGCCACAACTAAAATTTACAAGATTATTGTTAGCAAGTATTGCAGAAATAGCATTTCAATTCATTGTAGATTTGAAAAGCAATGATTGCCTAGCACTGTCAACCAAAAAAGTATACAACAAATTAAATTTTAATTAACTTCAGGGAAAACAAATTCACAGTAATTGGCTAATTGCTAGCCACAACTAAAATTTACAAGATTATTGTTAGCAAGTATTGCAGAAATAGCATTTCAATTCATTGCCACATGCTCCTGAAGATTTATTACCTTCCAAGGTCTTGCATTACACTTTGCTATAATCTCCTCCTTTGATTCCTTTAGCACACCTAAACAATCAAACTCTTAGGAAGCTAGAGATGATTACAATTGTAGAGAGCAATAGTGAAGATTCTGACATCCACACATTTTTACCTTCCATATCATAGAGGCAAACATGTTTCACACCGATAGCAGCTACCCACTCCAACAGCTCAATAACATCGGAAATTAGGCAAGCTTCCTCACTTTCAACCACAATGGCAAGGTATCGCAGCTTACTCACATCAAGGGATTTGTATTCTTTCAGCAGCCCATGAGATATAAGAAAGCTTTCAACCATGTGAACCAGATTCCACATAACATACCATATGGTCACCAGAAAATGCAAAAGTTTCCACAAGAATATTGATGCAAACACAGCAATCTGCAAAGACATGCGATGGTCTTCATCAATTGTGTGAAAAAGAAAATACTGAGCATATTATATACCCTTAACATGAGTAAATAAGAGATTTTTTTATTGATAATGCAGCCTGACTAAGGACCCAGGATCTCATGAGGGCCACCCTGGTGGAGCAAGGCATAAAAGACGGGGATGGGGTAAAGGGAGGGGAAAAACTCTCCCATTCCTCCAGTGGGAACCCACATCACTCCTGTGAAAGGGGGTTCCTCCCACTACGCCATCCTTAGATGGCTACCAAAAGTATGTTTGTTCAAAGAACAACATTTTAATTTGCTTGGTCAATTAGATAATAGAGGTTCTTTGCTAGTAACTGCGATTTAAGGAAGTTCAAAACTCTACTTGGATCATATGCCTGAGGCGACAAAAGAGAAAAACAGGAGGAAGTCTCACATGCCTATAAGTGCTTTTGCATGAACTTGCATGTTGCAATAAATCACTCAAAACCACGGAGATGATTGTGTCCATTTTCTATCAAATTTGAATGTCCTGGAAACCTTCTAAGCCCTCTTTGCGATCAGGCAAGTTACATCAGTATCCTTTAAGAAGAAAAAAATGAGGGATGGACTATGGAGCAAAACCCAAGATTACCTAATTTCCTCTACCATTACAAGTAGCAAGCAATTGGTAAGGTTGATCTTGAAGCAAAGCCATGCAATTACACCATGGTACCTGAGTAAGGTGGATAGCTCCACAATATCACTCCCTCTAATATGGTCCCACATCTACCTTAGCTAGTAATAGCTAGTCGAGCTTGCACTTAAGTACAATAGCAGTCCCTACACACACCCTCTTTATTCCGAAAATCATGCCTGAAAAAGAAAGTGCTTGAACAAGCCATAGCAGTGAGTACTCACCTTTGCAGTCCAATGTGAAATCTTCTGGTTTACATCTCTCACATCCATGAATCTGCAATATTATATACATTACTAGTCAACTACAAACAAGAAACCCCGGGGGGAGCTCCATGATGTCTGCAAAAATATGAACTTAAAATTATCCACTAACAAGGATGTGAAGACAAGGGTCTCCATCAGATCAATTGATGACTCAAATCTCTTGAAATCTTGAAACGCCATGGAAAAATAACAAGTGACAAAGCACGAGAAAGTACAAGAGATTGTTGAGGAGGGGGAGGGTAACAACAAGATCCAAGAGAAATAGACTCTGCAAAATATAAGCAACAAAAAACCCAAAAAAGGAAACACGCAAGGCAACTTTGGCATGACCGCTATTACCGGTCTTTCACTCCTCCTTCCTAAGTGAACATTTCTTCTGTGTGACCTCTTTCTTTTATCTTTCTCTAGAATATAGGTCCACAAAACTTACCTAACCTAACCTCACATTCCAAAAACACTTGGACAAATTATTGTCACGCATGTCATGGCGGAGCCAGGAACCAACCATGGTCGGCGATAACATGTAACCAACCGCGGTCTGAGATAAGGTGCATAGGATTTGAAAATTTATCATTGGTCATATAAATGAAATTACACAACTAACCCAACATAATAATAACTAAAATTAACATAGTATTAAAGATGAACAAACTATACAATTACAACTAATAAAAACTTTTAAATTCAAAATCTGAAGAAGAAGCCCCAAATCAACAAATCAAACAGGACTCTTCCAATTGTTAACTCCACTTTTGTATATCAGAAAAGGACACATGAATCAGTCGCCTATCAACAATTTCCCTCAACAAATTTAAGGTGAATCACCAAAATCAAGAACTACTCAGTTAGCTATGAAACATTCTCCAAAATAACCTAAAGAATAGCCTTAAAGTTAGCTAGATTTTATGATCGTGAAATAGCCATCATGTGTGACAACATTTCAAAGCTATCAAGTTATGGACAAGAAGAATTGGTGTTCTGGGCTGGTATGGGGGTATCTATGTTACCTATATATGTCAGTTTCCTGTCTTGCCCTCATGTCAGTTTCCCGTCTTCCCGTCATGTCAGTTTCCCACTTCTACAAATATTTTTTCACAACAGCTGTGAAGATTCGGATTTGGTCACCAATCTTCTGCAAATAATCCAGCAGCTCACCAATTTCTTTTTTGGATTTGGTTACCAATTCAAGTCAGTTATTTATTTGTAAATTGAGTTTTTTTGGTTTAAAATCTGTAAAGGAGTCGTAGAAGCAACCAAGCATTCACGAGACACTGCATATCCAACTCCATCCAAACTCACAATTTACAAAAGCAAAATCTAGAATTCGGGTAGAAGGAGAGAAGACAGGGGAGGGAGAATGAAATTTCCAGCGAGAGGAAGAGGCACAGAACAACAATTCGGGATTGTAGATGTTATGGCCAGCCCACATTATTACATACATCTGAACCTTTCGTCCCGAAAGGTAAAACATAAAACATAGATGTAATTATTGAACATACTAAAAACTATGGAGAGATAGGCGCCATTTTTAAATCCAACTGAACATACCTAAAAACGATGGAGAGAACGAGAGGGAGCCGGAGAGCAAAAGCGGGCCGGATATCAAGAGCAAGAACGAGCCGGAGCGGAAGATGGAGAGTGAGAGCCGGAGAGAAATAGCCCGGACATGGCAGAGCGAGAGTCGGAAAGCGTGAGGTAGCGGGAGAGTGAGAGAGAGCCGGAGAGCGAGAGGGAAACCGGAAAGCGAGAGGGAGAGAGTGAGGGTGACCGAGGGAGCTGTGTGAATGAGGTACGCCGGCACAGCGGCTAATGACAAAACGAGGAGGAAATGGAATTAGGGCTTTACTTTATAAAATTCTTCAGAATTACAGAATTACTATGAATTTTTTAATATTTTTAATTATTAAGATTTTTTATTTTTATATTATATATAGTTTATAAAAAAAGTTTATACATTTTTTTTTGAGCAATATTTTATAAAAATTTTTATTATTACTTTAAGTAGTTAATGTTATTTAAATAATCATTATAAATTTTTAACAATTTATTTTAATTGAGGATTTTTATTTTATATATAGTTTATAAGTTTTGTTTTATGAAAAATCTTTTTCTATCATTTTAAATAATCATGAAATATAATAAGAAGTCTAGATTCTATAATAGAGAGAACTAATCTGGTGAAAGATAATTATTAATCAAATTTTTGAATTTTTTGATTGAAAATTTTATTTTATCAGCCAGTGTGTTCAGATTTAAGTACGAGAGATGGAACTAATTTACAAAACAAACAATCAAATGTAATTTTTCTTTTTTCAAGGATCCCTTCGAAATCTACTAAAATAGTAGTAATTAATGTTGAATTAAATTAAATTAAATTTAATTAGTTAATTTTATTGCTTACTTTGTGCATTTATTATTTTTTATATTTTATTAAATATGATCTCATGACTAATGATTAATTCTCTCTTATATAATCTAAATTATTCTAAAGAATTAGATTTTTTTTTGTCTTCCTTTATTACTTCTAACCGAGTTATGCGTTCAAAATTATGAAACTAAATCCTCACTAAATATTTTATGATATGGGTATCAAAATAAATAATATGATAAGATACATTAACTTTGTGATTTATCAAGCTAATCTATAATCTACAGTATAATTAGTCTTATCAATAGTAGTATTCTATATTAATGTTATAAATTTTAATATTCTTTAATAAAAATAAATAAATTGTTAAGATTTGTGAGTTACATGCTTGCTTATAAAATAAGTCATTGAATTAAAAGGGTTGAGTGTATCTTGATGATTTGCAATATCCCATAATCGTATTTCAATTCATTTTAATTACGTGTTTGCAATTTAGTTATGTATCTCGTTGTATGTACTATTTTTAATTACAACAAGTATGCAAAATTTTAGTATATCAATAACCTAACCCTTTAGCAAAAAGATCATCACAAAATTTATTTTATTAAAACCTTTTATTTTGGGTTATTGGATTAAAATAAATCATACTTTGGGGGTATTTGACGTTTATATACTATACTAAAAAGTTGGATATTTGTTCACTGTACTTATGGGGTATTTAATGTTTCTAAACAACCAACGAATTTACTTGGTGGCGGAATCGTTTTGGCGATGACGTATCAAGCATTGAAAACTTAATTTACTAGTTTAACCTTCTCGTTTTCCTTCCATCAAAAATTAAAATCCATTTCCTCCTAATACTCTCTTTCTCTCTTCCAAATTAAACTCCTCCAAATTAAACTCTCTCTCCCTTCATGAATGTATTCACAAAAACCCTAGCCCGACCCTCACTCTTTCTCCCCTACCTTCCTCTTCATGAGCAAACCCTATCTCATCCAACTCTTGTTCTCTCCATCCTTGAGATGGCAGCGACAAGTCGGAAATCTCGAAGGCCCCAAAATTGCAAGAAATCTCCCTCTCTCTTTACTTCTCAAGCTCCCTCACTCTTACAAGGCAAAACCCACATCCACCTCAAACCTTATCCACAACCTAAAGTAAAGCCACAAGAGGGTGAGCACGAGGAGAGAGAGACATTAAAAGGACGGAAGCATGACAAGAGATGGGGTAATTCGAAATATTCCTTAAAAGTTTAGTCTTTAATACTCAAATTTCAGTTTAGTTTTTAATTTTTAAATTTTCACTTTTAAGTTGCGATTTTGGGTTTCTAGTTTTTCAATTCTAGTGTAATTTTGATTTCTTCTCAAGTACAATATGAGAATAGATTTGTTTTTCCGATATTGAATGCATTCGATTTTAAGGCTTGCGAATTTGTTGAAATTGTTCGGTTCGAATTTGAGTATTCGAGTCGATTTGTTCACGGTTCGAGTTTTTGGGTTTGAGATTTGTTTATGTAGATTTTGGTTTGAATTTTCGGATTGTGGAATTGTATTGAGGATATTCAATTTTGCTTTATAAAATTCTAGTTCTTGCACTTCGTTCTAATTCTCTTTGATTTCTATTTTGGTTCTAGTATTGATTGTGTTTATAACACTTTGTTTTGGATTGCAAATTATTTTGGATTTCTTTTTTTTATTTTAGTTGAAATTTTAATTCCTAAATTCTCTATTGCTTAGTTTTTGTGGTAATTTACTCTCATTCATGGGGTATGGTTTGTGTGAGGGCCTGCGTGAAGGAGGGAGAGGGTTGAAGGAGAGAGATTATTAGGAGGAGAAAGATTTTTAATTGTTTATGGAAGGAAAAGAGACTAATTCCACTCGAATAAATAAGAAGGGTTGAACAAGTAATATAGTTTTTCTCGCCTAACACATCATCTCCAAAACGATTCTCGCCACCAGTAAACTCAGTGGTTGTTTAGAAACATTAAGTACCCCTAAGAACAAGTGCGTGGGTATCCAACTTTTCGAGCACGATATATAAACGTCCAATGCCCTCAAAATATGGTTTATTTTAATTTAATAACCATTTTATTTTATATATAATTCATAAGTTTTATTTTATGAAGATCGTTATCATGATTTTAAGTAATCTATGCTATTCAAACATTTATTTGAAATAAGTTAGGCATATTTTTAGACATTTTTATTATGTTCACTAAATTCTTAATATGTTTAACAACATATGCAAATAAAATAGAAAAGAAGTGAGTAATATTTAATAAAGTTTTTTAATATGAACATCATTGATCCGGATGGAAGAAATTATCTTTATGCGAGTTCCCTAAACACTATCGATAGTTTGAAACCTCACATACTTAGAGAACGAGTAAAAGTAATCAAAGAGTCGTTGGGCCGAATATATACTGTGAATCCAGATCGATGGAGAAAGATTTTATATGCACTTGTTCAATCATGTTAAAGGCCCATAATCATTTACACATCTCGGAATTGTTAATGATACTACTTAAAGGTGTGCGTAAAAAGCTGAAACCGAAAATCCGCTCCGAAACGCAGCTTAACCGAACGAATTTTTCTTGAAGGATTGGTTTGGTTAACCAAACTAAAAATTATTTTCGGTTCATGGTTCGGTTTCGGTTTAGAGGTAATAGAAAATCGATTAACCATACCGAATCGAATAGTTTTTAAAAAAATTTGGAGTATAAATACATCTTATGGGGAAAAACCCTAGCTAGGCAGCTTTTTAATCTTCGGTCTTTGGTCTATTCGGTCTTCTACCCCCTCCCCACTCTTAATCTTTTCACACACTTTCTCTCTCTAACGTCTTCAAATCTTTTCACGAGGCCTCCCTCGCACACCTTTCTCTCTCCTCTCCTCTTCCCCCGTTTTCTTTCTCTTCGGTAAACATTTTTCTTAACCTTCCCTTCCGTGCAGATATGACGGTTTTAACTCAATATTTCTTTGTCTTGTTTGCCCCTCCGATGCCCTTATGTTTCAAGATTTCGCCAATCGCCCCTCCGTTGGTCTATTCTTCAAATTTGGAGTCTTCAAGTTTTTATACTCGATTTTCTTGTATTTTAGTTCATTTTTTGCCTTTTCTTTTACTTTTGAATTGATTAGTTGGATGTCGTTTATGTCCGGAATCTTTGTACCGATGCTTGACATTGCGGATACACGATAGGTTGTTGTTTGTCCATTGGAGTTTTAGGGTTAGGCTCTTTTTCCTTATATTTTTAATGATTATCCGTTAACCGACACGAAAATCGGGTTAACTGGATCAATAATTCGATTAATCGGTCATTTTAATTCGGTTACGGCATCGCATTTTTATCGAATCGAAATTTTTGGCTTTTGAATTTTTATTGAACTCGCAAAATATAAGCAACGTAAAAACCAAAAAAAAAAGAAACACGCAAGGCGACTTTGGCATGACCACTATTACCAGTCTTTTACTCCTCCTTCCTAAGGCTATCCACAATGGTACCAACTTCCTTTGAGTTACTCCAAGTGCCACATAAGCGAGGAAGTTGCTCCCTTTTATTGCCTACTGCCAATGGTAATAATCTATGGGAGTTGCTCCATAATAATTTATACTATAAATAGGTCCCACATGAAATATTTTATGAATATAATTGTTCCTTCTCTCCCTCCTTTTTCCCTCTCTATCCTCTTTTTTCCCCTTGGTGGGAGTTGCTCCACCTCCATATGGGAGCAATTCACTTGGAGATAGCTTAAGTGAACATTTTTTCTGTGTGACCTCTTTCTTTTATCTTTCTCTAGAATATAGGTCCACAAAACTTAACTAACATAATCCTACATTCCAAAAACCACCTGGACAAATTATTGTCAGGCATGCCATGGCGGAGCCAGGAACCAACCATGGTCGGGGATAACATGTAACCAACCGCTGTCTGAGATAAGGTGCATGGGATTTGAAAATTTAACATTGGTCATATAAATGAAATTACACAACTAACCCAACATAATAATAACTAAAATTAATGTAGTATAAAAGATGAACAAACTATACAATTTCAACTACTAAAAACTTTTAAATGCACAACCCGAAGAAGAAGCCCCAAATCAACAAATCAAACAGGACTCTTCCAATTGTTAACTCCACTTTTGTATATCGGAAAAGGGCACATGAATCAGTCGCCTATCAACAATTTCCCTCAACAAATTTAACGTGAATCACCAAAATCAAGAACTACTCAGTTAACTATCAAACATTCTCTAAAATAACCCGAAAAGAATAGCCTTCAAGAACAAATATTCTAGTTAAGAGTCCAATTTCATAAGTTACAATGACTTTCCTAAGTTCAAACATATGCAGCAAACCCATCTATAAACAGGAACAGGGGAGGGGATGAAACAGAGGCAAACAACATTTTCAAAGCAATGACTGAGAGGTAGATGTAGGAGACAGAAAGTGATTGACCCAGGAAATTAAGCCTTCAATTTAGCTAGATTTTATGACCGTGAAATACCCATCATGTGTGACAACATTTTAAAGCTATCAAGTTATGGACAAGAAGAATTGGTGTTCTGGGCTTGTATGAACTTAATTTCAGGTATGTATATTAGCTATTCAATGAAATGCAACAATGGACTTTCAGAACTCTTTGTTAGCCCCCCCTTCTCCCTCTCTCTTATCTCCAAGCATAATAAAATCACGATACTTGATCAAAATATCACGAATTTTGAACAAACTTTAGCTTCATTAAGCAATTTGGGCAAAATCACAGCAGATAAACCCTAGAGTTTACAATTAAAAAATGGATTAAATAAGAGGACTTTACCTTGAATCAATGGAACAACTAGATGAGAGAGAGTCAGATGGACATGTAGTGTTATCAGATTATCATCTTCATCCTCGCCACGGGCTACCTCCCGTTCAACGACACCAATTTAACGAATCTTTACCGGAAAAGTTACCGGTTAAAATTCCGATGCCATAAGTGGCTCTCGTCGGAGCTGAGGAATTTTCTGTTAAGATTCAGGAGATGAAAGACCTAAATAGCAGCAGCAGCAACAGAGCTACGTCTATTCCTGATGGCGAGCAACAGCGATAGGGGGAGACAGAGAGAGAGTCACATTGCGAACAGAGAAGTTAGCAAAAGGGGTCAGGTCGAGGGCCACCAAGAGTCTCTGTTGTTATTTGGGCCAAGTTCAAGGGATGGAAACCCTTGGGCCTTTCGGGCCTCCGCTCTTTATTGGAACAGCCAACACAAAATCTTAATCTCATTGCACAGCTTTCTAATCAAATTAAGACAATTAACAATTTATTAGAGCTCGTAATTAAAGAATTAAACTTCCGAATGAAAATCTGAAATGTTCCTTCTTCGCTAAAAAGGCATATTCGTCTGTAACGTGTGTTTTTTTTTTAACTCATGACAAATGAAGGAGATAAGCGATTTAAAACCGTACTTTTTGAATAACGACACTTATGGAGTTAGGATAGTGCAACAAAAATAAAGAAAATCGACAGCATTGGTGGTGGCAATGGCCCACTTGGTGGCAATGTGTTAGAAAATGTTCAGCTTTTAAGGCAGAGTTGGTGTCACACTACTAAAAAAAATCATTGACATAATTTGGTGGAGAAGTATTTGAAAATGTGGTTCACTTTTGTAATTTTTTACTTTTTTGTCTTTTGAAATTTATGACGCCACAAATTTCACTTCCCTATTTTTTTCACACACGCATTTTAGCATATGAGGGTTTATATCCTTGTGATGTAAGTTGCAACGACGTGAGTTAATTTTTTTAAAATAATAATTTTTTTCTTCAAATACCAATGAAAATATGATGTATTAGTTGATTTATCAATATATTGGCCTTTTTTTCTCTATATTTTTATATTCTAATTAATATATTATTTATTCTTATCATATAAATAATTCAAATTCTTTTTCTTAATACTAGTATTTACATCATATTCATAGCTTATACCCAACTTATCTAATAAGCATATTTAATTTTGCTTATTTGTAATAGATAAAGTATATATATAGGTTGGCCAAATTTTGACCTATTTATCCATTTAAATAACTCGACTACATCATTAAAGATATCATACGAGATGATGTTAGAGTTTTATAGTCGCAACATCAATCATATGTACAAATAAGCAAATTGTGCAGTAGATCTATTGACTCATTTTGGACACACTATCAATACTCCAACCGTTTAGGGAGAGTGTCATTCTCCTTCTCTCTCATGTATCTTGACAAATGATAATTTAGGTAGAACCCTCGTGAAAATGGCTGCCTAAATTTTATCTTTTTATTTTTTACTCCTCGCAATAAAAAATGAGTTAAAATTAAATTATAGTTCACTTGTTTAAACTATTATCAACCATACATATTTTATCACAAAATAAAATTTGAAATTTCAAAATCTGTTGGTAACCAACGTTATGATCAATGAGCTTGATTAAGTTCTATCCGAAAAAAAAAAAGAGCTTGCTTAATATACATAGTTATATAGGAGTCCAAAATCAACACCAAGCCACAAAAAAAAAAAAAAAACAATAAACACCCAAAGTTATTAACACCATACAGCCTTTTTATTCTATTATGTGTACAGTTCTAATTCAAACTTGGAAACAAGAACAATAATTATAATCATAATTGATTGGAATTTTTTTGTAAAAAGCCAATTTGCTTTAACAAGATATAGAAATTTTTTTAAAAATATGTATATGTATACACCCCTACCGCCAATATTAGAGTTATAACTCTACCGCACATTAAAAGCGACACAAATGATAAATGAGAATATAGACGATAAAGCCACACATTATTATGCCTTTTATATACTCGGTTTAACAATGTCTTTTAATAAACTAAATGTATATCACGACGTATATTATTATACTTGTATTATGCAAAGCTCATAACAAGATTTGAAATGCTAATAATTTAAATGATTATGCTTAATTACAATATTTTTTTCTCAATTTGTTAAACACCCTAGTTACCACATTCCTTACACCATCATCATTTGTCATTTAATATTTCAACGTCTACTCAGCCTTTATAAGTGTTTGAACACTTCTTGTAACAAAATAGCACTTTCAAACATAAGATGCAAATATCGAGTTGATTATTTGAAAAGGTCACAACTGTCCGCCTTAGTGTTTAATATATCTCCCCTCATAGTACAACTCAATATAAATTCAGTGGTCATTTGAAACGATTATAGTTATTCACTTTATTATTCAATACATTCTAAAGTTTTTAGCTTTTAAAAGAATATTTTCTCTTTATAATACGTAATTGTAAGTTTTGTAAATTTTAAAAAGCCAACTATTAAGGGAACGATTTAGTAAGAGTTGACCCACTTTCCAACAAAAATGTACGAATTAAAATTTCAATAAAATTGTTGAAAGTTTATTTTTTCCTATCTCTTCCCTTCCCCTCTTATAGTTTTTATCATTTAGAGTACTTATATGAAATACGAGCCCCTAAATAAACAAACTTATTAATTTTTGAAAAAACAAAATATATTAGTTCATTTATAAATAAGAAAGGATTATGGACAAGAAAAAAAGAAAGTATTGGAGGGAGGCAACAAATGAAACGGAAACTTGCCTCTAATTTATCAGAAATGTCTTATACGCATTTAAAAATATATCTTATTTAACATACGTTAACAAATAATTAGATAAAAATAGAAAATTTTTTAAACATGATATGTTTTTTTATTATCGTAAAAGTATATGCTCTCACTAACGTGGAAGAATTTATGCAGCTTGTCACTTTTAAATATATTAAAGTAGGACCGACGTTGACAGGGGTAAAACGGTCAGACTAAATTGATGGATGCGGGAATAATTATTACTACAACGATAAAGAATTTGGCGTTGAAGCGCCTTCCGGATTGAAGTTTAACCTCAGAAACAAAAAGGGCAAAGGGCGCCACCTTCTGACAACGTTCAACAATCGTATTAATCGGAGGCGCTAAATATCGAAATATCAAATCGTGCCTCTCATTTCAATACTCAGTCTCTCTCCTCTTTTCTCTCTCCCTTTTCTCTCTCTCTCGCTCTCCTTCCATTTCTGCTCTCTCTCCCTCTCTCCTCGACGTGCACAGAAACCAATCTCCAATGGGGAAAAACAACAATGGCGGACCTCAACGACGTGACAATGACCGCGCCGTCTCTATCTTCAACGATCTCCTCTTCAAAACCCTAATTCGTCCCTTCTCCTTCATTCTCCGCGCGTAGGTTCGGCTTTTTCAATTCCGTCGATGCGATCCAACATATTCGACATATGCAGCGAACCCTAACGGATTTTGTTTCTTATTTCCGCCATTGTCGACTCATTTAGGTTTGAATTTGAAGCTAGGCCTCTAATGGAAGCATTATCAGAGCTATGCGACTTGATCGCCAAGAACCCGGCGCAATTCGCGGAGAAGCTCTCATGGATTTGCAGCCGTTGTCCCTCGGCGGAGGCCCTAGCCCCGGGATCACCGAGGATTTCGCGATCGCAGCTCAATGCCGTCCTCGCCGTCGCCAGGTTCATATCTCAGTGCCCTAACTGCGCCGATCAACGCCCTGAGTCGGTGGTACTCGAGTTCCTTCGCTCCATTTCGTCGTCTTTCCGTCGCGGATTCTGGCCTCAGTCCTTCCCCACTGACGCCATTGCCTCCTTCTACTCTGATTTCTTCCGCCACGTCTCCAAGGCCGCCGAGTCGTCCCCTGACTTCGCGGAAGAGGTCGCCGATCTTGTGGGAGAGGTTACGTTGTCTGCTTTGAGCAATGCTTATAGTGATTCCGATGAGGCGGCGATTTGTAGGCTTTTCTTGATCGCATTATCTGAGAATTGTCCGCCGGTTTCGCCCACGGATGCTGTAAAATTGGTTACCCTTTTGTTGGAGAAGGTGCCAGATGGTTTTCCTCTGTCCCTTAATGGCGCTCATTCCTGGACTTCGTCTTATCAGAGTTCTCCGGCTAGTTTAAGTTATTTTCAAGCAAATGAGCATCCAAGCCCTGTGAATGGCGTCCCAAAGGGTGCCGCTGACGATGCCAGGAGCACTGCATCGTCCCGGGCGTCTGCCATGAATGGGGGTGTCTGGAGGTGCTGCTGGCGCTGGGGGTCTCGTTAAGCAACAGGTTGCCAGTTTTGAGGAAGAATCAGTAGAGTGTTTAGAAAGCCAGGACATTGCATTTAAGTTGATCGGCCAGATTTTGGAGAAAAGTTCTGTTGATGCTAAGCTTTTAGAGCAAGTGCGGCTAGTGGCCAAGAGGCAGCTCCAATCATCGTCCGCTTTCCTAAAGGTACAATTTTTTTACTGAACTTTCTCCATTTCGATGCTCGATATCATAAGTAACAGTTTAAAGGAATTCGCATGTTAACTTGACCGCTTCCTGGTTATGAATTTACGTTAACTATTTTACTCTTATTGTGAGAACGGTGTCCTGCCACTATGCCTGGTTAGGATTTTCTTACGTTTTAGATTTAGATGTAGGTGTAGTGACTAAATTGCAAATTTCAAGATTGGCAATGAAATGAAGGGAAATTGATTTGAACTGATTAGTTGTGTGGAAAGTTGAATTGGTTATTCTTTTGATCGCATTGACAGATAAGGAAGAGGGATTGGACAGAACACGGACAATCACTGAAAGCTAGAATCAATGTGAAATTGTCTGCTTACCGAGCTGCAGCAAGATTAAAGATTAAGTGCCTCACCTTTCTTGACTATGATGTTAAAACCACAAAAAGTTGTTGCTTGAGACCCTTGCATTGATGATAGATGCTGCCGAAGCTTGTTTGCTTTCTGTTTGGAGGAAGTTGAGAATATGCGAGGAACTCTTCAGCTGCTTGCTCTCTGGAGTTGCTCATATTGCAATGACTCGTGGGGGACAACTGCTTCGCGTTTTGTTGATTCGTCTTAAACCTTTAGTTCTTACTGCTTGTGCACAGGTATATGGTTGTGAAGAGCTTGCGATTTGAATTGAGTTCTTTCTCTGTATTGTAATATTTTACATTCTGGACAGGCAGATACTTGGGGCAACAGCCAGGGGGTCATGTTTGACAGTGTCCTGAGAACTAGCTGTGAGATCATTGAATTTGGCTGGAGCAAGGACCGAGCTCCCGTAGATACTTTCATCTTGGGCCTAGCTACCTGTATTCGTGTCAGAAATGACTATGATGAAGAGGTCAGTTCTACTATTGAGTAAGCATACATTTGTAATCATAACCATATATTATGTTTTATGCACTCAATTCCATTAGAAGGCTGAACAAGCTTGAGCACCTCTCTTAACAAACTGAAATACCCATAGTATCCCCTTCATTAACAAGGAATTTATCCTTCTTTGATTCAGTCATTTGACTATGAGGCCCTTGTACCTTGATAGGAGAGTGTTTATGGTAGAATTCTTTCATTCAAACTGATGTTTAGTCATCATTATGCATCATTACAATGTCTCAAGTTGCACTGACCGTGGCCTCAGAGGGGAAGTTCAACAAAGCAAAACTTCAGCTCTTCAAGTGCATGAAGAACATCTTGAGTATTGACTGCTTTATCTCTTTGGAGTTATTTTTTCTTCATCATCGTTCTAAAATTAGCTTTCCACTTCAATAACTAAGTAAAAAGGTTTAGTTTTGTGACTGGGTTCCTTTGAAAAGAAGAATACCAAGAGAAGGGAATTTTTGTTTCTTATTGACTAAAGAGTCTTACTTCAACCTCTGTTTCCAGGGAAAGAAGTTTTCAGCCTCTGTCTTGAAGCCAAATCATCTAAAGCTTTATCAGAGATCTTGATAAATATTAAACTACAAGCAGTAACTAAAAATAAATTCAATCATTAATTCCTATAGGTGACGTCACACACTGTTTGTTAAGGGCTGCATATATGAATTCTTTCACTGGGGGCTTGGTACTTGCTCTAGAGGAATGAGAGGCAATTGTGTTGAAGAAAGCTATTACCATTCTTGATGTGCTTGCTCTCTTGGAAATTTTCTTGTGGTTCTTTCAGAAAGAGTCTATGCTTGTTCCATGAAGTCTTCTGGTTGCATTACTTCTGGGAAAAAGAGATGATTACTTGAGATACTAATTAGTTGTTTTGTTGGGCTTCGTTCTCTCTCTCTCTCTCTCTCTCTCTCTCTCTCTCTATCTATCTATCTATCTATCTATCTATCTATCTATATATATATATATATATATATATATATATATACACACACACACACATACATATATCTGTTTTTTTTGTTTGTATGTGAAAAAAGTTGTTATATTCCTTGTTTCAAAATTTATAATTGCATGTCCTGTTGAGGAACCATGTTAATCTCGCGTTATCTGTCGATTTGTTAGGTTAAATTTCTTGCTTATCATTTATAATGTACATGGTGTTCTCTCCGGTCATTTGTGTACTGCACTCTGTTACTGGATACTTTTTATGCTGCAGCTATCCATATTTTTTCTATCTTTTTATGTTTGTATATAATGCGCTTACTTGAGGGGGAAATTCAGGGTGTGAAAGAAAAACCAACAGTTCCTACAGTTCAGCTGAATGTTATCAAACTGCTGGCTGATTTGAACGTTTCAGTCAGGAAGCCAGAAGTGGTTGATATGATATTGCCATTGTTTATTGAGAGCTTAGAGGAGGGTGAAGCTTCAACTCCTGGTGTATTGCGGCTTCGTGTATGATATCTCTATTCTCAAACAACGATGTCTTGTCCAATGGCACTGATACAATCTGGATACCTTTTGAAACCCCTTTTTTCATGTTTGGCTAAAAATCGTGCAGCTTCTTGACGCTGTTGCTCGATTAGCAAGTTTAGGCTTTGAGAAGTCCTATCGTGAATCTGTAGTTCTCCTGACCAGAAGCTATCTAAGCAAGTTGTCAAACATAGGATCTGCTGAGAGCAAAACAGTGCCAGAGGAAACTAACACTGAGCGTGTCGAGGTACTTCTGACTCTTCAGATGTTGAGCTACACTTTTTGATTTTTTCTGCAGCTGTTTCTCGAGTTTGCTATGTGCTCACCGGTTTTTCATTTTAGACTCTTCCTGCAGCATTTGTTCTGATTGCCCGTGATCTTACTGAAAGTAAATTGCGATCTGACTATCGCCACCGTCTACTATCATTATGCTCAGATGTGGGTTTGGCTGCTGAGTCCAAAAGTGGAAGGTAATGTGATGTTTTGTAGTCCATAAATACGGTTGGATTTATGTCCTAGAATCAGCTGGTACTTTTGCCATTTTACTTTTTGCTTATTCCATCATTCCTGGAATAAGTTTCCAGATTCCAGATGCATCCTGCTGAAGGAAAGGAGAAATTAGAGAAACAAAATGTTGCAACGAAAGGAGAGCAAACACAATTCTGGAGAGTTATTAGTATTTTCGTTCAAAAGACTTAGTATTTTTGGGGTAGGGGGTCCTTCGCTCCTGTCTATTTAGAAATTTTAGATTTTCTAGATAGAATTGCTGGGAGCTATGCATAGTCTCCTTGTAGAAGGATACTTATGCGTTGACCATTTTGATTTCTTTATCAATAAGTGCATTTTTCTTGTCAAAAGCTCTTTTAAAAGCATGCACGGCATTTGTTTTTGCAGGAGTGGAGCAGACTTTCTGGGACCTCTAATGCCTGCTATTGCAGAAATATGCTCTGATTTTGATCCAACTCTCAATGTGGAACCTTCACTGTTGAAGTTGTTTCGAAATTTGTGGTTCTATGTTGCTCTTTTTGGTTTAGCACCTCCTATTCAAAAGAATCAGACTCCTCCAAAACCGTCCTCACCGTTGAGTGGCGAGGGGAGTGTGAGTACTATAGCCCTTCAAGCTGTTGATGGACCATACATGTGGGGTATGCAATGGGAGTCTGCTATTCAGCGCATTGCTCAGGCTACGCCACCACTTGTAAGTTGATTCAGACATAGTTTGATTGTTTACCAGCAACGCTTTACCCTTTGTCCCTGCGTCCAACTTCCTTAAATTGCAAATTTTTCATTTTTTGTCTTAGGAAAGCACTGAATAGCTTGACACCAGCACAATAGTTGGTTAAAATATAGCTGTCTTTCTAATATGGAAAGAACCATGTGTACATGGAATGAGTGTCAGAAGTTAAACCTTGCCACTATCCATCACAAGGGCCAAGCTCATTTACAATTCAATATGTGGTAATATACTGAGGGTCTGGCAGTCTCAAATGATTTAGGTTCAGGATATTGTCATTAGCAGCTTTTGTCGTTGGAACTAATTTCTGATTATCCTTGCCTTCAGGAAAATATGGTCAGCTATCCCAGTTTATGGTTTTTGTTAGGGTGTTTTGGTTGCATCCTTGTCGTTAATGAGCTGTAAAAGATTCATAAAGAATGTCCAATGTGGTTGAGTTGGTTTTTTTGGGGGTTTAAGACTAGGAGGTTGAGGATTGGGTACTTAAGTGTAAATTAATACACCACTGATGATATTATGGTACTCAGCGATTTAAATACGCAGGCTCCATCATAGTTGTGAAAGGGATATTCACGAGGACATTGTTCACTCCATGAGGGTAGGTTGAAAAAGTTAAAGTAATGCATTTTGGGTGTTGTGTGATGAGCAAAAAGAGTTATATACAGTATGGTGATCTGTATGGCTCTGGCCGATGGAGAAGACTTAGGTCTGAAGGTTGATTATTGCAAAGATAAGGATTATTAGGTGGATGTGGTCATTTTAGATTGAATAGGCCAGGAATGAAGTGATCAAGGGGGAAAAAAGGGTAGGAGTGGCTCCAATAGAGTTGTGGGAAATAAATTCAAATTGTTTGGTCACGTCAAAAAATGAGTATAAATGGACCTTTGCCCACAGGATTTTGTGGTGGTCTGGAATTATAGTCATAGATCTTAGGTAGTTGGCCTTTTACCGTTTGGCTTTTAGTGGCTTAGCAGATGTTGATGTGGTGCATTTCTTGCAAAAGGGTTTAACTCGTTTAAAAGAAATAGTGGAAAGTTTTCTACAATTTTTTGTGCATCTGTTGAATTGGTCTCTCTACTTGCAAAGGGCCTACATTTGGATCTGCTGAGGAGGGGGGCTTATATTGGATGGTGTGTTTCGTAAGTGTTAACCTATTTTTAGCCTAGAGATAGGTCCATAAAGCTGCAAATTCATTAAAAGAATGTGGCTAGCAGCTAGTTTAATCTTTACAAGTGTATTGTAAAAGTATCAATGCAAGGCTTTTTTCTAGTTAGAGGGTCAATCTCATAAGTGCATTCTTTTTCCTTATAACCAGGTTGTTAGCTCAGTGAAGTGGCTTGAAGATGAGTTTGAGCTGAATGCTCTGCACAACCCTGGAAGCCGTCGGGGAGTGGCAATGAAAAGGCTGCTACAACTCAAAGAAGTGCCCTTTCTGCTGCTTTGGGCGGCCGAGTTGAGGCCGGAGCAATGAGTACAATTTCAGGTCTGCAACATACTTTGATATCCTTTTGTCAGTTAAATAAGCCCAAAACAAAAAAACAAGCAAGAGTGCTAAAAGAAAAACCATACCCTCAAGCTAACCTGAATACTTACATCTTCAATCTTATCCAAAAAAAGAGAATACTTTTTTCTTTAAGATCCAAAAAGGTCAAATGCTCATTATAAAGGCATTTGACTCTGCCTGTACGAAATTCTGACAAAACATTGCGAATTTGGCCTCTTACTGAGACAAACTTTGCCCTCAAAAGCTGTGGATCCCTTTCCTTCCATGTACTCCACCAATTAGCAAATTAGATCAGCTTGCATGTATACCAAACTCTTCTTCATACTTTGACGTACTTTTAACAGATAAAAGGTATTAAATGTCTAAACTCAAATGATTTTGTCCATGAAACCATTTGTTAGTCTTTTTACATATTTTTTTTATCTTATTCTTACTTCAAACTTCTCGAGTAAAAATTCTTTGACATACTTTTAACTCTGATTTTTGGGCGCTAACTTCTGGAGTTCTACTCATCTACCAAGTCCTTTACTGTGATGACCAAGCAACATAGGGCCATCTTAAATGGTTTGTTTGATGGTGTTCCTTGATAAGCGACATGCTTCTTAAACTTTTTAAGGACAAAATTTGCTTGCAGAACCCCTTCTGCTATTCTGAGGTCTCAGGTTGTATTTGTCTTGATCATGCTCATTGCATCCAGGTGTGAAGGCCACTTATTTGCTTGCAGTAGCATTTTTAGAGATTATACGTTTCAACAGTAATGGCGGAATCCTTAATGGTGGGCCTGAGTTAACCCTCTCTAGAAGTGCCTTCAATTGTGTATTTGAATACTTGAAAACGCCAAATCTTGCACCAGCTGTTCTTCAGTGTTTGAAAGCTACTGTTCACCGGGCCTTTGAAGCAGCTGTGTCATGGCTGGTATTTTTCCTTCTAGCTCATAAGTCGCTTTTGTTTTTTCTTTTTGTATTTTTCTATGTTACTTGACTGAGAAATTTATGTCCTGTAGTATGATGACTAATAAATTGGTTGTTGGATTTATTTTGATTCCAAAATAACATAAAGGAACAGTGAGAAGCACAAAATAATTTGACCTTTATTTATTTTTTTGATGGAAAATTCACCTTTGCCTATGTTATACTATTATAGTTTACTCATGTTTCAGGAGGAGCGCATCTCTGAAACCGGTGAAGAAGCTGAGATTCGAGAATCTGCTTTATCTGTCCATGCTTCTTTTCTGATAAGAGCTATGTCACAGAGGGAGGAACATGTTAGGGATATATCTGTTAACCTATTGGTTCAACTTCGTGATAAGTTTCCACAAGTAAATCTTCTGGAGATACCCTAGCTTGTTGCTTTCAGATTTTCTTTTGATATGTTCAGAAGTGGTTAAGGGTGTAATGGTGCATGCCATCGATTCAAAATGTGGCCTTTCCGCGAGGAAATGGAGGCATTAGAAAGGTTTTGAAATTGAGTGAACTGCTTTTTTGTCCCATGAAAACTGTGATATCTTATGCGGTTGAGGCATTAGAGGAACTCTATAGTACCGCGACCAAAACCACATAAGTTTGAATCCTTGGTGCATGCATATTGGCATTCTAGACCTTGCAAACAGATAGTTACACACACATTGATGCTGTTATTGTTTTTTTAAGTAATAATTGTTTGGTTAATCATCCCTCGAACTTGAAATTCATTATTTCCTGCAGATACTTTGGAATTCTTCCTGCGTGGATTCATTACTATTTTCGGTGAACAATGAATCCTCTTCCTCCCTCGTCAATGATCCAGCCTGCACAGCTGCCATTCGCTCATTGTACCAAAAAGTAGTTCGAGAATGGATTGTAGTTTCACTTTCATATGCTCCTTGTACTGCCCAGGGTCTCCTTCAGGTTTGCTCACTTGCCTTGCCTGCTTCAGTCCCTCCCACCCCTAAAAAAAAAGGAAATTGAAAAAGGGGGAAAAAAATCATGTCTCATGAAGATTTCAGTGGCAGGCCAACCAATGTTGGAGTTTTGTTTTCTTATTTGATTACGTTGGAACATGGAATGGGAGCTTGAAAAAGTGGGTAGTACTTCTGATTGTCAATAACTGCTAATATTCTAGCTAGGGTCTTTGCACTAGTTGGCCTATGTATCTGGTGAGGGGGTTCGTGCTCTCTTCGCAAAAAGGTTGCTCATTAAGCCTTGTGAAGACCTTTTGCTGGGGTTTTGGTTGCTGTAAGTAATCTTGCTCCCTCAGTTTCAGGGAAGTTGTTTCTGCTAGCTTCCATATTTAAATGTGTGAGTTGGCTTATCCTTGACTGTGGATAGCTGCACAAAGAATCTAATACAAGTGATATCTTTCATTATGATCCAAAGCTGAAAAATTGATCGCCAGTGGATCTTTCAATTGGTTTGAAAACAGAAATTTGGGCTTCTGTTGGCAATAGATTACAGGTATAACAGTGAGATATTATTCTGGGTATCTTATTCTCATCCTCGCAAAATGCACCCTCTGAAGCAAGGTGGTGTATACACCACCCCTTGAAGCAAGGAAGTGTATACACATGTGCGCATATGTGTGCACGTGTGGCTGACCACTGGAATTGAAATGGGATGAGCTGCTACATCATTCTTTTTAATGGTGTCTGCTCTACTGTTTGAAACTCAGTCCTGTCTTCTTTGCCTTAAATTTACAAATTTATACTCTTCCCTCTTTTGTCAATCAAAACTTCTGCATGTCTTAGAAAGGAAATAAAAGCATCTGCCATGTCGATCTGGTTAAGCATCTTTTGATCAGAATGCTCCATTCATGGGGCAAGTACTCTTCGTTTTTGGGCTGCTTGGCTTCTGTCCATTCAGGAAGCTGAAAGAGTTATCATTGGAATTTATTTCAGCTTTAGAGTATAGTGGACTAAAGCAGAATGTTTTAATAAACTATCTTCTGCTTCTTTTGTCTGTGGAGTACACAGCCGTTTTTAACTGAATTCTTGGGTGAGCTCACACACACACACACTCTCACACACCCAAAAAGGAAAAAAAACAAACCGAAAAAGACAGCATGAGAGGGAATACTTTATCATACTTAGGACTCCAGAATGTTGCTTTGTTTCTGTTTGACTTTGTGTAGGGACTGCAGTCATTATCTTTATCAATTTATTTGCAGGTCTGAAGATTCTATTTAGATGACTTTCTAACCTTAAACTTTCTGAAACTTATTCAGGAAAAGCTCTGCAAACCAAACACGTCAGAGGGAGCTCAACCTACCACTGATGTAGTTTCTTTATTAACTGAGATACGTATAGGCACAGGTAAGAACAGTTGGACTGGAGCAAGACCTGCAAATCTTCCAGCAGTCATGGCCGCTGCTGCAGCAGCGTCTGGGGAAAATTTAAACTTGACCGAAGCCTTTAGCCTGGAGGTGCTTAGTACTGGTGTAACTAGTGCTGCTGTCAAATCCAAATTTGCGGGAGAAATTGCGGGAATGAGAAGGCTGTATACTAGCATTGGTGGATTTCAATCTGGTGCACCAGCTGGTTTTGGCCTAGGTGCTGGACTTCAAAGGTTGAGATCTGGGGTCTACTCTCAACCTCCACCTGACGAGAATGATTCATTTAATGCAATCCTGCTCCAAAAGTTTGTGGCTCTTCTTCAGCAATTTGTCAATAATGCTGAGAAGGGTGGAACTGTGGAAAAAGCATCATTTCGTGAAGCATGTTCTCAAGCAACTGCTCTTCTTCTCTCAAATTTGGTATGGTTGTTTATGACATATGCATGTGTTTCACATGTTTAGTAAACTTACACAAATGTGGGACCAGTCCTCATCTCAGATTTGAATTGTTTCTCTCCAGGCTTCTGATTCAAAAACAAATGCAGAGTACTTTTCGCAGCTATTACGGCTCATATGCTGGTGCCCAGCTTACATTTGCACTCCTGATGCCATGGAAACTGGTGTTTTTGTATGGACTTGGTTGGTTTCAGCTGCACCTCAGTTGGGTTGCCTAGTGCTTGCTGAACTTGTTGATGCATGGTTATGGACAATTGATACGAAAAGAGGTCTCTTTGCCTCTGATGTCAAGTATTCTGGACCTGCTGCAAAGTTACGACCTCAACTCTGTGCTGGCGAGCCTGAAGCTGTATCTGATAAGGATCCTGTTGAGCAAATAATGGCTCATAGACTATGGGTTGGATTTTTAGTTGATCGATTTGAGGTTGAACTCTAACCTTGTCAATTGATTCTATATTTTCTACTTGCTGTTTCATTTGCAAATTTAAGTTAAATCTAAAACCCTTATGCATGCTATCATCTTTTCTCAAGATTGCGTATCTCGCACATGTACTGATGTACATATACTTCTCTCTTGTTGCAGCTGAATTTATGTATTTGATTGTTTTTTTAGTAATAATAACAATATCAAACAATTAATCGTTATATATTTTATGTTATTTGGTAAGGTGTTACTGTTTTTGTTGCCTATTGTCAGTCTATTAACTGAATCCTCACACCTTCCTATTTTTTGTCATCTGTGTAGGTAGTCAGACACCATAGTGTTGAACAGATGCTGCTTTTTGGCAGGATGTTTCAAGGGACTACTAAACTTCCCTGGAACTTTTCATGTCATCCTGCTGCCACGGGTACATTTTTCACTTTAATGCTTCTTGGTCTCAAGTATTGTTCTTGCCAATCCCAAGGCAATTTGCAGAATTTCAAAATGGGGCTTCAGTTGCTGGAAGACCGTATATATAGGTGATTCTCTCAATGTCATGTGCTAATATCTGTTTGTTGATGGCTGTATACTAGGGTTTACTATTGCTTTTGCTTTGTTCACATTCATAAGTGTAGACGCTTACATGGTTCTAGATGTGTAGATCCTCTTTGCAGGGCTGTAATTCTCTGTCTTGCAGTATTATTTTCTTAGTTCTCTTGTCAGTTATTTCCAATGTATTTAACCTATCATCACAATGGATTGTGTCTTTAGACTAGCCAAATAATTAAGTTATGATTGGCTGCCAGGATGTTGTAATAGGCTTGATTTGTAATGTGTTTAATCCTTTATATACGGACAGTTTAATAACAATGAAGCATAGTGGCAGTTAGGGGATGTAAGATGCATGGAACTGCTAATTTATGTGTGCTAATCTTTTCTTGTACGTATAATGTTACTTGATATTAGTACTTATTGTTTTTGTCACGTTTGGTACTTGTAAACATTTCAAGCCCCATTTTCTCATACTCCCCTGTCCCATTTTTATCTTCCTCGACAAATATTTTGTCCCAAAATAATCTTCCTAAATGGTAATTAAGTATAGTGTTGACCAATAGTTTTGCATCCTTTATACCAAACTAACATCCTATTGGCTTATATTTAAATTTCTTAAAAACTGTGGTTTGTTTTAAGATAAGGAAAAGAGAATAATATATTGAATCAAGTGGATGGATGCAAAACAAGCGTCCTACAAAAGGACTATGTACAACCAAAATGTATTCTATCCACAAAATCTTCAAAATCAAAAGAAGATTGGCCAAAACAGCTACTATCCCAAAAGTAGATAGTCTTCATAATCTTATCCTTAAAGCACTGAAGAGAAGCCTCCACTACCTGGAAGACTCCTCTTTTCTCGCACCAAATGCTCCAAAAATGGCATGAGGGATAAGCAAGGCTTGCTTCCCTTTGGCTTTTCTCCCAAGGTAGCCTTCCTAAGCCACAAGATGACTCTTAACAGAGCTTGAAAGTACCCGACTTCCAAACAACTAAAAGCTAACTCCTTAAAAAGTGTGTTTTTGCATTTAGGAACATCAAAATGGGACGATGTAACTCTTTTTTGGGGTATCTTGGAATAGGCTGCATGCTGATGCTTGCAAGGGTATAAGGCTACATACATGTGAATCTCCCCAAATGGCACGAAAGCGAGGCCTACACTGAGACTTGTTGTATGGGAACACATGTTTTTATATATATATATATATATATATGCATGTGCATTTGTGTGTAGATTGGTAGACAGGTTACAGATAGATGGATTTATGAAGGTATAGCATGAGCACGAGTAGACATGCGCACACACAACTATGATGAAAATACATATACATACATGCACCTTTTTTGTCTTTCGTTGTCATTGAACTTTGAATTTGGCAGTGTTTTTGTGATCTGAAAATAACTGTGCTTTTATGATACAGGGCCAGCTTGGGCTGGTTTGCTTATGAGCCTGAATGGTATGACACAAGAAGTAATAATTTTACTCAAAGCGAGGCGCAATCTGTTTCTGCATTTGTTCAATTCTTGAACGAGCATATAGATACTATCCCATCTGATGCAAAAGGACAGGGACGTGAAAATGGGGGTTCTTTGGTTGAAGGGGTATGGTGGCCTTCTTTGATATAATGTGCTCTATAGCTTTCAGCAAGTTCTTTGTACTGTTTGCATCCTTGTGTGTTCCTTGTTTGAATTTTCACTTTGAGAAGTGTTTGCAGACAGATCAGCATCACCCTGTTTGGGGCTCTATTGAGAACTATGCTGCTGGAAGACAAAAGCGGAAGCAGTTACTTCTGATGTTGTGTCAAAATGAGGCTGACAGGCTGGAGGTCTGGGCACAACCTACTAATTCAAAGTAATTGCACGATTGACTTCTGAATTCATCAAGTTTTCACTTAGCTTATTGAATTTCTAAAGAGCAATCTTTTGATCACTTTACTATCTGCTGTTGACTTTACATGGGTTTTGCAGGGATTATATACCTCGGCCGAAAATTAGCTCAGATAAGTGGATTGAGCATGCTCGGACAGCATTTTCTGTGGATCCTCGAATTGCTTTGTCATTAGCCTCAAGATTCCCAGCAAATGTGTCGCTGAAGGCTGAGATAACTCAACTGGTTCAGGTTTGCCCTCTTTGCTCCTTATGGTAATTGAACTGGATGAGAGTTAGGCCATCAGCCTTCGCTGAAAGCTAATCTTAGTTCAGACTTCAGCCACACTGTCTGCGGGCTTGGGTCTCTTTCCAGCAGATCTTATGCATTTCATCCCATTTCACTGGGTAATTGGAGAACAGCTCGCTTCTGCTAAGTAGAGGCTGTAGTAGCCTTTCTATGACCAGTAGGATAAATGTCCAAGAGGAGGGAAAATTTGTCTTAGACGATCTATATGGCCTCAATACTAAATCCATGTGTAATGACTTGTGAATTTACTTGTCCAATATATTCTTTTCCCCAAACCCTGTGCTGAGTGTGAGCATGGATATAATTTGCAGTAACTAATGTTACATTCCATTTAAGATTGCATTCTGTATATAAATCGTTGTTGATTTTTGTGCTATTGTTCAATCTTCTGAGTGTGAGTCTGTATGTTCCTTACTATGCATGCACTGGTCATGCAGCAGAATGTACCTTCATTCTCATTTCCCGTGCCTTTGGAACTTACTGATGTTTGTTCATTAATTGCAGTCACATATATTGGAGCTCCGAAGTATACCAGAAGCACTGTCTTATTTTGTCACCCCCAAGGCTGTGGATGAGAATTCAGTGTTGCTGCAACAGTTGCCCCATTGGGCTGCTTGCTCAATAACCAAGGCTCTTGAATTTTTAACTCCTGCATATAAGGGGCATCCACGTGTCATGGCATATGTGCTGAGGGTTTTAGAGTCTTATCCTCCTGAATGTGTAACATTTTTCATGCCCCAGCTGGTGCAGGCCTTGCGTTATGATGATGATGTGAGTTGCTTGTCAAATGTTCTTTTTAACTTTTCTTTGCGTGGATTACAATTCATGTAGCTGGGCAACCTCCCAAAGCTGGCAGGATAGCGTTATGTCTTCTGGGTCTTAATTATTTCTGTGTTTAGATTGATACAGATATCCTACTCTGTTAATTATTTAGCACTTCCCTTGAAAGCCTATGGACATTCTTCAAAATGGAAGGGAAAGCCTCCTGTTTGGATTTACAAAGCCAGGAATAACCTAGTATGGATTTTAACCCCTTTTTTTTTGGGGGGGTGTCCTTGAATTCATAGAACTATTATTACTTTGAGCTATTCGTTTCCTTCTCTTGTTAAATATTGCACTGTTTGACATCTACTTTTTTCTAATGTTGATGTCTTGATGATTGAAACTCTACTTATTCTGATTATTATTCATCAGTAAAAGGAAGTGTAGTATGTCTTTACGGCTTTGCCAGTTTATCTAAACTTCTAAGATGTTGCTATTATTAGCAACTCATAAAATGGGCTGGCAACAGTTTTTTGTTTGGTCTTTCACTTGTTCTAGTTTTTACCAAACATAACCAGAGGTTTGTGTAGCTGACTTGCCTCACCAAATATCGAGGAGTGGGGTTTAAAATCAACTAGAAGCATGGGAGTTTCCCGCTCTTATTCCCCTTTGTCTCCCTCATGCCTTCCCCTGTTAGGGTTTCCACTAGAGAGATCTTTACTTATCTTCCCTATTCTGTATCTTGTAGAAATTAGTTGAAGGTTACTTGCTGCGAGCTGCCCACAGAACCGATATTTTTGCTCATATTCTCATATGGCATCTACAGGTACTGGAGCTAAAGTATATGTGGTTTCACACATGCACTACTACTTCGAAATTCTCATTCTGATTATAAATGGTTGTTTGCAATAGCCTGATATGATTTGACTCACCAACTTACTATCACCTACAAATAATGACAGGGTGAGACATGTGAACCAGAAGGAGCTAAAGAGGCTGATATTCAGAAGGTATTGTCAGCATGCTCTATGTGTTTCTACTGAAGGTTTTATTGTAGCCTATTTGTTACCTATTAAACCTTACATACGAAGCCCTGCTGTATATTTCTAAGTTTCTTTGGTTATCTTTTTGTTATGGCACTTTACTTTCTCTTTAATTCTTATTCTTCTTTCTGTCTCAGTGCATAGTGTTCAATCATCAAATCTGTTTAATATCTCTGATGGTCGGGCCTCCTCCCCGCTTCCCAATTGTCTGGACTGTTTTATTTGTATAATCGAAGATGTCTTTCCCTTAGGTACTCATCCACTGATGATTCAGAGGCTGACATATTCTATTTCTTTTTTCAGACTAAAGAGTTTCTAGAGCTGCTGCCAAAAGTTAGGGAGAGGATTATTGACATTTTCACCCCGAACGCCCTTGATGTATTTAAGAGGGAGTTTGATTTCTTTGACAAAGTCACATCTATTTCTGGTGTGCTCTTTCCACTACCAAAGGAGGAACGCCGTGCTGGTATTCGCAGGTACTGCCAAGTGATGTTAGCGTTAACTATATTTGTCTTAATAGTGTCGTTAAATTTCTCCGTTGTCCACTTGATTCATCATATGCTACTTTAACCAGGGAACTGGAGAAAATTGAGGTGCCGGGAGATGACCTCTATCTCCCTACTGCTCCTGGTAAGCTTGTTAGGGGTATTCAGGTTGACAGTGGGATCCCTCTACAGTCAGCAGCAAAAGTTCCAATTATGATCACATTTAATGTGGTGGATAGAGATGGAGATCCAAATGACGTGAAGCCCCAAGCTTGCATTTTCAAGGTAGCCTTAAACTTGTTGTCCAGCACTGTGTTGGAACCTATTTTGTTCATGATGTTAAATAGGCTTAACCAATCATCGTCTATATGAATTGCAAGTGGAAACAGATGTCATGCATAACGTTGCTCTCTGCTCGTATGGGTTGGAGCTTTTGGGTCTCTGGATTAAGGGCTGTTGATGTTAGGTTGCTTGATTGTTTTTGGTTTGAGAATCTTTGTTTGGAGGATAATATGCTGAAGTAGGAGTTCATTGTTTGTTCTGAATAATTGGTTGTTTACAACAGAGAAAGCAATAGCTGTAGTCCAAAAAATGAATAATTTACGATCTTATTCGAAATGGTGAAAACTATGGAAGCCACCAAATCCAAATCCATATGGTAGCATCTTTCCTAAGCAAGGTGTTGGATTCAATTGTAGCTGCCTAATCTACACAGAGGAGTTTCTGTTGGATACTAGATTAAACCTTTTGGCAGCTTATGACTATCGAAAAACAAAAGGCCAAAAAAGCCAAAAAGGGAGGAAGGGTGGAGGATAGTTTCCTGATGCATTTGCTTTAGTCCACTTTAATACAAGTTGGTACAAAACCCTCTTTCTCAGCAGTCCATATGCTGTATCCATTTAGCTGTTCCTTTAAAACACATTGTCAATTGTAACTGCTCCAACACCGTAAGTTATGCCTTTATGGTATGTTTGCTTGCTAAAAAAAAAAAGCTGTCTTGAAAAATTAAGACTGAATCTGTCTAGGTGTTTGACCGAAATCTAATCGTTATTTTCAGCCTGACAAGTGAGAACATATTCTAATTTTGATCTGGCATCTGAACTCCCCCTCCCACCGTTTCTTTTTTTTTGGGGGGTGGGGAGGGGTGTTGACTCTGAACAATTAACTGTGTGACGTTGAGGGATTTCAACCATGTATGGGTCTCTGAGAATTTTGTAAACTGATCCTCAGTGAATGTCTGTGGAGGGAACTTTGGTCCTATGCATTATCATCAGTTTTGAGTATTCTCTGTTTTAAGGTTAACTAAAGAGCTAATAAAAATGCTTTTGTTCCCTTCCTGTGTTGATTTGCACTGCTATATCCCTGTTATCTTGTCTGTGTGGGTGCATTATGGGACTTGTAGGCTACTTCATGATGTGTGTCAGCTCCTGTGTCTGATCCTCATTGCTCTTCTGTGAGTAGATTAGACTGTTCAATGATTTATGTATTGTACTTTTTGTTTAGGTTGGAGATGATTGTCGGCAAGATGTTCTTGCTTTGCAAGTGATTTCTCTCCTCAGAGACATCTTCCAGGCCGTTGGCTTGAATCTTTATGTTTTCCCCTATGGAGTACTCCCAACTGGTCCTGAAAGAGGAATAATAGAGGTAAATGCTGTATTTGCTGCCGTGGTGGTGTTGTGTCCATATTTGCATATCTAGATCTTTTGACATATTCAAATTGCATTCATGTGGTGGGACAGAATTACTAGTAGGAAGTCAAATAGTTTCTTTGGTTATAGCTAATTAATTATTTGATTGATCTAAAGATTCTTTTGATTTATACCAGATATTTTATTTGTTCATTTGCTTTATTTAACCTTTTTGCATCAATATCTGTTCCTTAATTGGATGAAATCCCATTTTTTCTTGTTGCTAGTTTTGGATATATGGAATGTTAGTGGGTGATAACCAACAACATGACACCTGGGGAAGAGACTAGGTGAAAAGGTAAAATGTTTTTTCGAGAAGATCCAATGCTTTCAGAAGTAGAATTAGGATATGGCAGTTAGATCAACCAATCAAGAAGACCCAAGTCCAAAAGTTGATGGTTTCCAAGATGAGGATTAGATGGATGCATTGTTGGTTTTATTCTTTTCTTCTTTTGCCAATGAAAACATACTGTGCATGTTGGTTGACTGCATGAGTCTTGAGAGATTTGAAAGGGCGGAAAGATTAGTAAAAAAATGAGGTGAGAAGTGACAAATGTTTCGCTGGCCTGGAGAGTTGATGGAATCAGATTAGTAAAAAGTTTTCTATGGGTGGTTTGCTTCTAAATTTCTTGTATATTCACTTAAAATTTGCTCCTAATTTGGACGCCTCTTTACTGGTGCAAACATAATTCTTTGTACTGCTTGCTGGTCGAATTGTTATGATTTGATTGACTTTGGACATAAGACTTCAGGCTAGTCAGGTGCATGGAAAAAATTGAGGGAGATTTAGGAAATCATACAACTTTTAAATTGTTCACGGATCTTCTAGCACTGAGACTTGGTGATGGCTAATTTTATGTATGATGTAGGGTAGTCGATATGATTTATAATCTTTTGACCCTTCATCTGTTACCTCTGCTGGTTTCTGATTCCTTCATACTACTAATTTATGTTGATGCCTGATGTGTTTTACAAGTGTTCTGCTTAATTTAATAAATTTATGTAACATGCTAATTTGTTCAGCCAGGTTAATTTTCTATATGAATTTCCGTCGCAGAAGACGTAAATAAATTTATGTAACATGCTAATTTGTTCGGCCAGGCTAATTTTCTGTATGAATTTCCATCACAGAATACGTGAGTGCTATTCAGGTTTTTTTACATGCCATGTTCAGATGTGTATGACTGGGCTCATGTTCAAGTACTCAAAGTTTTGCTTCATTATTTGAAATTGACACTGATTGGCATTTGGCATTTTGGTGTGGGTGTTTGGGAATTGGGATCATCTAAAAGTAACTTTCCTAAAAAGCTTTTGATTGTATAAGATGATTTTATTGTGCAGGTTGTGCCTAATACGCGGAGTAGAAGTCAGATGGGTGAAACTAACGATGGTGGCTTGTATGAGATCTTCCAGCAAGATTATGGGCCAGTTGGATCTCCTAGTTTTGAAGCTGCTCGCGAAAACTTTCTTGTCAGTAGTGCTGGCTATGCTGTGGCCAGTCTTCTACTGCAACCAAAAGATCGGCATAACGGCAATCTGCTCTTTGACAGGTACGTTTTCTGGACTTGATACTTTCTTCTTCCTGAACCCCTCCCTTTTCTGAAAGAAAAAGCCTCAAAAGTATTGTGTATTTTTCTCTCTAGTAAAAGTTGACTAATTATAAAATGCAGCGGGCATCATTTGATGGACTGCTAAAGACAAATTTAATCCTATTTATGCTTAATGCAGTGATGGAAGGCTTGTTCATATTGATTTTGGTTTCATCCTGGAGACATCTCCTGGTGGGAATATGCGCTTTGAAAGTGCTCACTTCAAGCTGAGTCATGAGATGACTCAACTACTTGATCCTTCAGGGACTATGAAAAGTGACACTTGGTATCGTTTTGTGGGGTAAGAGAATGAACATTTCTCCCTTCCTCTTCCTCTGAATGTTTGCCCTTTTCATTAAAGGATAAGTTTCACAAGAGGGAAGTGGTCACTGCTCACAGGAGAGCTGCTGCCTCTTTTCTTTTCTTTTTTTGGGGGGCGGGGTAATCCACAATCTTCCCTTTTGTTAAGGGACCAGTCCTAGACCTAGCACAATTGACCTGAACAAAATAACCCGAATCCACACCCAATCTGACACCAAAATTGACCCCGAACCAAACCCGGATCGAAATATTTTTTTCCACGTTTTTTTTTCTTTGCAAGACAAATTTATTGGACAAGAAATTGAGTGACTCAGTAATTTCAAACCAAAAGTTATCCTGACATGAAACCAAAACTTGAACTGAATCTCGTTGACCCAAATATGACATGCCCCAAGGTCTTATTTTTCGTTGTTTGCTAAAGCTTTGCTTTGTGGTTTGTCTCAACAGAATGTGTGTAAAAGGCTACCTGGCTGCTCGGCGTTACATGGATGGTATTATAAACACAGTCTTAATGATGCTAGACAGTGGACTACCTTGCTTCAGCAGGGGTGATCCCATTGGCAATCTCCGGAAGAGGTTTCACCCCGAGATGAGTGAGCGTGAAGCAGCCAATTTCATGATCCATGTATGTACCGATGCCTATAACAAGTGGACAACCGCAGGGTATGATTTAATACAATATTTGCAGCAGGGTATTGAGAAATAGTACATGTCCATTATATTTAAGCATTGGTGTATATTAGTTATTCAGAGCTCAAACCATGGTCACCCGATGTAGCATAGTTACAAAAATTTTGTTCCGAGGAATCACCACTATGGCAAAATAGGCTCCTGTGTAATCAGCAAATCTTTAGTAGTTTTAGTGTGGGATTCCTCTGTTTGTAAAGGTGCTGTATAAATTGATTGCAAAATATCAGTGAAAATACCCATTCTTGTTTGTCCTAACTTTGTAGGGGTTCTTATTCTGTGGTTAACTTAACGCATGGTGCGATTTTGGATAGAAATGATCTTAATACTGCTCAATGTGGCTCAACTGTGCTGACAGGCTAGTACTGGACCCAGATTAGTCAGTGGTTGTGACCAAATTGTTTTGAATGATTTTGTTTTCTGTTCCTTTCTTATTTAACAACTCACTTCGTTCGTTTATGTTCGTTTCTATCCTTTTATACTTTTTATGTTCGTTTATGTTCATTTGTGTTTGTTTTTGTTTATGTGTGTTTTGTATGTAAGTTTGAACAATGCCCTTAGTCGATATATAGGTGAAATTCAAGAGACAATTTGAATTACATATCATCAAAATAATGCAATTGAATTTGAGATATTTCATATCAAACTGGTCAGTCAAAAGATTACCCCGCTCTAATTTGACTCATCAAAACCATATTATTATCCACTTGTTTTGTCATTATTATTATAACTTTAGTTAGGGGTTAGTGTATAGCAATGACGACTATGACTTCTATGTGCCCTTCAAAGGAGTGGTGGTTGAAACTCGAGTTGTACCACAGCAACAGAGTTAATCAGCACAACACCCCCATGTTCATTGTCCAAGTGAATGGGACCAAAATATGATTTTGCACCCCAATATCCATGCTCATTTGTGAAGTTCACAACTAAAGAGATTTGTCATCACTTTACATATGGTGTTCGCTCAATCTGCCTCTAGAATTAGTGTATAGCACAATCCTGAATTCATATCGAAGTGAACCAAAGTCGTTTTTATCGATTTTTAGTACCACCACTAAGTAAAGTGAATGTCCTTGTTACACTAACATCGACTCTTCGGAATGAAATGTACCACAAAATCAAATTATTGGTATACGAAGCTGATACATGAGGACATGATTGGAGCCACATATCTTATTATGATATACCTTGGATAATGACTTCTCTTCTCAATATCATGGCAAAGGGGGAAATTTTGGGCCATGTTCTGAGCTGCCCCCTTTTTCCAAATTCTTGGGTCTTCTCCTCGTGCCAAGACTTTTTGTGGAATGTCAATTTCTCAATATCAGCAGTGTTTCCTTTGGAGCTTAGCTCAGCCTATTCTTGCCAACCGAATTAAAGTTAGGGTTCTTATGATTTATTTTACTGTTCAACTTTGGTTGCTTGCCTTGGCCTTAAGAGGAAAAGGACGCAATGTATCTTGTATGATAGTGATTGATGATGAGGTGTGTACCGTGGGTTACACATTACGTGTTCATCTTGGATGAGAGAATCTACTCCCCCTCTTTCTTAGCACATGGTCGACCACTATCGAAAATGTCCTTCCCTTTTTTTTTTTTGGTTAAATTCCTTGTTAGGTTTTAGGAGTCGAATAATTGTCCCACTTCGACAAATTAAAAAAAAAAAAAACAGATTATACTCAAAATCATTAGAAAATAATTTATCGTAATAGCTTGTTCCACCATCCCCTCTAACAAAAACTCCCCTACATTAGAAAATTAGAGGAAAGAAACTAGTAAGAGGAGGTTGATAAAAAGAACATGCAATTTTTAGCACTTGATCTTGATGATACTGTCTTGTAAATTCAATTTTTAATCCGACAACTCTCTGATTATATGAGTGAAATACTTCACCTAACGTCCAAACGCCATATAGCTGGCTTTATATATGTAACGTTCATATGGCAAAATCAAGTATGATCAATGTTCAATGTCAATATGATCGCATATGCCATCACAGGTCAATTTCATGGCGTCCCTTTTATACCTCACTCATTGAATCTTTTTCCATTTGCCCATGAACTATTTTTCTTTTTTCCTTTTGGATTTAAAAATATATCCAAAAAAATGATTGAGGTTGAGTTTGAAATTTTTGGACTCCACCCCCTCTCTTCCCTAACTGGATGATCCTTTTTTAAATTTATTTATGGACTTCCTTTAGCATGTTTTGATTTTCTCTACCTTGGGTAGTGATAACAAAGGTATGTCTTGCCTAATTCTCATGCTCAAAAAGAAATTTTATATTCCTTGGATCAAACACTTCTGATATAAATTAATACTTATAAATTATTAAACAATCATTATTCATTGTCATGTATTATTATTACATATTTCTTGAATTAAGTTTTTTTTTTTGGACCCATAGTTTATTATCCACCATTAACCACATTAGCAGTAGTTCCCAACTGTACTTGACCATTTTTGGCACCCCTATTACTCAACGACTCTTTCCACCTAAAATCCTGAAACAATTCATTCATATCTTCCAGGGATCTGCCTTGGGTCTCCGGGAGGAAGGTGAAGAAAAACAGCCAAGCCACTATGGCAATCCCCGCGTACAAGAAAAATGCCCCTCCTGTCGTAATAGCTTTCGAGAGGGATAAAAACGTCATTGTTATGACTCCGCTCACCACCCTGTTCATGGCCACGCCCATGCTCGCTCCTTGGGCACGTAACCTCAAAGGAAAGATCTCGGAACTATAGACCCAAGCTATTGGGCCCAGCCCTATAGAAAATGATGCCACAAATGTACACACCATGGTTATACAAAGGGCTATGGCCCAAGTCAACTTTTGGGTTGAGTGGTCAATGATGGTCAATGATGTGGCTAAGGTCAAAAGAGAGATAATCATCCCTCCCACACTGGTTAACAGCAAAGGCCTCCTCCCGTGTTTGTCCAATAAAAAAGTGGCCACCAAGATGAAGATTGTCTTTGTGAATCCGACGGCCACGGTCGCGAGTAGCTTTTCCGTGTCGCTTGTGATCCCGGCTTTCGCGAAGATTGTTGGGCTGTACAAAACGACGGCGTCTATGCCGGAAGATTGCTGGAAAAAGTGGATTCCGATGCCGGCGATCATCACGCGCCGAACTGCGGGCGTGGGATTCATCAACAGCTCCTTCCAAACTCCCTCCCCTTGATTCTTCTTCGACGCAGGGATTGAAACGACGTCGTCGTCGCAATCGAGGGGATTCCGGCGGCTTCTTTGATGTCGCTGAGTCGGGACTGAGCCTCCTCGGGCGAGTCGGAGGTCCGATTCAGGACTCGCTTTGCCTCTCCGAGTCGACCCTGCATAACGAGCCACCGCGGCGATTCTGGCATCGCGAGGACGCCGACGGCGAGGAGGATGCTCGGAATGGCGCCGACTCCGAGCATAAATCGCCAGCTGAGATTCACCGGGAGCTTCGAGAAAGCGAGATTGGAAATGTATCCGAGAAGAACGCCGCTGTTGATGAAGACCTCCGGGAAGGAGGTGAGGAAGCCACGGGAAGACGCCGGCGAGACCTCGGCGGTGTAGACGGGGGCGATCATGAGGGCGTAACCGACGCCGATGCCGGCGACAAAGCGGCCGACCATGAGGAAGGCGTAGTTAGTGGCGAAGCCCATCAGGAGAGCGCCGGCGAAGAAGATTGCTCCGGCAATGACGATGGTGTAGCGCCGGCCGATTTTGTCTGAGGTCCGGCCGGCGGCGGCGGAGCCGAAGAGGCAGTAGAGGTTGATGATCCCGAGAAGGACCTCGATTTTGACGTCGGAGATATTCCCCCAGTCTTTCTTGATGTAGAGGGCAGCACCACTCATCACTCCTATGTCTGTTAATGACAAATTAACATTAGTCAATTCATAATTACAGTATCAAGTTTTTTCTACTGTTAATTTACAAACTCACTCTTATATGCACCTAACAACTTCTATTGTCAGTGTCACGTTATTATGTTTACTAAAATATGGACACGATTTTAAACAGAGTATATATATATATATATATATATATATATACAAAAAATGAAGAATTTTAAGTATAGAATCTTAAAGAAGGAAAATGATGAAGAAAATATAGCATAAAACTGAAGCCAATAATCTGCTTAACTTTTTCTTTTGAATCATTTTTACTGGCGATATGTATGCTTAACTTTTTAGTAGAAGAAAACAATCACACCATATTCTAATTCATAATATGTGTATTTTACTAAATATATATATATATATATATATATATATATATATATATTTAAAAGGAATATATTTAACAGATCTGTTACCTCTTCATGAATACATTCTTAAACAATAAACAACTAGCTTACCACTGAGTAATGTGTGAGTACTGAGATTGAAGTGGATTAGATTTTTTTTTTTTTTTTGGAACTTCAATAATATTAATGAATTAATAAACCTAAAAAATATTAATTTTATGACTTTTATGTAGAATAATGTGGACAAATGCCGCCAAAAGTGAGAGTAACAATTTTTTTCTTTCTTTTACTTTGGAGACCTACTTGTATATTTGGTTTAGCTGTGAACGCGAAGAGCAAAGAAGATTTGGGCCTCAAAACAGGCTTGTCCCACTACCCACCGCCTCCCCCTAAAAAGACCCGCTTTCTTTCATTTTGTCTTCAACAAATAGTGAAAAGGGTACCAACTCGTCTTATACGTACCTAGAGTATTCGTTACTTGTCATATATCACGAAATGATTTGATGAACGGAAAAATAGGAGAGATTTTGTAGGCCTAATTTTTTTATTTCTTTTGAAAGTATATGATCTCGAGAGCATTTCAAAATTTGCATATACATCGATTGTTAAAATAGCTAGTTATGTTAAGGTTGTCTCCAACGATAGGAGGTGAAGTATGAGTTGCCCTTACATGGAGGAGGAGAAAGAGATGAGAGAAAAAAATTTTAAAAAGGAGAACTCGAGGAGAGAGAAAGGGGAACTGCTCCACAGAAAAGTTGGGAGGATGAGCTCCTCAGACAAAGTTAAGAGGGATGAGAGAGAAAAGGGAGAGGAGAGATAAACAGAGGGAAGGAAAGAGAAAAGTAATTTTTTTAAATTTATTTTTTAACTTTTTATTTTATAATTTTTTAATAATAAAATATTAAGTATTATTTTACATGGGTTGCTACCATTAATAATTGAAAAATTTTGAAGCAACTTTCTTACTTATATGTCAGTTGAAGCAACTCACATTGAGTTGATCGTATTGGAGATAGCCTAATAATTTATGGAGGTGAGGACTCAGGGCTAACTTTTATCAGACTCTTATCATTATATTTCATTTTGTTTAAATTTCTCGGATGATTAGTCTATGACTGTACATTTTTTTGAGAGTGTCTGATAACATGTATGATCTGTTCTTATTGTGAAGATAAATTTTACATAAACATAATTTATATTAAAAATTATTGTTCTTATTATGAAGATATATATAATTATTAATGATTTTTTTAAAAAAATGGAGTTGGATTTGCAAAAAGACCAATATAAATCCAACAAGTAAGACCTCCACTAGTTAAGTCTAGCGAAAAACACCAAAACTCAAAAGTCATTGCATGTGTTCAAATTACGAAGATAACATAGACAATGACCATTTTTAAAAATTTGATGGTCGAAGTAGCTTCATTAATTCGTAGTCACATATATTTGCAAAGCCTAATCAATAATTGTCGCAACTTTTTTCAATAATGTTAGGCAGTGTTTCAAGTACGAGCAAGTTATATCCAATATGAGTAAAACAAAATTAGTGATGTACAATATCAGTCTCTCAAATCCCATAAAATTCAAATGTAAAATGATTTACGTTTCCTTAAATGTCTTATTTTGACCTAAAAATTATATTATCATATGGCCAACAAATATTAAAATTTTATATTTTTAATTAATTATAACTATTAAAAAAAGTAATTTAAGATTATAAAATACATTAATATATATTAAGACAAGACATTTAAAAATAAAATTTTTTTTCTCCCTGTCTCTCCCCCAAGTTCGATTTTGGGGTACAATTTTTTCATTTGATATCTCCCATTTTTCCAGTCCACTAGATCTTTTGAACTTTTTTGAAATATGGGTTTAAAAATGGGTGTTTTTACCCAAAAAAAAAAACATGACTGTGAGCATATACAGTTCGCTCCATGTAAAGCTAGGTGTAGCAACGTGTATATACATGCAGGGGAGAGAGGAGAATTACCATAGCCTAACAAAATGGAAGTCATAGAGGCCAGGGCAGCACAAGCAAAGGCAAACTTGTTTCTTTTGGGCCTCTTTTCAGGTGCTTCAAAATCTGCCACCACCTTATTATTTACTACTGCCATGACTGTGGTTCCTTCCGCAGTCATGGCTTCTCTCTCTCTCTAGTGTACTCCTTTTCACTCTCACCAGTAGTCGCAAGGAGAGAAGGGGAAATCGTGTGTGCTTAAGGTGCTCAGAAAGAGCTGGGAAGGCACTCTTATTAAATAGAAGCAAGTTGCCAACTTGCGTACGTCGGGGTTTCAAGATCAGGGCTGTGTATATCGCGTTTACAATGATGTGATGGGGCTTTTGCTGCAAATTATACCGTAATATCGATTACCGTATATAATTATTTGTTTTAGTTTTCTAAAATTCACTCGTTATTTTCATGTGTTTTCCTTTCAAGAAACAAAAAATTAAATCTCCTGTTCTAAAATATGTCATGTCATCGGATTCATAGTGATGAATTCATTATGTAAATTCAATTTTAGGTTGAAAATTTTACGAATTATATGTGATTTAGTCCAATAAGAGGCTTATAAGATCGTGTATTTAACATGACATTAACTGTTTTTACTTTATAATCAAAAAATATTTTTAGTTTTAACTATTCTTATGACCCAAAAATATATGTCTGATCGCCTGAGACTACGATATAATTGTTGGGTGATTAGATCCTTTCTTGAGGAGGCACTATCTGAAAACAAATTTCAAAATATAGTTTTTGATAATGTTATAAAAACATTGTACTACTCTCGCCTTATTTTTTTAAAGAAAATATTACATAGTGTCCTAATATTAATATTTGATACCTTTTTTTCAAAAAGGGCTTGTCTGTCCTTCTTTTAGTGCTTTTTAATTTCTGACAGTCCGCCAAATGTTCCTATGAGCAATATTTCATTTTTTGTTTATTTTTTTAGTATTTAAAAAATAAAAATATAATTAATGCTCTCTTATCTAGTGTTTTAAGGGTATAATATAACAGCTTCAAATTTTGTGGTAATTAATAAATTATTTATTGATGATTTTTATTTTTGGTGTTCAATGGAGAGATAAATATAATAATAATAATATAATTGATATTTAATTTGAATATTCAACATCAAATATTGGACATCAATCTACCGCTAAAATTAGCCCATAACCGATACATACTTGAAGCTATGTATATTAGGCTCTTTTGAGCTTCTCCATCGAGTTTCCACTATTTAGAATGGATGTATACATAAATCATAATAATTGTGCTCTAACTACACTTACATAAACATACTCTTTTGCATATATTCCAAATCCTTATATTTATTGGTCGTTAGCTGTTGAAGCAGTAGTTTTCAACTCTAATTGGCCGTTACTCTTGTCATTGATCTCCGATTTTTTTCCATTTTTGTTGCCTCGGTTGCTCAATGACTCTTTCCACCGAAAATCATCAAATAATTCGTTCATTTCCTCTAGGGTTCGACCTTGGGTCTCCGGGAGGAAGGTGAAGAAGAAGAGCCAAGCTGCCGTGGCAATCCCTGCGAACAAGAAAAATGCCCCTCCAGTCGTAATAGCTTTAGAGAGGGACAAAAATGTCATTGTGATGACTCCACTCACAATCCTATTAACCGCCACACCCATGCTGGTTCCTTGAGCTCGCAACCTCAATGGAAAAATCTCGGAACTATAGACCCAAGTTATAGGACCCAACCCAATAGAGAAGGCCGCCACGAAGGCACAAACCATAGTAATGCAAAGAGCTATGGCCCAAGTCAGCTTTTGAGCAGAGTGGTCAATGATAGTCAAAGATGCAGCCAAGGTCAAAAGAGAGAGAATCATGCCACCCACACTAGTCAATAGCAAAGGCCTCCTCCCGTATTTGTCCAGCATAAAAGTGGCCACTAAGATGAACATCGTCTTTACAAATCCAACGGCTACGGTGGCGAGTAGTTTATCGGTGTCGTTTGTGATTCCGGCTTTCTCAAATATCTTTGGGCTGTACAAAACGACGGCGTCTATGCCTGAAGATTGCTGGAAAAAGTGGATTCCGATGCCGGCGATCAACACGCGCCGAACGGCTGGCGTGGGGTTAAGCAAGAGCTCCTTCCAAACTCCCTCGCCTTGATGCTTTTTAGAGGAAGAAATCGAAACGACGTCGTCGTCGCACTCGATGGGAATTCCGACTGTCTCTTTAATATCGTTTAGTCGGGACTGAGCCTCCTCGGGCGAGTCCGATGTCCGATTCAGGACTCGCTTCGCCTCGCCGAGTCGACCCTGCATAACGAGCCAACGAGGCGATTCCGGCATAGCGAGGACGCCGACAGCGAGGACGACGCTAGGAATTGCGCCGATTCCGAGCATGAATCGCCAGTTGAGATGGACGGGAAGCTTCGAGAAGGCGAGATTGGAGACGTATCCGAGCAATATGCCGCCATTGATGAAGACCTCAGGGAAGGAGGTGAGGAAGCCCCGGCAAGACGCCGGCGAGACCTCGGCGGTGTAGACGGGGGCTATCATGAGGGCGTAGCCGATGCCGATGCCGGCGACGAAGCGGCCGGCCATGAGGAAGGCGTAGTTGGTGGCGAAGCCCATCAGGAGAGCGCCGGCGAAGAAGATTGCTCCGGCAATGACAATGGTGTAGCGCCGGCCGATTTTGTCGGAGGTGCGACCTGCGGCGGCGGAACCGAAGAGGCAGTAGAGGTTGAGGATTCCGATGAGGACCTCGATTTGGACGTCGGAGAGATTCCAGTCTTTCTTGATGTACATCGCTGCCCCACTCATCACTCCTATGTCTGTTAATTACAACACGAATGGAAATTGGTCAGTTAATCGTGATCTAAATTTATGAATTTGTAGTTAATTAATGATAAATTAGATTAATTAAAATATACATCAAATTTCAAACGGAAAAATAAATAAATCCAATATTAATCTTTATTTATTTCAATCCCGCTCAAATTTTTTTTTTTTAATCATTAATGGGATAAAAAGGTGCTATATTGATTGATTGTTCACAAATATGTTCCCTTATATTTTATTTTTATTTTTATAGTAAACTAATTTAATATTGGACCCACCCAAATAGAAGGCCAATTCCACTACCATTTCTAACATAAAAAGGAATGGGATAATGCACGTTGGAGTCGACAGTGTGTAGCATAGACATAAGTATTAATGGTTAAAAGTTCCATAAAATTGGGGGGTTGTAGATTTTTTTATATAAGTTTGATCATTTATTAGACCGTCTATTTTAAAGTGATTCAACGAACTAAAACTTTAGGAGACGGAAACACCAAGCAATCCCACTCGAGATACAAGTAACTTGAACCTCTAACATGGCGATTTACAAGTGAGTGGGACACCGATGAAGTTAGGTCTTGATCGGCTAGGGGATTGGGGTTGCAAGAAAGGTCAATAGATCAGAAGCAAACACCTCCACTGGTTGGGTTTAACCTAATGAGGCCAAACTCAAAAAGTTGCATAGAAATGGTCCATGCATGGACCCATTTTGAACGAGTAATTGTCCAAGTATCTCGAATAATAATTGAGAGTCACTTATTGTAGTTGGAGGGACCTGACTAGTTTTTCATTGTCCCCAACTCATGGCACGCCATTTTTTATTTTATTTTCTTTTTATTTTTTAATACTGGCTTCATGTATCTGTCGTCACCCCATACAAGACAGCGGAAGAACCAGAAAAACGAGATGTAAGGAAACATTTTAAATAATAAATTTTCAAAAATAAAAAATTTAGAAAGAAGAGATAGACACTTAGCTTTATTTTTTCTAAACATAAAATTGATAACGTGTTATCGTCCACACTTTTCCAATTATGTAAAATATTTTTATTAGAACTGTCATCTTTTATTTAACTATAATTATATTGAAACTAAATTTTATACTTAGAAAATGGTTAATATTAAGAGTGTATTAGTTTCAATATTTTAAAATATTGGTAAATCTATACCGCACCTATTTATTATTTTATTGTTTAGATCGATCTTTACTTACAAATTCTTAAATGTTTATAAGAGCACATATTTTCAAGAGAGAGATATATTTGTTGAAATACGGTGAGAAGCAGATATTATTAAGTACGTATAAGACGTATTAATCTTGATTACTCTTTTACACAAACTTTTTATATCACCATTTAGTTTGAAATAAACACACCTTACGATGACGCATAACTTGAAGTTTAAGGAATGAATTGAGAGAGAGAGAGAGAGAGAGAGAGAGAGAGAGGATTACCATAGCCTAACAGGATGGAAGTCATAGAGGCCAAGCTAGCACAGGCAAAGGCAAACTTGTTTCTCTTTGGTCTCTTTTGAGGTGCACCAAAATCTGCCAACTCCTTGTTACTTACTGCACCCATAGCTTTGGTTCCTTCAGCAGTCATAGCTGCCTTCTCTCTCTAGTTTGCTCCTTATTATTCACTCAGAGAGAGAGAGAGACAGAGAGAGATTGTGTGTGGGTGTGCTTAAGATGAGAAAGGATATGCGTGGAAACTGTACTTAAATAGAAGTAGGCCAGGATGCTTATATGGCAGTCCAACGCCATAGCGTTCTATCAGACTGATGGGATGGGCCTCTTGCCATCAATTTTTATGGGAGTATGTAACTTTTCTTCTTTTTTTTTAATTGGGGGAAAAAGATAGAAAGACTTACAAATATAGGAGTGTATTTTTTAACCATAAAGAAAGAAATCTGAACTCTAAAAGTGTCGTAAATAAATCTTATCCATTTAATTTTTTATTTTTAAATAATTAAAAAGTATATTTAAAGAATTAGAAAAATGATTATAGAAATGAATTTTATAAGACTTGTTTGGTTGTCCTCAATAAATCAACTACTTAGAAAAAAAAATTAATGGGAAATATATATTTTTGTAAATATTTATTTGATATTTAAAACTTTTTGCATATTAAAAACACTATTATTTGACATATTTTACATTTGTTTCTATTTATAAACAATTTTATGAAGCATTAAAACCTAAAATACTTATTTTATAGCAATTCTAGAGTAATTATAGAACTTATATTCCCATATTTTTCGGAGGATATTAATTAGCTCATATTATAAGCATCTAAAAAAAGTTACTCTCTCTATTTCACTATGATCTGTCTCATCGAACTTTGTCTACAAATTTACAGAAAAATATTAATTTAATATTTTGAAAATTTTTGACAAAAGAATATTATTTGTAAAGTTTGGATAATACTGTTTTTATACATAAAAAATAATGATCAAATTTTAATTTTATTGGCCATAAAAAAGTTAAATTAAAATAGGCTAATACGATATATATTACTTTCAATCATTTTGATGCTTTATAAAATTCGATCAAAATATATCAGACATATAAAATCTTTTAGTGATAAGACAAAATCTCATTTAAAATTTGATTTAAAGTAGAAAATATCGGCTCGTCAAGTCGGTAGTACTCCCCCTCAAAAAATAAAAATAAAAATAAAAATGCCAAGTAGTTTACAAAAATTATAAAAATGAGGGGCCGATCAATTGTATTTGTTCGTGTTTTGTCTCCCATCTTGGACGCCTATTTATAAACTGGAGTCCGTGTGATAAAGCCTGCCCATGCCATGCCATGCCATGCCTTGCCTTTGATTTGGCTCCTCACTTGTCAATGTCCCAATATAGACAGAACGAGACTTCCACACACTGCTTTCCCTCCTCTCACCCCACATTTTACTCATGTCATTTTTTCTCTTCTTTCATTTATAAAAATTATAAGGTGATTCCGTGTTTATGACCATGTATCACAAAAAGATTCACATTGTTTATTTAATAATACGAGACTCGATATTGTTGGTTTCCGACCCGTGATATAATCTATGTTCATCAACATTTTACTCATAATATTCAACCTTTTCTTTTTCTTCCCTTCCCTCACTCCTTTTAGGTTTTTGTGAGGAACACGCTATGAGTACATCTAACACAGTAATACATAATATATTAGCCAAAATATCATTTATATCGGTTAAATTTATACAACCACTACATGAACTTTTTTCTTTTTCAAAGATGAGTATGTTACAATTATTGAACATAATAAAATATGTATGATTCTAATTGACTTCTAATGTTCTTTTAGCAAGACAACGAGAGTTAAATAGACATTATACTCCTAAAAGTAATGATGTGCAGGGAAAAAACACAAAATCGGAAAAACTGGATACTTGAAATGAATTTGAAACATGACTGATCCGATTAACCGACCCCGGAGAAAAAATGATTAGCATCAAATGTTGAATCGGAGAAAAAATGATTAGCATCAAATATTGAAAGTTCAACGTATGGCTTCCGTTTCCCATTACCCATTTATGTTGATAGAGACATGTATGTATAGTTGCTGACTTGCTGCAGTTAGTAAAACAAATTAAAAGTCAGTCTTCACTTTTCACTTGAGAACATTAGTCATTAATATGCCACTTTTTAGGCTACACAACTTGCTCTGTCTTTGTACACCAAGAACTTTCAAGGCACATTCCAAAATAATTCTATCCAAAGTTGGAATATTTTGCATGTGTGGGAGCCAATGCTTGATATTCATTCAACTTTCAACTAGTACAAGCTGACGTATACTTTTTATTAACGGCTCGGTGAAGGACATTTCGGTTTGATAATTCAGATTAAATCTTGATTACCGTATATCAGATTTAAATATCGAATTATGTTCATCCTTTTATATTTGTATTAATGTTTGCCTCTTAATTATTGTTTGAACGAAATAAATAATGAATTAATTAACACACGAAACATATGATTCAGGAGTGAGTAATTGCTTGACTACGTAACTACCTTCATATCATACAATCAAAGAATTTTTTATGTTATTATTTTAATTTTATATTTATTTTTTTACATAAAATTTATTGTGAATGTTATATGGCTTTCGATCAATAAATTCATCCATTATTTTTTAGAAAACTATATATAGTGCACTACTCTAGTTAATAATAATCATATTTCTAACTAATCCTCAAAAAAACAAAACAGGTTTGGAATTTTCTCTTGGGTCAGCCAACATGGGATGGGTTTATGAGATAAAAATGGGCCAAATCCAAATTATTTTTGAAGGCCTTATATACAAACAAGTTACGCTAAATCACAAATTTTTACAAATCGCCTGCCATTGACTTTCACTATGCCTCCTCGAGTAGTATTTCATGAGCTGTCAGCCAATGAGGTTTGAGAGTGGACCTGGATTTGATTCTCTACGTATTCCAATTTTTTTATTGTTTTTTTGGGTAAACAGATTCACTTTTTGGTCGTCTATTTTAGAGAAAATCCATAACGTTTTATTGGGTAAGAGATAGGTGGAATGTCAAGTTCATCTATTACCTACACACAAATTCCTCATATGAGAGAAATTTATAACCCATAAAATTGAACCTGGAAGAATGGTGGAAATAGGGTGAATGACCATCGGGCTACTTGAAATGTTTCAATAGTTTTCTTTGCTTGTTCACAAATAATCTTTATCATAAGAGTGCTGCCTCAATAATCCTTAGTTAAAATTATAAAAAAAGTCGAATAAGAGCTATGTAACCCATTAACAAAGAAGAAGAATACATCCTAAATGATGATATTCACTTACCATAACAAATTACAAACGTTTTAAGAATTGTTATTCGATATATTTTCATGAGTTGACGAGTAACTTCACTTAAATGATAAAATATTTATATTAATAGCAGGGCACTTGAGTTTGAGTCTCATTACTCAGATTCCATTTATTTAAATCTCAAAGCAAAATGTCTAATATTCTTAATTTTTTTAAAAAATTAGTTTTTATACTTGATAGGCATAGAAACCCCCTCCCGAGAGTGTACGACTCATCCTTGGCAGCAAAATTTATGATATACATTTCCATTTTTGACTAAGGAGTGGCGAAAAAGTACTCGAGAACTGATAATATTAAAGTCATAAATCGACGCAGAAATTACGTGATTCATATTTGATTGTGTGGTCTTATTCGACTGCACCCATCTCTGATTAATCGTCACATTCACCCTCCAAATGAAATGGCTTAATCCAATTTGATTAGCAACAAATAAAACTTCCATGTTTAGAAATTAATTGTGAATGTCAAGTACTTTTTTTGGGGGAGAGGGATATGGACTTGACTTGAGTAAAGTGTGTTCCGTTTTTGGATGTTAGGGATATGATTAAGGGGTAAGAGGTACAAGACAGTTGTTCTTTCTCGTTCTTATTATTTTTTTATTGCATATAAGATAGGTATTTTTGACCTAAAGAGTGTGTAAAGAAGTCAAATATAACCACGTAAAATCACTCGTTAGTGTTATTTCACAAGTCTTGAGTCTTAACTCGATAACCTTCCTCTCTCTTTCTTGCACAGTTACATTAGGTAACTAATTTTTTTTACATAGTAAGCTGAGTTATCGACTAGGCCAAAAGGAGAGGACGAAAGCCGAGACACAAGCCCAAACCAACCTCACTATTCCAGGAATCGAATCCTAGATGTGGGGCAGGCAACACAAGTAAAAAGAGGACCTTTATTTTTTAAAACATATGGTAGAAAATTCACGCGACTTTTCTAATTAGTAGTACAATAATAGAGGTAGGAAGGAACACAGAGAGCTTAAATCATGAATATATATGACTTTTTGAGATTGCAGAGAAGACCAGGAATTGAATGACAACTAAGTTTTCAAGCAAAGACGCTGGAAAAATCATCCATCGTCCATCCGTGTAACCGTAATGTGGAAATGTGCGGGTTAAGATGTTACCCGCAAAATGTCAAAAGTTAGGATAAATGATTGGCACAGTCTTTTATTTTTATAAACACTTGAAGGTTGTGGGTAACGTTAGGTAAAATTTTGTTCGATCCGATTATTCGAATTCGTTCGATAGGAAGAAAATTGGGCCTAGGTATATTTTTGTTCGAATTTTAAATTTGGATATAAATTTTTCATATTTTTATTGTTCGAATCCGATTTTAACTCGAATTTACGCTTATCTAAATTATCCGACCCAAAAAATCGAATATTAAAAAAAAAATTGTCCGACGGTCGATTTGTCTAACTTAATTTTGACCCAACAATGATTGTAGGTTTGAATTCTTAGTCTTCGTAATGGATGATTTGTATGTAGACTACATTTTGGAATTCATCTTATCTGTGTTGTGTTGGATATAAATACTTACAAATTTGAGATTTTTATATTATTTAATATTTTACTAAACCTAGTAGTAGTTCTACTTATCCTTTAAGACATTGCGTATGATTACTAAATATCGGGTTCAACAAAAATTTCAACTTTAATATTGGTCAAATAGAAGTTTCAAACTTTCAATTTTATACAAATTAAATTAAAGTTTATTTTAAGAAAAAGAAATTTAAATACAGGGATTACCTAGTGCGCCACTATATTTCCCCTCTCTCAACAGGACAAGCAAGTAAAACATTATTAAACTCCTAATATCAGGGCAATTGAGATTTGCAGCGACAAAAACTTCCTGAATTCTTAGGATTATACGGTCCGGAACAAGCCAATGATCCCCATTGAAATGAGCTTATGAGCCTCGTTCTTAGGCCCAAGAATTTTAGGACCTGCCCAAATAAAGTCGAACATCTTATCTTAATCCTAAAATTTGGTCCATCTCCCAAACATGGAAATGAACATTTGCTGGAACCCTGGACAATACATCATGATGAACAACAAAGGAGCCAGTCTTCCTCTCCAAGAACAAGGCCATCTTAAAATCCAAAAATTCATTCCAAGGGGTGAGTATTAGTAACTACAATGCTAAGAAACACCAACAGATTGAACGTTCTAAAGTGTTGCCAAAGCCATTGGTGGGTATTAAAGAGAACAACATGCCAAGACATTGAGAAAATATTGAGTCATACCCATATTAACATCTTAATACAAGGAAGTGCAAGTTTTCAAAGAATGTTTGTGTAGTTTTGATGCAGTTAACAAGTCAAGAGTTTCTCAACAGCATCTACATAGAACTCCTTCGGCATAGTGCCGACAACACAATCGCGTTTCTTTCCATTCTTGAACAGCATAACCACTGGAACAGCTTTGACATCATACTCTTCAGCCACCGTTGAATCTTTGTCTGCGTCCACCATGAAGCATTCGAGTTTCCCTGGTACTCTGTGGCAATCTCATCAATTACCCGATGAACCATCTGACAGGGACCACACCAACTAGCGTAGAACTCAACAAGGACTGGAGATTCATTCTTCAGGACCAGTTTGTCCCATGACTGCCATGTCACTGCTGTGGCTGCATCGGATTTTTACGAGGATATTTCAAGTGTTAGAACATGTAGCACCAAAGTAAGGATGGTGAATATATTTTCACTATTAAGCACAAAGATAGCAGATTCTGCCTCTTTCTATAACAGTTTCTAGGAAGTTCTGCAACAAAATTACTGTATCAGTGGATTAAAGCTTTTAAAAAAACTCAGAACTGTTCACATTAGCCTCTGTCCTTACTATCATTTACTAAGAGTCCGAACAATAATAAAACCATTCCTAGACCGAGGCTGATTGGTCAGGCTGATGCTATCAGAGAGATTTATTGATAATATATAGTTAGCTTAGCTATTCAAGAAAGGATTTCACTTCAAGCATGATATCATAGCTGTTTCATATTGAGAATTGATGAAATTGCTCTCTACCCAGATAATTTTAAGAAAAACAAAGCTGACAACACTAGGATCATATTCAGCTAGAATTTCAAACTGGCTCTTTGGTTCACATTTAATACTTGTTAAGATTTTGTAAACCCCATACTGAATCAAGCAACTTACTAGCCGACTAGGTTTGCTTTACATAGGTTTCCCAATAAATGAGGAACTGCACATTCTTTAAAATGATACCCATCTGTCTACAGCTGTAGTCCCTTTATCAGTTCTACAATACGAAATCTAGCCTCTAGACAGAAATAAATCAGAGCAGCCAAATTTTTGTGGCTCTATTCACCTCAACTGATCCTCATTCAGAGAGTCAAAAAGAGGAAAATGCTGAAAGTGAGCATTTTATCCAAGTTCCTCTGGCCATTGTTTTGAGTAAATTTCTTCATGCTCATGAAATCTAAAAGCAGCCGCCCTCCTCCCTCCTTCCCCCCAAAAAAAAAACAAATCTTCCAAAGAGTGTGAGGCTCTAGCTAAAACCTCATAGTACATCTCCAGTTTCTCTGCAATCCAATTTCTGCCACCACGAAAATGTTGATGGGCAGATTTACCCGGCTTCTGCATTAAAGTTTAAACACAATCAATTCTAACATCATCGAGGAAGATCAAGGTTACCTTCTATCCTCAGCGGCTGCTAGGAACAAACATGTCAGGTTTGTAAAGCATAAGATTATCTATGCAACATTGTGACCTCAAAGTACAAATCTCAAAATAAGGTGGACTTGAGGTCCACCTGTTTTGGCTGAGTCCTCAGTGAATCCAAGCCCTTACAATAGTGAAGTCCTTCCAAATTATGAGGATGCCAAATGGGGCAATGCCAAAGTGTATAGTTTAGAAACCTATAGATCAACAATGATGAAAATCCACACAGGTGGCCAAGACGTCTACTGGGATCCCCTATGGCACCCCTACGTTCACAGATTCCAAATTGCAACTGTCCTGATGTACAAGGCATCGGGCTGAATTGGCTAGCTTACATCTTTGAGATGCCACCAAATTTACAAATTCAAATTTCAAATACTGAGTGGATGGAAAATCCCCTAGGTTCTCACATAGGCATCATCAAAGATCGATTGTATGCAATAGCAATCTACCATCAAATTGCAATGAGGCAAAGCCTCTCACAGATATTGGGCCCCTCAGAAGTCAGAATAAGGATTTCAACATGTCTAGGCATGGGATGGATGTGAGGTAACTTAGAATCTTCCATCCCCAATTTCCATCAAGACCGAGACCTCTTGCTTGAGAAGCTTCGGGTCAATTTAAGCAAATATCCAAAAAGTCACAAGGCACCATCAAAGTGCTACAAACTGACAATTATTATCTTCGATGAACATGGGGTTTGTCTTCTCTATAATACCACAAAAGCAAAATTATCATCATTAGTCAAGTAAAAACACGGAAACTAGGAAATAACCAATCTATCTAGTGATCGTAGTAAGATGCAATCACAATTCACAAAAAAATTATCTGGACAGAAATCCCAAAAATGAGAAAAAAAACCCAAAACTTAGGAAATTGCATAAATCCAACAAAGCATTCAAACAGCAAACATCAACACTAACAAACAAGCAGGGAATCAATACTAACTCTTGGAGTTGCGGCTACAAACGACTGCTGGGTACCGAGCTGCTTTGTGACATCCAGTGTGATTTGTACGGCGGAGAGAGAGTTGAGGTAAGGATCGTGATGGTAAGATGGCAACCCGATTATATCCACTTTGGCATCTGACATTAGATTGCTGCAAGCATCGGCAATATTCTGAATATGGTGAGATTGTAATTGATGCTGCTGAAGCCATTTAGCAATTAGGGCAAACCTGAAAAGGAAACGAGCTCAATTGCTATTCATATTTACACACAAAATGAGATCCCAATATTAAACAATTATCATTGTCTGGAGGAACATTAGAGAAAATTGGTATCAGGAGGTAATTATAACCACTACAAAAATCCACTCAAACTTAAGAAAGAATATTAAGGACACCCACAGCCATTGGAGCACAAAAAACAATGATCCCAGATCAGCCAAAATCTGGGATCATAATCCGCAAATTGCCCTTCAAATAAAATATCGGAACATTTCAAAGATCAAACAAATAACATTGCAAGAAGAAAATACAGTATCAAAACAGCTCATAAATGCAAGAAAATTTACCAGTTACGAATTAGGGATAAAATCTTTGGCAAAAATCCCCAAATTTAAATCAAGAAACTGAATTAATACTTGACACAAATTCAAATAGAATGATTCACTAATGACGTATCTTAATTAACAATGAATCGTGGGCCGGCCACGGCCAAATCATTAGAATTCACATCGTGAAAATCAGGAAAGAATGCCAAGATTGGGCATGAATAATCGCGTACCTTGTTCTTGTTTTTTGTTTCTCTCTCTCCTCCCCGGATCAGAATGGAAGCACCAATGGATTAACGATGCGATCGCAGTTGGCCAAGGTAGAGGTAGTTGCTTGCTCTGTCCTTTACTGCCTTACCGGTGATTAATACTTGTATAATTTTTAATTTAATTCAGTTATTCTTTTTTCAAGTGAGATTCCTCAGGATAATCTATTAAAATAAAAAATTTCTAAAAATAATTATTTTTGGAATTAGTTCCCCATCTGCTTTATTGTGATTTTTTATAATAATTTTTGAAATGTTATTGTATCATTTTTAGACCTTAAGTATATAAAATTTTAAAATAAATAACATGTAAACTTTCACATGCTATTTTGAAATATATTCTAAATAAGCACAATCCGTAAATAAAAATGTTATTGTTGAAACGACATGTAAATATATATAAAAAAATTCCCATATCAAAATATACATTTGCCTGTTCATTTCACTAGTAGCACACTATTTTATATCTCGTTTACGATTAATTTTCATCATTGTTTAACGTTAGTTTATACTACTGAAACGAAAAAATTGTACAAGCGAGTAGAAATCCTTATATTACTTGTAGAAAAACTATTTATATATTAGGCTAAAATGATATATTAGATACATAAGATTTTAGGTCGAATTTTTCGTATTATCTTATCTTTTCTATTGATGAAAGTCGTTGTTACTTTAAAAAGAAAAAAAGAAATAGGTATAAAAAGAAATTAAATTCAAACTTAACACAGGGACCTTCGTAATTTGGACTCTGGACTCATATCTCACTTTTAGGCTTCAATCACATAAAAATAAATAAATAAAAAGGTTCGCATTTTATGCTAGAATCAAACAAAAATGAGCTAAATTTTTGTTATAAAAAAAAATTAATGTCCTGAATATATTATACATCAAGTTAATTCCCAATTTTTTATTATATTGTAGTGTCTGTTGTAATTTTTATAAACCAAAATAAATAAAAAAATAAAAAACGGATGAGTTAAATTTTCATTAATTCGTTGGCATTTCCTTATGGGAAAAATGTATTGCCGCTTCCTGTTTCACTCCAACTCCTACGTTCATCTCTGAATTTTCCATGGCTTTCACGGGATCGAACTTTTTCGGCGAGGTTAGCTCTCTCTCTCTCTCTCTCTCTCTTTCTCTCTGTAGCTCGTTATACTGCGTGAGTTCTCGGGTTCTGGCATTGAATCTTGGTTTTCTCTCAATTTAGTGGTTGTGTAACGAGGGAGAATTATCGAATATGGCTCCAATTTGATCAGACAATCAGAGGAGGAAATATGGAGGGTAGGGTGGTTTATGATTTTGATTTATGTCAAAATATGATATACTAGGATTTGAGGTGCTTTGGTTAGGCCATTGATCATGCAAAAGAGATATCATAGTTTTTTGATAATGGATTGGCTAGTAGAAGCCATAGCTTCAATATGATTGGTTTCTTGTATTTAGTCTTCACCTTGATGGATTGCTTATTTTCGTATCTTTCAACACGAGGTTTTTAACTGTCCCTGTCTAAGCAAATTAGTGTGCGGTTTTGCTAAGTGTAAATGTCAATGCAGGTTGGATTGCGATTGCTCCTTTGTCCACTTGATTCGAACATTGTTGTCCGAACAGCATGGTAAGCTTAGAACTTATAGTAGGCCCCCGGGGAAGAACTAACCCATACCCTGCCCAAGACAGGTGAGGGGAGGGGGACGTTTGTATGGCTTGTACAGCATTGTTATTTGTTATTGTCATGTTGATCAATCGGCTAAAAGGAATTTTCATGCTTTGTAGCTGCTCTGTAGGGATTGCTTTGCCCGTCTATTCTACTTTTAAAGCTATTGAAAGGAAAGATTCCGATGCACAACATAAATGCCTTGTTTATTGGGCAGGTTGGTTTTTCTTGGTTGTGGTTTTTGCCATTGGCAGTTGTTCGGACCGTCTCTCTTAGAGATTTCATAGGTGATATTGGACTAACTTTTCTCATCCTATGTATTTTGTTTCTTATCCTTATTTTCATAGACTTATAATGGCAAAAGTAAATCCACCAACTTCATTTAGGAATATTATCCACTTCATCAATTGAAGAACTCCCTGATCCAAATTAGCATGGGTTGTGGGGATGGTTAGAGTTAGCAACCGCAAATATTAACATTGGATCCTCATTGAAGCAACCCCCAAAGGTGCCACCTGCCATCGAAAGAGAAAGCAGTGGGCAACTCTTCTGAGCCTATTTCTGCAAGCTAAAACAGAGTTATAAAGGTAAAAAAATCTCACATATTGGGAGTTGGGACCAATATGCACACATGCCAAGAGTTACAGTTTATGTTACAAAAGCTTATAGAAAGACATTGAGTTTGTGACCCACTAAGTCTAAACTTGGACCCAACCAAATTTGTTACCCTTGAGAGCAGTGATGTTAATGGAATCCACAGTGTTTTTTTCATTAACCTCTTATGGAAGAACTACCAACAGAGCATGAAACTTGGTCAAGGTCTGAAGATAGATGAAATGGTCCACAGGATTTGTATCCTCCGTGAGGTCAAGTTTAATATGGATTGCATCTGAATCAGACTTCTCTGAAGTCATAGCCCCATTTTTATAGTTCTGTTAACTTATTTCTTTTTTTCCCCTTGCATGCAGCTTATGGTTCATTTGCTATAGTTGAAGCAATCACTGACAAGGTCATATATTGGTACAGTAAAACAGTTCTGTCCCTTGAATTAGTATTTCAACACTGTGAGTCTGTGACTAGATAAAGCCGTCAACAACCAGTTGCAACTGGTTTTGAGGCTTTGAGCAAGATCAAGAATTTCTCCTTAATAGAATAATCTACTTCTTACCTTTATGGTTGATTTTTTCTGAGTCAGATTATTTGATACTCCCTGTACCAACGGAAATGATATGTTTTACAATATGCGTTCATTAGTAAAAAAGTGTCCAACGTTAGTGATACAAATGAGTTTCCCATACCATCCTTTCCTATTACTGCCTTAACTTAGTCAACTAATATCTACTCCTTGTCCAAAAGTCGGTGTCCTGTCTTGGATGGTAGGCACATGAGTTTCCATATCAGATTATGTTTGATTCCTGTATGTACACGACTATCGTTAAGGAAACAGGTGCAATACATCTTCATCAGTACCGTCTGAAGACTTCCTCTCTTTTTATTTATCTGAAAAATCCCCTTGCAGTCCTCTCTTTTCCAGTAGCTGCCTCTTCCAATTAGTGATCTTGTACTAGTCTTTTCTTAACCCCCATAGGTACCCTCCTTGTGCAAACTTTGGTGTCGCTTCTTGTAGGTATTTAATTTGGACCTGTGAAATAGTTACTTGTTTGTTTTGACGACATTACCATCTTTCTGTGTTTGTATGTCTAAAGTTATGCACTGCTGTGAACTTAAGAACCTTTCCTGGCTTGTTTCATCAGGTTTCCCTATTACTATCACATGAAGTTTGCTTTTCTTGTTTGGCTTCAACTTCCAACAACCTATGTAAGCTTTATTTGACATAATCTTCTTTCTTGTCCTATGTGCATTTGGTGGTAATTTGGACGATCTAGGATTGGTCGTCCTCAAAGGTCTTGAATTCCCTATGTTGGTGGCTATATGGGTCTGGTGGATACTTTCTTTGTATGATTTGAGTCGGGTTTGAATCATTTGCTTCCTGCATTACAGGGTTCAACAAAGCTGTACATGAACTACCTGCGTCCATTCCTTTTGAGACATCAAGCTAAGCTTGATTATTTTTGGGGATTTCTAAATTGTGAAACGGTAAGACTTTTTTCTGTCTGCGGAAGATGTTTGTGCTACAAGCTAGCAATTACGTGTCTAGTAGAGACTAATGTCTCTGTGCTTCCTGACTTCTTGCAAGACCTTGATCACTGACTATTGCACTTTTGTGTTTATATTTGTGTTGCTTATCCAAAGGGGCCGAATATGTTGAACTGATTATTATGTTCGAGACTATAGATGTGTTCCATGGTCCTTGTAAAAAATATGTTTCTGTTGTCTTTGCAAAGCCCTTTTTAAGCAGCCTTTCTCTAAGATCATACATACTGAGGTGTACTGTAGTGAGCCATATCTGTGTAGTTCTCTTAGTCAATTGCTCCTTCTTGTCGACGGGATGTTCATCCTTAATGAACTAGTATTTCTTTTCTAGTAATATATTATATCTGATTGATGACATTTAGTGCCTGGCGAGTCTAATTTTTTTGAATAGTTGAAAGAGTCTCTCGTAGGCAACTTTATAAATCTAGATTATATAGCATACTATTTCCTCTTGTTTCTGAAGAATTCAACGGACAGATCCTATTTGCTATGGTTTTTTGTTTTGGGGGCGGCGGAGGGAAGTCATGTATTTGTTTTGATTTTTGATCAGTTGCGCCTGATGGAATGTCAGTTTTTGTGTGCTTGCAGAATGAGTTCGTTGCCACACACGGGGCAGAATACCAATATGTAAAAAAATTATCGCTAGCATGATTGCAGCAGGTAATGATCTTCCATTTGAATAAATCAAACCCCCCAAAAAAGAAAGTTTGTTGACATTAATCATCTCTCTGGTTTTCTTGAAACAGTAAATCATGTAATGAGAGAAGTTCTTTGCCCAGGTCATAGAGACACTGATTGTGATGTCAATGGTCCCACTGAGCGAGATGAGGATTCAAATTCTGAGCATGAAGATTGATCACTATCAGAATCGCGAATTTCTTTGATTTTTAAGTCTGCCTCAGCCCCCATAGTTGAAAGCAGAATGTAAAATAGGTTTTGCATTTTCAATTTACTTCAAAACTTCTATGAGCACTAGGTAAATGGTATGCTGCTTGAGAGTTGGGACATAACATAATGCACTCTCATATATATATATATATATATGGAACTCCATGAAGTGTTCTTTGATAAAGTTTACTGCAATGCACTTCTGTAAATGTGACTGATAATTTGTGCTGCAATTGTCAGAGAGAAAAGTGTGACTGATAATTTTTCTGCTATTGTCTGATTACGAGAATACATTTAGGCAGTACAGACATTTAGGTACCCCAGCTTACTGTCATTAATTTTCTTTTTCAAAATACTACCGTGAGTCCCTGATCTTACCACACGCATACTTTAGTTCTAAAATACTCATTTTACCTTTTTTTCTTTTTAAAAAACTTACCTTCCCCCACCCCTTCCCCACCATTACAGCAACCAACACCCAGCCAAACTGCCGACCCTCACGCTACCAACAGACCGCCTGGTAACTGGAAATCCTATCACGAGAGTTGCCGACCAGCCCTTTTTCTCTGTTTTTCTAGTGGGTTTAAAATCCATCTTAGCTCTAAGCAAAAAATGTATAGAATCAGTTTTCAAGTCCAATTTTAGATACTTTTGGTTGACGTACAAAAGTCTAATATACAGGTTAATTTTCTAGTCCAAAACATGAGCCATTTAGATAATTTTGTGTTGCATTTTACAATATCCAAACCATTGTTGCCCCTCTAAAGTCAAAATTTAAATCCAAGTTCAATTTCAGGGTAATTTTGGTGTCCATATTTTCATGTCCTAAATATGATCCGTTGAAGGGCCCTATCCTTAGTGCCCATTTTTCTGGTACTTAATTGGCACATTTTTTCTGTTATTTTCGAAGGCAAAGCACTGGTGGCAGGAACCAAACACGCTATGCCCGCTAGAATTTCACGCAGGGGGAAATTGGCACGTAGTAGTAATTGTTCGGGTGTCTTTTTTCTTTTCTTTGGATAAATTAACAGCGAAAAAAAGAGGGATCTTACGCCAGGAACTAAAAACAGCTCTAATTTGCCCATATTTGTCAAGGAAAAAATGTGTGGGATTTGATTCACCGGAGCTTTCTGCTCCGAGGCGTTTCCCTATTATTATTTGAATCCGAGAAGGAGGAAGAGAGAGAAAGGGAGAGGGTTGCGACAGAGTATGGCGGAACTGCACTAAGGTGGCGAAATTGGAATTTCTCTGGAAACTTTGATGTGGGTTCTTCCTTGATCACAAAAAGGTGAATTGGGTGTTTCTGATTTCATGATTTTTGCAGATGGGTTCTTCTTGGTTTCTGATTTAGCCTCCTTTTCCTCTCTGTTTGGTTCTTTCTCAATTACAATCTTCATGATCGTTTGCAAAATGCCTTTTTCTTTCTAAGATCCCCTGTCTTCCTCTCTCATTTTGCCTCCCTATTTCTGTGATTTGCGGTTGGGCTCATCTTGATTCTGTAATCACATTGTAATTGATGGTTGAATGATTTCAGGTTCAAAGTGCTCCCTTTTCTTCTCGTTCATTTCTCATTTTTATTTCTGGGATTTCTTCAATGTGATCTATTTTTCTTCATTCATTATTATGAGAGAATCATGGAATTAATTGTTGGTTGAATTTTTATCTCAGAACTTAAAGTTGGAGAAGGATTTGAGTGGCCAAGCCTAATTGATAGGACTTATTGATGCATGGACATAATGATTATTGAATATGCTGTCTTGTATTGTTTTGGTTGGTTAATCTTCTTTTTAATGTCCTTCAACATGTTATTTATCAGGAAACAAACCATGATTAGAAACCTAATTAGATTATATTTGTATTGTGATATTTGTATTTCAACAGTTTTTCTTTTGTATGATTGTACCATATCCCAATTAATGAAAGGCATACTAGACTGTCGAGAGGGACGTGAGAAACAATTCTCTCCCATCACAAAATTATTCCTTTTCTGTTCCTTCAGAAGAACTTTGTTGAAGAGTTTGAGGTGCTCAGTTTTTTCAGAAAGTTCTTGTTTTGTTGGCCTGTTAGGTAGCTTTGTCACCCTGAATTAAGAATGAAATTGCCATGATCCTTCTCCTGCTTAATGCATTTTAGGAGCTTAATGAGTAACATCATTTTTCTGAATATGTCTTGGCCGGGGCGGGAGTGCGGGTTGGGGGGTGAGGGGGATGCTCCACCTTATATCCCTATCCATCTATGCTATACCACTTTGTATAATAAATAGTTAATACTGCTCCATTCGAAATTCTGTTTTCCAGGTTGGACTGCACATCAAAGGGTTTTTTGTTCACTAGATTCCATCCTCATAGGAAACATGAGGCGGGAATTGAAAAAGGGTTCGCGTAGCACTAGTATGTCTGGTCGTGCTAAAGACATATTAGCTGCTCGTTTTCGAATGTTCCCCAAGGTGAAATCAGCAGACAGCAGCCCAGGCTATGCCCCAGTGTTCCTAAATGTCTACGACTTGACACCTGCAAATGGCTACATGTACTGGGCAGGCCTTGGTATTTATCACACCGGTGTTGAAGGTGAGCAGCTAGTATGTTATAATCTGAAAGGAAATTTGATTTTATTAACCTGTCTCTGGTGAGTATCATACTGTAAATGTTTGAGCTTAACAGATATCTAACATCCAAATCCATACCCCAAAGTTTCGCCTCAATTGGCTATGACATGGCAAGGCATACATCTGAACTATGAAGAGACCTTTTCATTGGATCCTCAACTAAAACTTATGATTGCCTTCAGAAAGAGTACATTTAATCAAAGATGAAAAAGTTGCCTAAAAGAGTTGTTAGCTCTGGTTGTACTTGCTTTTGTTCTCAACCATGATTGTTGTAGATCCAAAAGCTGTTTATGCATGAGAATAGTCTTTTCCTGCTGTGAAATAACAATTAATTGGTGGACTGGTTTGAGTTTGTATCGTAGGAACAAGTTGAACTGCTATCTATGTCTGACTTACCTGCATGTTGCCTATGTATTTAGACATGCAAAATTGAGGAATTAGCTTCCGGTTATCTCAGTTTATGAATGCCATTTGAAAATGTTCGTGAATTTAAGAAAACCTTGTCTCTTGTAAATGGTGATAATTGAAAACCTCATTCAGATAAATCATGTTTGGCGTTTTGTTGAACAGTCCATGGTGGAGAATATGCTTTCGGTGCTCATGACTTCCCTGCAAGTGGTGTTTTTGAGGTTGAACCTCGCCAATGTCCCGGCTTCAAGTTTAGGAAAGCGATATTCATGGGTATAACATCTTTGGATCCTCATGAAATTAGAGAATTCATGGAGCAACAATCTAGAAACTATTATGGTGATACTTATCACTTGATCATCAAGAACTGCAACCATTTCTCAGATGATATCTGTTCCAAGTTAACAGGGAAAAGGATCCCTAAATGGGTTAACCGTCTTGCGAGAATAGGTGCGTTTAACTTTGAACTTAATGCTGCATTGTGCTTCAAGCTAAAAGGAAATGTTGTAATGTAATATGAAACATATTTTGCGCTTCCTACCTACCATCTGCTTAAACTTTTGCTTGAATTGGTTCTTAGCACAATGTTTATAGATCTCAAGTTCTTTCTCCATCCTTCCATATATAGGCTCTGTCTGCAGCTGTGTACTACCAGAGAGTCTCAAGGACACCGCAGTTCCCAATGACCCCCATTCTACGAAGGTGACAAGCACTATGCGAGAACCTACAGTTGCATTTCACCCTTTCCAATGCTTGAGAAAGGAGAATCGGTTTCTCCACTACTTCTACACTCGCACTGTAGGGCATGTCTACCTGTGGAGCCAAGATTGAGCACTAGATCTGGATTCTTTGAAGAAGAAGAAGAAGAAGACTAATAATAAGAGAATTCTATTTCTTTCAATCATTATGTATATGAAATTTAGGACTATCAGGAAATAGAATTATTATTGATCTTCATGCAATGTAGGTCTTTAGGGGGTAAATGTATGTATATGTTAATGTGCAGCCTGAACCTCGCTGTTTTGTCCATGCTACATAAGCTGCTTGTTTGGACAAAGCAAGAACTCGCTTTTCCTTCTGTAAGTGTATTTCAATGAAGCACGCTCGAATGCATAAACCGGGTTTTCTGTTCAGTTTTGATGCAATTCCAACCCAACAAGGAACATTGTATAGTTGATCCTTAAACTTAAAACGGGTGTCAGCTAATTAATTAGCTGATAACGTCTCCCAATTTGGTACTAGAAAGCTAGATAAATTGACCTTTATGACCTGTCTTTTAACCAAAAAGGAAAAAAAGAAGCTTGTGAATTGAAAGAAAATTAGTTAGGGATCCTACAAGTGGTTGCAGTTCCCATATGTAGTTTAAGCAGAGGTTGCATAACTCTTTAATTTGTGAACTACTCTCCAATTATCTATATAAATACATTAAAATAATAATATACTTCAGAGTATTAAATATTGATATATTTTTTAAAATAATCTACTTTTTTTTTAATAAACTAGAAGTGAGATACATATAGTTTAAAAATTAAAATAAATATAATTGTAAATTACATTGTAAAAACCATGATCTTCAAATTTGTATGTTTACATTATATTTTTTAATTTTTTCGGACGTATGATGCTAACCCATGCATTTACACAGTACGTAAAAATCCAACTATTCCAGCAACTGCTTATTAAATTAAATGCACTCAAAATGACAAATTATGGGGAGCACGATATGTTAAATTTGAAAACATCCCTGAATTTCGAATGACAGATAAAAAATGCACTCAAATTGTTGGACTCTTTAAACTTGGCTTTTAATATTATCTTCATTATTGATTCAATATCCTTGCCACATAATAGTAATGTTCGAATTTGTCTTTTACAGTTTTATGTTGCAATCTGTTGAGGACCTTATATGTCAGCTACTCTTAGGTCCTGTTCTATTTAATTGTAAGGAGTTGTAAAACTTTAAATTGTAAGTCTGTAAAGGTATAAAGAATCGTAAGCAGTTATAAGAACGTTGTAAGCAATTATAAGAAGTTATAAGACATTGTAAAATTAGTCGTAAAAAATTGTAAAGAGTTGTTAGAAACTGTAAGGTCTGTAAGTTAAAGTTAAATGGAACAAGACTCTAATTCCATCTCATCAGTATTAGTTTATCCCTCCCCTAGTCTCTATCTCCAATCTCCACCCCGACCTCAAAAACAAAAAAAACTCAGAAGTTGTAAACACCAGTGTAGTCTTTGCAATTGAAGTTCAAGTTCAATCGATCGAGTTGCAAGTTCTTCACCAAGTATATTGATGATCAATTATTGCTTTAAGCAAAATTGCGATAATCTCATACCGGAAAAAAGTTCTACTTTCTAATTTATCCATGATCAACTGGTAGATACACAAATTGGAGATCCAAAAGAACAAGAGGGAAAAAAAAACAGAGGACAATTGGTGAAGAAAAAGCTAGAATTCCATGCCATATTTGGTGAATTTCATATTGCCATTCCAAAGTATGCCAGCAATGGGTTAAGCACCCACAAAAAATGATGGGTTTGCATCCCAAAGTTTACAGCTTTGGAATCCCTTCTAAGCTAGGCACCTTATGAATTGAGTAAACCCTACATATCCCCCTCCATTGCCTTTCTCACATTCGATTCGAACTCCTTTGGATTGTGCCTCAGTACTTCTGCAGCTTCATGATTCAGCGGGTCTTCGTGATTGGGTTGCTGCCCAGAAAAACCCTGTCAGAAATATGATCACATCGATCGATCGAATGTAAATGACTTGTAAAGGGTAATAATCTCAAGTACCGTAAAGAGGTGATACAATCCATAGATGATGGTGTTTATGTTTAGAACAGGTTTCCAGTCTTCTCTTAGAATGTTAAGGCACACATTCCCTTCTAAATCAATGTTGGGATGGTACAACTGCCAGTTACACATTAGTCAGAAAACTGACATTTTGGGGATATATCCCGGGGTTTTGAGAGGTTCAGATATATGTAGTCTTCGTCTCACCTTTGTCTCGCACTTGACCTTTGGTGGTTCATGAGGGTAGACCGAGGGAACATGGAAGGAGAACAGAAATTTGCCACCTCTGAAATAAGCAAAACCTTCAATGAATAAACCCATTGCCCTCTGAAGAAGGCAAAATCAACCCAAACATACGAAAAGAGAAGGCTCTTACACATAATATCCCTCGTCGGGCTGAATGGTAACTTCAAAGAACATAAGGTCATCCTGGCCATTGGGAAATTTCAAGTCACATGTGCTTGGTAGGTTCAGTTCATTGATATCTGAGAGAAAAGATGGTGTAAACCATACGAACAATTACGATTATCGCAATGATTTTCGGCCAAAATAGAAAGAAATCATTCATTCAGCAATTTTGATGATGAACTGATAAATAAAAATAACCTTTGTGAAGACGTAATTCTCCTGCTGTTTGCTTCTTGATGTGCTTCCTGTCATCAGCGTTGTTAGTGGTTTCCTTTTGTTTTGCTTTTACTTTGAACAAATTGATCATCTTCCCTACAACAATAAGGCAAAGGTTAAAGTTACAAGATGGAAGGCTTTTTTCCTCCATTATGGCTCCTTAACCCTTATAGGCTAAATCATGGTTAAGTTTGTCAAAGACATGTACATATATCCTCATGAATATATATGCATCAGCACAATAGATAAAATTTAGTTTTGACAATAACAGACATTTATCACTTCGACAAAAAGACCTAGAAATATATATATATATATACCAGAACAATTATGATAAAAAGACATAGAAATATATACATACCAGAACAATTATGATAAAAAGACCTAAAAATATATATGCATCAACACATCAAATAAAATTCACCTCTACTTTAGAGCCCCGGTGCACTCGACATTCCGACTTCCGCAGATTGACTAGAGTGTCGGAGGGGTGTTACCCGAGATCAAACCCTGGGACATGCCTTTTTGCGAGGTCCAAAGCGACCGCACGAGGAGCCGGACGATCCGAGCCTAATGGTTGGAGGTTGTGACATAAATTCGTTATCTCTAACTTATCATTCACAACACATCTCACAAATTTCATTCCGAAACAACTAATAATTTAACTAGTTACCCCTATAACCATAATGATCACAAAAACTCAAAAAACAAATTAAGTTTTTAAAAGACTAAACCATAATTAAGGTTGATTTCATAAATAAACAAAACATATAGAGTCGATCAATCAAGAAGACAAATTTAAATCCCCACATAAAGAAACAACGATAACATGGGTTATAATAAATTATGGGTAGTGAAGAATAAGCTAAATGTTAAAATTTTCTTACCTGTTTGTGATTAAGCTAGTTCTTGGAGAAGAACCCAATTAGGGAGATTTGAGAGAGAGCGCGAACTTTTCAACATATAATTATATAATTTACAAATCCGAGGTAACACGGGTCTTAGCTAGTAAAATATCGAGAAGGAACCCAGAGGGATTAGGGATTAGGGATTAGAGAGAATTGGATTTATCGAATGCTGCTTGTTTATTTAGTTTACGTCTAATTGTTTGTTTGTGTAGATTTTTTTATTTATTTATTTTTATCACAAAGGGGTTATATTAATGTTGAATTAAGAAATTCATATATATATCGTCAGAGGCCCGAGTCATAGGCAATGCACAAACTGATTTTGGAATTGTATAGATAATAAAAAAAATAGCGTTAAAATCAAAAACTGAAAAAGAGTGTTTATTTAGATGGCGAGTTTTAAGTTCTAAAAATAAAGATTTTCCTTCTGTTTAGTTTGGGTCATCTATAATCTCTCCCTTTCCTCCAAGTTTCAATGCTAACTAGAATCATGCTCATCCACAATCTTTTTATTTTGGGGTTTTTTTTTTCAAAATATTAATGATGAAAAAGTAAATAAATGTACGTTTATAAATTTAATTAATGTAACAAAAATTAAAATTATTAAGTTAAATACGTAGATTCTTTTAAATTTTTGTGTTTAAAATATTCATTATTTTGTGTTTTAATATCGATTATTAATTTTATAATATGTCCATATGAAGAACAATTTTTTTTTGGATGAAAAAAAGGGGTTATGTTATTAATCAATCGCCACAAATGCGACATAATTCAAACTGACCAAATCAAGGACCTGAATTGCCCCATTTCTTAACCAAACTTGAGTATCCGAGTCATAGAGTTGGGGATAATCGAAGAATAATCTTACTTTACTAATAAGATGCGATATTTTGCATTTTATGTCAAAAATGAGCAGCGTAACGTAAAAGTATTGTTTTATAGTTGTCTTATTATTTTATTGGCATTGAGAGTATAAATATTCCAATTGTAGGCATTCACGTTAAATTCAAGGACTATCAATTACCAACCATAGGGTAGCAACTATTGCCAATGTTGACATTAATCACATCGCTGGTAAAGGCAACCAAAGAAAGTTTGTGTATGAGATAGTAATAAGGTGAATAAAAAGAAGGTAAAAATTCAGTCACTCCGTATATTAAGGTAGGGTTTTTTAGATGAACCGTAAGTTCATATTTTGATACTTAACGAGGTAGAAGCGATTTGAGAATCTAAGATGTACAATAAAGAAAGATAGAGATTGGCCAGTTGAATAGTAGTTTAGAAGTAATGTTTAATATAGAGATTTTAATTTTGTATTGAATCTAACTGTTCAATAATTGCATATAAGGTACAAGCAACTAATTTTTTAAAAAACAACTATTTAAGTGACTTCGCACATTATCGATCGACTTTGTCACCCATAAAGTGTTGATTGAAATATGAAAATAGTTTCGCCTGAAGCATATGAGAAGAGAACACAAGTTCTCAAATATCTAAAAGTGCATCTATTGAATAGTTTTTTGTCTCAAACAATTGGAACATTAAACCGAAAGGAATTAAACTTGATAATTTCGAAGATAGCCCTTATTAAATTAGAAAAAAGTAAAAATAAAAATAAAAATTGATTGACTGACTTCGCTATTTTGACTCTCCGTAGTTGCTAGTAGCAAATAAACGTAAAACCCTTTCTTTGGGGTTGAGGCCTGAGCGAAGAGTGGAGAAGGAGAAGCCATAACAAACAACAATGGCGAAGATCATCACAGTTCTCGCATTGCTTCTCCTCACAACAACCCATTCTCTCTCCTTCTCGCCGGAAAACCCTACAGATCGCCGGATTTTGGTCCTTCTCGACGACTTCGCCATCAGATCATCTCACTCCCTCTTCTTCACCTCCCTCCAATCTCGCGGCTACACCCTCGATTTCAAGCTTGCCGATGACCCTAAGATCGCTTTGCAGCGCTACGGCCAGTTCTTGTACGATGGCCTCATCGTCTTCGCTCCCACCATCGACCGTAAGCTCTCTATCTGTCTTCAATTTCACTAATGATCTTCGCATTTCATCTCATTTGCTAGATTTCGTGTGATTTTGAAGGTTTTGGAGGGTCGATTAATCAGGCGGCGGTGCTGGAATTCGTTGATTCGGGCCGTGATTTGATCCTTGCTCTTGATGTGAATGCATCTGATTTTATTCGGGAGATTGCCGTCGAATGTGGTGTCGATTTCGATGATGTATGTGTTTTTCTGTCCCCGATTCGAATTTATTATCGTAATTTTTGGTTCTTTGATTAAATGGCTGCTGTAGAAGTATGATTACTGACCTGTGATTGTTATATAATGGTGTACTGCTAAAAAGATTCATGCTTGACCTAAAACTGCATAATCCTTGCTCTAGAGCATAATTTTTCCGGACATATGTTGAATATAATATATTATTGGTCATAGCTTTCAGCATTTCTAATTTTCAGTTTCATTTATGCATTGCCATTGTTAATTAGCAATTTCCAATAGGTGATTTGCCATGCTGATAAGATTTTTCTTCTTCACTGACATACCGTCACACTGAGTGATAGTTTGGCTGTGTTTTTTGAAGTTCATAGATCAGATAGTTGTTCTTTACTCTCTAAAATTAGCATCTTGGGTGACCTCAAAAAAAAAAAACATCTCGGGTCATTTTTATTGTTGCATTCTTATTATTTTTTGAGTTGTTTGGGGGTACATTTGAATCTAGAGGTATCTGGCCCTGTTTTATCTAAGCTTATTAGTATTGTGGGTTGTTTGATTTAGTAGCTTATCGGTTTCCTCCTTATTGGGTTGTCTTATAGGACCCTGCAGCGATGGTTATAGATCATACAAGCTATGCTTTGTCAGATGCTGAAGGTGATCATACACTGATTGCTACTGACGAGTTCATTAAATCAGATGTCATATTGGGCAACAAGAAAATTGAGGCAAGTCTGATCCTGATTTATAGCTGTTTCCCTATTCCAGAAGATCTCATGGCTTGATACTCGCATGCAGTTCGAACAGAATACTAAAATGTCTGGAATTATATTTTTGTGATCGAGTCTTTCTTTGACATACATATGCTGCAGGCTCCGGTGCTTTTCCAGGGGATTGGTCACTCATTAAATCCTTCTAACAGCCTTGTAAGTTCTGCTTAACTGGTATTGAATGTTGAAATGTTTGAAAAATGTGCACAGCATCTGATTATCAATCTAAATTAATCGACTGTGTTCATTGTCTCGTATGTTTTTGCCAAATTAGGTTGTGAAAGTTCTGTCAGCCTCTCCAGCTGCCTATTCTTCCAATCCTACTTCCAAGCTATCCAATGCACCAATGCTCACTGGATCCAGTGTCTCATTAGTTTCAGTTGCACAGGTTGTTCATAATTGAAATATCTTCTTATTCTGCAATCCAATTCGCTATATTTGTAATCCTTTAATGCGTTAAAGTTGAGTTGCTTAAAGTTGTCATTTTTCTCACTCTCTCTTGACTGTCGGCTGCAGGCAAGAAACAATGCTCGCATTTTAATCTCAGGCTCACTGAAAATGTTCAGTGATCGGTAAGCTTGTTTTCTGGTGAAGAACTACTTTATATATTTTGTTTTCTGCTGATTGACACTCGTGTTCTTTGTTCAGGTTTTTCAGATCAGGAGTGCAGAAGGTTGGGAGCCCAACTAGGTAATATAAGACATTGGTTCCCTTTGTTTAGAGCATTGTTATGGAGTTGTAGATCTCAGTGGTTATATTTTGGTTCTTCCTACCAGTGACTGTCGCCTAGATTGTGAACGTTTGTCGAACCTATCAAGTAAAAGCACACTAGAAATACCTAAATAAGAGCTTATGAAATCCAATAAATCAACTTTCTTGTCCAAAATGTCTTTACTGTGTCTCTTGGGGCTTCTAGGTGTGCTTGCTCTGTTCCTATTTCTATCAGTTGTCAGGGCTCATCACAGGTTCCCATAGAATTGTGACTGGAATCGAGATCACTCGTAGAATGCATTTAGTTTTTCGCATTAATGTCGCCTGTCATGTGTCGATGTACAGCTTCCTATTTCGGTTTGCAATAGTAAATTTCTACCCAGCAACTTTTGTCCTTGTGGAGGCATGATCGTGGGAGCTTGTCCAATACTTTTGTATAGCCAGTAGCCATATACTGCTTTACTGTTTTCTACTCATAGAGCTACATTAGTCAGAGGCTAGGGGTGAGATTCCTTTTAAATGCAGTTCTGATGCATATTACTCTGTTGCCTACTTGCCTATGTGTGCTGCCAACCTGCTATTGCCAATGAGTTGTCCTTGAACAATAGATTAGCCAGATGTCTTGTTTTCAACTGGTGTACTCATCATCTATATCCTTGTTGTGAGTGATATTGATATTTGACTGTAAAATATTCGTTATCTTGAAGTTGAGGCTTTAAAGATTTGATCTTGATGCATGTTTTGGTTTATTTATTTGTCTGTACAGACCTCAATGTCAAACCCTGTTTTGTTGTTGCATATTGGCATTTATATGCTTGAATGCAGTGTAATACTGGCTTTGAAATGTGACTAATGATTAATCTATTCACATGATACTTTATTTTCAGTGGTGTAATAGGATGTAATTATTGTGATGACAGGTATGAGAAATCAGGCAATGAGCAGTTTGTGACTGAGCTTAGCAAGTGGATTTTCCATGAAAGAGGTCATCTCAAGGTAAGTCGCAACTTCCTTGCAATTCAGCTGTCCCTTTCCTTCTGTTTGTGCAAACTTTTTAAATCTCTGTTCTTCAGGCTGTAAACGTCAGACACCACAAGGTTGGAGAGACAGATGAACCTTCAATGTACAGGATCACAGATGACCTGGTATTTCTTCACTGCTTGTTTTCCTTTTATTCCTAATTCTTTATTGATCTATATGAAGTAAACAAAACTAAATAATTCAAACTACTTATCTCTCACTGAAATCTGTGTGAAGGAGTATTCTGTTGAGATTTATGAATGGTCTGGAACGAGCTGGGAGCCATATGTGGCTGATGATGTTCAAGTGCAATTCTACATGATGAGTCCTTATGTATTAAAAACTTTATCAACTGATAAGAAGGTGTTTACCTTTCTCTTATGTTCTTTTTTTTTTGTAACTGTATTTCATTGATAGTTCTTAACACAATGATATATGTTTCCAGGGTCTGTATCATACTTCATTCAAAGTGCCAGATGTATATGGTGTTTTCCAGTTCAAGGTTGAGCACCAAAGGCTTGGGTACACGAGCTTGTCTTTATCAAAACAGGTACCTGATTGCCTGCTACATATTTCCTGTATGAAGAACGTGTACAATGCCGTAAACCAGATTAACTGCTTTGTTTGCTATTCTCTATTTGGTAAATAGTGAACTCTGCTTGGGAGTACCTTCATGCCCTAAAAGCTGTAAAATCATGTCTTCATGTGAAAACCTCTGTTGTGAATTCTATGCTGGAAGGCTGCCATCCTATAGTCTTCTAGGATCTTAGAAAGAAGAATGATTGCTGGAGATAGTATTTTACTCTACTATTTATAATTCACTTTGTTAACTGAATTAATCAAAGATTTTGAACTTATTAAAGTTTGCCAATTGTTTGTCTGTTAGGACCTTGGGAAGAACAGTGGCTCTAATCAATTGTCGTATTTTCTATTTGTCATAGTCCATCATCCCATTGATGCGCTTTTTAGTTTGGTTATGCTGACTCCTTGTCTTCATCTTTTTCTTTCTTTTACTTGCAGATTCCTGTACGGCCTTTCAGACACAATGAATATGAAAGATTTATAACAACGGCATATCCATATTATGGGGCATGCTTTTCAATGGTACATTACTCTCCCGATAATAAATAACTGAAATGTATATGTTTGTCTGTGTTAATCTATATGCATTGGTGAATTTGAAACTCTCTCTATTTCTCGGGAACAAGGATAAGGCTGCATGCATCAAAACCTCTTGAACCCCAACTTTGGGTAGGCGGTGGTTCATGTGAGGTTGTTTGATAGATAGGAGCATCTTGATAGCTTCATTTTTCAGTTGTAAATTTGTAATAACCTGTGTTGACCCCCTTTTTGGAAAAATGCATGTCGACCCAGTCTTGGGTGTTGTATCTTTCTTTTATGTTATCACTATCAACTTCTTTGACAATCAATCTGATTTTTCTTTACATGTATGCAGATGTCTGGCTTCTTCATCTTCACCCTAGTCCACCTATACAGCAAGTAGAGCATATCTCAACTATATGGAAGGCAGCTTTGACGAGTCGCAATATCAGTCTAGTTTGTACTCGTAGATGTGGAAGTTTTTGTTATGATTGAACGAGGATTTTCTCATTGGTTTAAAGGAAAAAAGGATTTTGTTGTTCAGAATGGATTAGGGCTTGCTTACGTGATTAAATTGCCTTCACGTTTAGTTTTGTAGAAGTAGGGTGCAAATTATATTATAGTTTTGGACCAAGACTATGGTATCCTTTCCACTTTTGTTTTACCCCCAACAAAAAAAAGAACCCGAAACGGTGTGGGTGTCTTCCTTGGCCAAAACGGTGATAGGTTAGGTGGAACCTTTCACAGTAGCAAGTTTGAAGTGCCAACATTTCAGTTCAAATTAACAGCAGTATCACCATTTGACCATGTAATTTCCTCAATGACAGACGTCATTTAGTAACTAAATGTGCCCTAATCATCTAACGTTCCTAGAAGACATTGGAAGAGAACATACTCCCTCCGTTTTCGATTTACTTTTAACTAATTTTTTCATACTTTTTTTCTACACAAATATTATCAGAAATTTTATATTTTCTTATAGTTCTCATGAATTTCTTTATACAATTCCTATAATTTTTTGATTCTTTATACAATTCCTATAATTTTTTTCTCAATGATCTAATAAACATCATAATTTAGACAGAATGGACAACTCAGAGATTGACAACAGTTGATACTACACCATAATTTCTCAATGATTTAATAATTATCATATGAAAACTCAATAAATGGTTAAATTGAGATTAACATAGATCTCAAACCATTCAGATTGATTATTAGTTTTTTTGACACAGCAAACCCTAATCTGATCAATTATTGTTTAGATCAACTATTGACCACTAATACCCAAAGATTTTGCTTTACTCCACTTTTAATTGTCATTAATGGTAATACAAAACTAATCACTTTAGATGGCTGCAAATTAGCAATTTTGCCACATTGACATTTGATCTCAATGTTGAAACCTATTTGGTCCATGGAAATTACTATTTGGTCCATTGAAATTTAATAGAAACACATATGACAAATCCTTTCAAAAGAAAAACAAAAAAACAGTTTTTTTGAAAAATTTCCCAAAACAAAAAGAAAGAAATGGTAATAAAAAGAAGGAAGAGAAATGTATGGAGAAGTTACTAATGAAACGCCTTCACGGAAAAGGGAAAGGCGTTATCAGCGAAACTTCCATTAGAGTTTATTGTTGGCCTCCCATGAATCAGATTAAGCACCGAATTGAATTCTTCAATCTTCCGCTTATCTGGGATTATGAAGGCCCCAAACATGCATACGGAAATCAAATAGAAACCCTAAAACAAAGGAAAAATCGCTGCATATCTCTACAAAAAACAAAATTCTGGGACGCGGACGAACTACCAGTGATTACAGTAAATTGTATTTCGGCGATCAAAGTCGGCTTATTTATAGACTTCCGATGATTCTATTGGGTTTCCCCAAAACAAAACCCTAAATTTTCATATGATTATCGGGCTTTCACTTGGGCCCATTATCCTAAAATTTGTGGCCCATGCCATATCTTCCTATCCACATATCAAATGGATTATTTAGATTGAAGGTGTTTTTTCTTTTTGAAATTTTATTATAAATGAGACGTAAATGTTTAAGCAGATAGAATTTAAATTTAAATTTTTTATAATAAATTTGTATAAATTGAGTTAACTTACACTTATATCACATGACAAATATATATATATATTTCGGATGAAAACAGAGTGTGATGATGTGGATAATGATTCTGAGAGAGATGATTTACTTTTCCGAGTTACGAGGAGTGACTTGATTGAATGGATTTCACGTGGCGGTTGATGAACCTGAAAAAAGGCGAAGCCCGGGGTGGATCCCGGAACGTCCCTCCGACGCGCGAGTGAATGAGTGAATCGAGGAAATCTTCTTCGATGTGCGCGAAGGAAATGGGATTTGCTTACAGGAGGGAAGTGTTTGAATTTGGTGATGTGACCTTGTAAGTATGTGTTATGAGGTTGGAGATTAGTGAATATTTATAGAGGATTTTAGCGGGGTAAGATAGTAATTTACCATAATTTAGGAGGAAACTCTAGTATTAATGGGCTTTGGGCTTTACTCGATCCATTAAGAGGAGGTTTGGATCGATACCTCTATTGTCCGACTGATTAGGTAAAATTTACTAGTGACGTAATGGGTGAGGTATATATATATATATATATCATTAATACGAATGTGATCTCATAAAAAGAGAAAATAAAAAAGAATTTGGTCTATTGGAGGTCTAACAGACTAAAAAGAAAATCAGTTTTATCATATATTAAAAATTATATTTTATACGGCCATAAAATATATAACACGTATGCTAGAGCATGTGAGCCACCATGTCCAATTCAAGTTTTCACCTCAGCTGACATTCAATTGCATTTTTTTCGTTTTTTTAGTTAATTATATGGACATGGACTTGACTGTAGTTATATCAATGGATAAAACATTACTGTAATAGAATAATATAACTTAATTAAAAAGGAAATTTATCAAAAAAAGTTTAAACGGATGATTAAACTAAGTACTTTATAATGAAACTATTGCGTCTTTTCGAAGGTTTACTTGGTATTCATATAAGTGCTGTTGTCGTGTTAACTTTTTTCACAAATTTAAGATAATGTATGTATATATATAATGCATGTGTATATAAACCATGTTAAGCACAGGACGGGATTAACTGTAAATCTTATTGAGTACGCTAATGATAACACTTTTTTGACATTCTAAATGATCGAAGAAAGAAAACGATGAAATTACTATGAAATTATTACTACTTGCTTCCCAAGTTTCCAAATCTGTTTCAAAATAAGCTTATATATAATATAGCACATCATCTGAACATGTTACCTCAATTTCAATTTTCAAACAACCTCAAAAGGCTATCAGCCTCTCTACCCTTCCCCCTTTCTCATTTGATCCAGGACAAATAAATTACATTGACATTACAACAAACTCCACAGCCAGGTTTGTTTTTGTCTTTGTTGTTTTACGTGAGCATCACTTTCATTTTATTTTTCCAATTCTAATTTTAGTTTCGACACGATGGGAGATATATATTTCCGATCAATGTCCATTGAAACAAAGAGTTCATCATCATCTTCACCTTGTTTTCGCCCCAAAAATCTCACAATCGAGTGAAAATAGGATCGTGAACTCGGGTGATTTGTCCCAATTGAGTAGAGAATCACGGATATTTGCATCAATTGATGTAGAAATCATGCTTGATGAGGTGTAACTGCTGTATTTAGCAGCTAATGATCTTACTGAAGTTGAATGCATGAATGAATATGAGTGTTAGCTTTGTGTACTTAATTTATACTTGATTCAGTCATTCACATGACGAAATCAACTTCAAATGAAAGTTCCCATCTTTGTTAGGCAAATAGCCACTCATCGTCAGAAACAATCAGCATTTCGCAAACTTGAAGCAATGCATTTTTTTAATTTGTTCTTTTTGCAGATGTAACCAGTTGATCATTTTTTCATGGGCATTTCTCCATGTTTTTCATCTCATCCCTCCTCTCTCTCTCTCTGTGTGTGTGACTGTGAAAAAAATCTTGCTGTAAAAGCTATGGTTTCTTGCTTGAGACTTACAGATGACTCACAGTTCATGTTAGCCTCAAAATTATCGACTTTTGTGCGTTAAAAGCATTGTAGAGAGAGAAAGCTAGAAAGATAGAGCGAGAAAGGGAAGAAGACATTGCTTCCCGCGTTTTCTATCTCTCTTCCACTCTCTCTCTCTTTGTAGCCTGTCTTTCCTTTCCTTTCCTTTTCCCCCTTCTTCCTCATGCGTGCAAGATATGCTTTAATCTCAAGAACTCTCCTTTATCTCTCTCTGTCCCGCCCCATTTTTTTGGCTCTTAACGGTTTTAATTTTCTGCAAGTTTTTTCAATCTCTCTCTCTTTCTCCTTCTCTCTCCACATTGATCAATTGCAGAACTTTCTCTAAAGCCTAATAATCTCATTTCTGTGTTTCCACAAAAGATCTCGACCAAAAAATTTAAAAAAATCTGGATCCTCTTTTTGTGTCTTTTCCCCTGCTTTCTGTGGCATTAAAAGATCCCAACTTTCAGAGTTTCATAGGCTTTCCCATTTGGGTTTTATTCTTCTTCTCTGAATCTGAATTGGGTTTCAATCTGCTTGTCAAATCTTTCATTCTATTCTGACCAATCCCAAATTACCCACCACTCCCATTTCTGAGTTGTGTGCTAAATTCATGGTTTTCCTATGTGTAAAACTCTAAAGATTTGAAAAGGAAGAGGAAAAAGAAAGAGAAACCGCAAATCTTCTGATTTCTGACCAATTGTGCTTATATTCTGCGTTTTAGATCCGATTCTGCAGCTATGGGAGGGCATATGAGCAAGAAACCAGCAGAAAGTTCAGCAGAGATGAACAATTTACAGTACATAACAGAGCTTACATCCTATGAAGCAGCATGTAAAGCTGATGCAGACTTGCAGTCCTTTGACACGACTCTCCGAGCTCGGACTAGCCACGTTATCAATGCGTTGGCCGTAGGGGTCGAGGTCCGTTCCCTCTCCTTTGATTCCCTGAAGGAAGTCACAGGATGCTTGCTTGATATGAACCAAGAAGTGGTGAAAGTCATCTTGGATTGTAAGAAAGATATATGGAAAAGCCAGGAACTTTTCGAGCTTGTGGAAGACTACTTTGAGAACAGTTTGAAAACCCTCGATTTCTGCACTGCATTGGAGAAATGCCTGAAGAAAGTTAAAGACACTCAACTTCTCATAATGGTAGCTTTACAGCAGTTTAATGAAGAACAGCAAGTTTCCGGGGAAAAACTAAGTACTTGAAAACTCTTGAGGAACTGAGGAATTTCAAGGAAGCTGGAGACCCTTTTACCCAGGAGTTTTTCCAGATGTTTCAGTCTGTTTATAGGCAGCAAATCTCAATGCTTGAGAAACTGCAAATGAGAAAAACAAGCTTGATAAGAAGCTGAGGTGTATCAAAGCTTGGAGGAAGGTTTCCAATATCATATTTGTTGCCACCTTTGCGGCAGTGCTGATATGCTCGGTGGTGGCAGCCGCCATGGCGGCGCCGCCAGTCGCAGCGGCTGTGGCTGCGGCCTCGTCGCTCCCAATAGGATCAATGGGGCGGTGGATCGATTCCCTATGGAAGAACTATGAGACTGCATTGAAGGGTCAAAAGGACTTGATCAACACAATGCAGGTGGGTACTTATGTTGCTATCAAGGATTTGGATAATATCAGGGTTCTGATAGACAGGCTCGAGATCGATATCGAATCATTGCTGAAAACTGCTGATTTTGCTATCAGAGAAGATGAAGTGAAGGTGGGGATTGAAGAGATAAAGAAGAAGATGGGTGCGTTTGCAAAGAATGTGGAGGAGCTGGGGGTTCAGGCTGATATGTGCAGCAGGGATATCAGGAGGGCGAGGACTGTTGTTCTGCAAAGGATAATCAAACATCCAAACAACTCAAAATAAATACGAAACGAACTAAAATATTTCATTGCCTGTTGAAAATACATTGTTATGATTGTTGAAATTGAATTCTTCTCATTTGTTGTTAGACCCCTTGGATTTAGCTGTAGTTACTTTTCTTAGACATACATTCACCAATAAAGATTTTATTACAAGTGTTTCGCTTTTTAACTCTTCTTGCCTTACACAAGGATTTAATATCGAGACTAATAAGATTTTAACACTATTCAATAACTAACGAAAATTAACAATCGATCAACAACTTTGTTATAATACTAGCGTCACATACTTCTAAAACACTCAAAAACCCGTCACATATGGAATTTGAAGGAAATATACAGTTTGATTAATGTTTTTTAGCGTGAGAAATTCATCTAGCTAGCCATCTTCATTATTTGGAGCCTTTTGTCTTTTACATATGGTAGGCGAGGGATATTTAGCCATCAGATCTCCATCAATTCCTCAGAGAAATTTTAGGGAAGGTGGTGATAGGCCGCTATCAGCTTATAACATAATATTTGGCATTAACGATAATATCATTTAGTTAAAGTCTTAATTAGACACATCGACTTCGGTTAATTACACAGATAATTAATAATATATCCTTAATTTTTTCATAATTCTTGTACTAATCAATCTCATGTTGCTTAGGATTCACAAATTAATATCTTGAGTTTTTGTTGAAGTTGATTCAAGGATTGATCAAAACTTAGAAGTTGGCAAAAAGGTTGACAAAAGTTAGTTTTGATGAAGAACAAATTAAAGAGTCAAAGGGAGAAATCCATCATTGGCAATGCCAATTTTGCAAGCAAAAGGAAGAGAATTTTTTAAAAAAAATTATCGAAAATAATTAAAGACGACTTAAATACCGTGAGAGATTTGAATATAACAATAAAAGAAGAAAAGAGTTGGTAAGATATAGAAATTAAACTCAAATAATTATATACATAAAAAAGAAATATTATAGATGTCAACTAAAATGTTTTTTTAAAAAAAAAGCTTCTATTTCTTTTATTAATGATGCACACATGAGACAAAATCACAATAATATTGATTTGAGTATAACATGAAATCACCACGTGTTACTTTAAAAAATACAACATTCTGAAAAAGCCGTATATATTAAGACAATACTTAAATTATCATTGTGATATTGCACTCTTTATCGAATAAATCTTTTTACCATTGAATATTAATTTGGCATATGATACAACAGTTCGTATAATATATATTAATATATTTATATATTTATTTATTTATTTATTGGCTTATTATAACTTGTAGAAGTAGGTTGCGTTTCACTTCACAGATTATCACGATGTGGCGATATGGGGGCATTAAAAGATAGGATATGATCTCTCTCTCCTTCAATTTGTAGCTCTGGTGGCTATGAATTGAAGCTGCAGAAGTATTCTTAAAGACATAAATTAAACTATGTGCTGATGTACTGATGTGGCCATTAATGGACTGTTTTCTTTTGTGTTTGTTTATTTTGCTGCAAGCTGAAGCATATATACCATATTATATATACTCTTTAATTAAATCATTTATATATCCTCCTACAAAATTGTCAAATTTAGACTGTAAGAAAACCATTGGTTCACAACCAAAAAAAAAAATAAAAAAATTAAACCCTCATATTGTGGTCTAATTATAAGGTTTGTTAGTCAAATTAGTGATGATAAAATTTCATCAAATCTATTAGTGTAGAGACATGTAGCAATAATTAACGCTTTTACAGGATACTCGTAATATTTGGTAATTCTTGAATGAGATAGCCTCATATATAAATTACTATGTATTAATAAAGTTTTATTAGTTTTATTGAACTCTTTCAAATACGAATAATTTATCCGCTATAATTTTATAAAATAAGACACTCTCGTATGAAGTAAAATTAAATTATAACCTTTTATACTTGAAAAGTAGTCCAAACTCTGTCTAAAAATAGAAATAAAAAGTAGTCCAAACTCTCACTTCTGAGATTAGCATTTAAAAAAGAAATCAATTAGTGTTCCACTGAATTTTGTTTAGATTATTAGGAGATGGAGGATCAAGAATAACTTGTGATTCCTTCAAAAAAAAATTGAAAAATAAAGAAAATTGGGATATTCTTACTTTGAACGTGACAATTTCCACCGAAGTACTTGGACAATTGTGTGTCGAGTAAGCCCGAATTTGACATCTACTGGGCGGGCCTTCCGGCGTCAGTTCGCGGTTGAATTTCTATTACCTTTTCTCTTTGAATTTCCACCAAAGTTTACCCATTTGTGGATCTTATTTTATCTGAATATAAATTTTTTACTTTTATAGTTATTGTCCGAGAAAGTGCAGATATTGGTAAGCTGTTCTTAAAACTTTGTCATATAAAGTATGATACTCTCTTTATAAGGAGGATTACATGAAGTTTGGTGAAAAAAATGTCGAATTAGTTGTTTAAAATCAAGTGGAAAATTTTCAACTTTTATTTTTAATAGTTGCTGTTTTTATATGACTTAGCAGTGAAACTTGTGTTTGTGAACTGTGTTTTTGTTTAGTACTTATTCTTAATACTTTGCCTTTAGACATTTATCTTGAATTTTTACCCATTTAATAATCGATTTTTTAAACAAAATATTACAAATAGTTTGAAGCATCAAAATTATTATAAGACAGATTCATTTTGGAGTGACTTTTTAGAGATATATAATTTAGAGTAACTTTTAATTTTGATGTAAATATATAATGGTTTATCTAATAGTAACTTTTCATCACAAACACCTTAAAAATTAAACCATTAATCATCCCGATATGATTAAAGCTCACAATAAAACACTTATGCCTCATTATATATCCTCTCACAAACGACTCTTTTAAAACTTAAAAAAAAACGTTAAATAATTACTGGGATGCATGAAAATAAAATTAAACATATCTTAAAATCATTATCTAGTTATGTAAACAGACGTACACTAAAGAACGGCATACATGACTGAGTTACTCCCATACCGTGCTTCTTATACCAATTAGATTTTAGCATGATAGTCAAGACTGAGGTACTCGATAATTTTAGATCTAAGATTCGATTTTTTCTTTTTAGTGCATAATATTTGTGTTTTACGGTATGTTCGAACTTGCATAAAAAAATGTACACAAATAGAAACGAACATAAACAAACAGAAATAAGTTATTAAATAAAAACGAACATAAATAAACATAAAATATAAATATATTCTATTTTTCATGTAAAGTCGAACAAATCCTTGGTTTCTTCAAACCAAAAAAGAAAACCGTTCTATACATATTGGACTAGGCCGACGTTGGGCTAATAGTCGTAACTTCTTTGGACCAAGAAAAACCATTCTAATACATACTGGACTGGGCCGACGGCGGGCTAATAGTCATAACTTCTTTGGACCTAAAAAAAAAGAACCGTTCTCGTGTTCCGCCCGTCCTTCCTTTCATCCCGAGTTTTCTGTCTCCTCAAGTTTCCTGAAAATCGGAAACACCGTCTAGTCTGATCATAAAACAAAACCCTGTTGAAGTTTAACACTCTTCCTGTAAACTTCCAGTCAAAGAAACTTGAAAACAATGGAGATCGATTTCCAGGAGTATCAACTCAGCTCTGAGCTCCGGGGCCACGAAGAAGATGTAAGCAATTCATCTCTCTTGATGCTAGATATGAACAATTTCCTTTTTGAATTCATATGAATCCGCCATTCGTGTTGAAGAAACTTGTCGAGTGACCTATTTAACCTAATTACGATCTGAATTTCCGACAATCTCCAGGTTCGTCGGATTTGCGTATGTGGAAACGGGGGCATAGCGACGTCGTCTCGGGACAAAACGGTCAGATTCTGGTCGGTGGAGCCCGGGAACAAGTACAGAGACCCGTCGCCGGAGATTATGGTGGGCCACACGAGTTTTGTGGGGCCCCTGGCTTGGATTCCGCCGAATGAGGAGTTCCCGGAGGGTGGGCTTGTCTCCGGTGGGATGGACACTTTGGTCCTGGTCTGGGACTTGAAGAGGAGAGAGAGTGTTCATACTTTAAGAGGACATGAGATGCAGGTTACTGGCATTGCTTTGGATGGTGGTGATATCGTGTCGTCTTCAGTTGACTGGTATATGTCTATTGATCAATTGCTGGAGTTTTAATTTCTTTAACAAGTCTAGTTTCTATTTGGGTAACTGATCTTAGTTGAAAATGTCGGCTATGAAATCCGAAGTATTGATCATCCCTCATGTTCTCTTCTTTGACTATAGTTAAGGCCAAGTCATTCATTTCAATTTCAATTTGGGTATGACCTAGATTACATGTGCAACTAGGTGGATAAACCATGGAACTAGATAATAAGATTATTAAGATAGAATATACATTTGTATTTGTATATAATAATTTTGCAAATATTTACTGATACATCATGGTGCTATCCCGTCTTGCATTCTCGTTCCAGCACACTAAGAAGATGGAGAAATGGTAAAGCTGTTGAGTCCTGGCAGGCTCATAGTTCAGCTGTTCAGGCCGTTGTAAGGCTACCATCAGGCGAGCTGGTTACAGGTACAAGTTTCCTTCTAGTGAATTATTCTTTGTGTAAAGAAGTGCTTGAATGGTTTTTCGTCCATGTGCGTGTTTGTCAGCCACGAAGCAATTACTACGAATATGTAATGGATATGAGAAATACAGGAGTTGTCATGTTGATATATACAGATTAAGCTTGCTTCAATTTTAATTCGGTGTTTCTTTTCCCTGCTCTCTTGAATATGACTGATAGAATGTGTTAAGGGGCGATGATACTTATACTTTGTTTATTCATTTTTGCTAACGAAAATCCAGGATCAAGTGACACAACCTTGAAACTGTGGAAGGGCAAGACTTGCTCACATACCTATGTCGGACACACTGGTTGGTTCCTCCCTTTCATTTTGAACAGTTTATACTTCATCTGATCTAATACATGATTTTATTATGCTTCTTTGGATCATTCCTTCCCCTGTGCTCATTCTTGAGTGTATTTTCAGATACTGTTCGTGGCCTGGCTGTAATGTCTGACCTAGGAATTCTTTCTGCTTCGCATGATGGGTAAGCTAATCTTATTCTCTCTCCCTGCCCTTATAACAGGTACTCATAAAAAATTGTAGCTTCTGCTCTCATGTGATGGCAAAGGATGCTGCAATGTTTGAATATTGCTTTGTACTACTGGTTTTTCTTTTTTAGCCTTTTGATGTGTGATTTTCATAAGTTCTCAACATGTATTCCTCTGCAATTGAAACCCCTTTTTCCGGCCTCTAACCGTTTTTCTCAACAGCTATGCTGATTATTTGGTTGACTCATAACTCATAACTCATAACTCATTTCATTTTGTTGGTTAGTTCTGTGAGGCTGTGGGCCCTAACAGGTGAAGTCCTACTGGAGATGGTTGGACACACCTCAATTGTCTATTCGGTTGATTCACACATCTCAGGTCTTGTTCTTAGTGGTAGTGAAGATTGCTCAGCAAAGATATGGAAAGGTTGTTTCTTCCACAGTTATATTGTAATTTTTTGTAAT